>MNCI01000808.1:315652-356062 GCA_015680685.1 Gnetum montanum
GGAATTTTGAGTGGAAAGAACCCTCTCAATACACACCTCTGCCAATGAAGCCTTCCCAACTCTTCGATCAACTCTTGAAGGCTGGGTTGATGAGCCACAAACAATTATCCCCTGCGGCCATACAAAGACATGACCGATTCTGTCAGCTCGTACAAAATTCGAGCCTGGCAACGCCGGATAAACCGCCCATGCCCAAAGGATTCCGGATGGATCGCTTTTGCGACTATCATCAAAGACCGGGGCATGGAACAGATTACTATTTCACCTTGAAACAGGATATCCAACGGATGATTGACGAAGGTAACATCACATTTGATGAAGCTAACCCCATCCAACCACAAAATCAGACCATGGGGGTGTACCAAGACCCCCTAAACACTAAAGAGGCTCCGTACACAATTAGCACGATCTACTGTGATGATGATCCCGACACACCCTACATTAACACCGTACATCCCGAAACATCTAACAATCCGTTTGTCGTTCAAGTCCCTCCCGCTGAGTCCGCGTTCACACCTCAGACATCCTGCACCCCGCAGCGGCCATACGTAGTCCGAGTGCCCTCGACTACACCCACCTCCAACATGACGACGCGCCGACAACCCTACGTGGTGCGCATCCCTCCCGTTAATACCGCGAATACAGCAACACCTCACGCTCGGCCTACCCCTTTTGTAGTCCGAGTACCACCTGCTGTTGCCATGACGGAGGTCCCATCTCCACTAACACCAACTCCATACGTCGTCCGGGTCCCCAAACAGGCTCCTGCCCAGTCGTACCCGCAACCCCGCCCTGCTCCATATGTCGTAAAGGTCCCTGGGCAATCCCAGGTTCCAAGGCCAAATCCACCTCCACGTAGCATGCGAGAACGCCTGGCGGACAGGACCACACGTGAGCGCGTGGAGAGAGAACGCCAATGGCTAGCCATGGGGCCACCTAAACCAACACCTCTTAGCTCCATGCCTATGGCATCATTTGACAATCAACCTAACGTAGACAGCAGCGGCGAGACCTCTCGGACACACGAACAACATGCAACTGCTAATATCCGCAAGAACGACAAACCACAGAAACGCGAGATAAAACTCCTGGGTCCGATGGACCTGGTCCCTCTCAACCAAAATGCTCCTGACAGCAGAGATTTCGCGGCGGTCCTAACACAAGTCACTCAGGCACTAAAGCAAAAGAACACGTCTCTAAGCTTATATGATTTAGTGCTAACTTCCCAGACTCACCGCGAAGCTCTTGTACGCATGTTAACATCTATCCCGGTTAGTGAGGACTTGCCTCCGAGCGAGCCGGCAATTCATGCGGTGATGTACCCCCCTCACGGGGTCAGCCCTAAGCCCTTGAGCTTCCACGACGAGAGCATCAAAATAGATAAAACAACGGGTGAGACGACGACGACCCCTATGTTTATAACCATACATATAAACCAGTTTAAGATACATAGGGTATATGTAGATGATGGGGAAGCCACTAATGTTGTACCATATCCAATCATCGAACAATTGGGGCTGACAGACTCGATCAAACCCACGACAACTGCATGTTTGAAATCCTTCAGCGGGTCGCGCGTATTAGTCAAGGGCACGGTAACCCTCGACTTTATAGCGGGAGACCAGTTTCCTACATTCGCTGATTTCTTGGTGGTTGATGAGATGCCAGGGTTTAATCTCATATTAGGAAGACCCTGGCTAGCCCAGTTGAGAGCCGTTTCATCCCCTGTACATCAGGAAATTCACCTGCCCTACGAAGGCGGAGTTGTCATTATACACGGGGAAGCGGTCATTCCCATCATCTCATCAAACTCAGACATAGAGCAAGGGTCAGAAATAGAGCTCGAAAAGCCTAGCCACAGTGACAAGAATCCCCGATCATTAACAGACTGCAAGCCCTCTAGCATAGATCGAAAATCTCCCAAAACCGAAATGCCACCACCTGACACGCCACACCTGCGGCCACGTAAAGAAGAGAACGTGGAAACAACGACCGATACCGAAACGCTTGAAAATACAACCACTGAAAAAATTCCAACAAGCGTCTCCTGGACTAAATTTCCATTCAACATAATCAGTGAGGGAGACGCTGAGTATAAAATTGTGCCTGTCAATACGCACTCTGACGTAAAAATAAAGAATATCAGAAAATAATTAAAATAGAAAACAAATCCTCAGTCCGAAAAGACGTTAAACTATAAAAAGTCCGAAATGACACTAAACTACGATAAAATAGAAAAAATTAGAAACCACTCCTAGTCCGAAATGACACTAAACTATTATGTCCGCAATGACATAAAACTAGCCACGATCAGCGATGATCGGTTAGCCGAGAAATCTATCCGTGTTCTCCGAAACATCCCTTGGTTACACATGAGGCCCAAAATGGCCATAAACTACGCATGAGGCCCGAAATGGCCATAAACTACGCATGAGGCCCAAAACGGCCATAAACTAGTACTTTCTTTTTGTTCTACCTCTATAATCGCTTCCTGTATTACACTTAAATCAGAAAACAAACCAAAATATTTTACATTTCTATGACATGTTAAACCCAAAATCAACAACAAATATATATATATATATATGCATGTTATTATATACAATCAACCTCTTCTGTTCATTTCATAATGCTCAAATTACAGTTTCAGTATAAGTTTAAATCGAAAAACAAAACAAAAATGTTAAAATGCTAAGCGTCCGGGGCATGAGGATCATCCTCCTGGGGCCCACCAGCATCAGAGGCCCCTGCCCCACTGGGGCCAGCTTCCCCGGTTTCACCCTCGCCTTCATCCTGAAAAGACCAAAGAAGAAATAATCAACACAAAAAAGAAAATGAGTGAATGTCAAAATTCCAAACACTAGTCAAATCAATTAAATCCAAAAAGAGAAAATGCTTACAATAGAAGGTCCTCCCAAGCCGAACTCAAGCCACCGTAGAATCTCCTCCTCAGAAACAGTTGCCCAGTCCGTCCCATCGAGACCCAAATCAATATCCGCCAGGGCCTTTCCCTTGTCGACATCTGTCCAGGTGGGACGTTTTAAAGGGAACTCTCCCACTGACACCTCCCCAGAAGCTGTCGTTATTCGCCGTTTAGGAGATTCCATCTCCACAATTGTGTTCTGGGCGAAGGTGTCAAAGGTAGAGCACAGACCAAGGCCTTCCACAAACATTTCTAATTGTTGCTTCTCGATAGATACCTCTTTTAGCGACCTCTTATATTGATGCTTGTGGTTTTTCTCATCCTGCCCCCATTTGCGCACCTTGGAGGCGAAAGCCTTCCAATCTTGGCACTTGGTGTTCAGTAAATCAATTTGGGCCCTGCGCTCCCCTAGCCTCCATATTAGCCCTGCATGGCGATTGAGAAGGTTCCAATACCTTGTATACGTGACCTCGGAGGTCCGCCAAGCACGATCATTGTTTAACCTCGCTGCGGCAAACTCGTATCGGGCCTTCAGATCGTCACGTTCCGTTGACAATGTAGAATTCTCCTTCTCTTTCGCCTGGATTTGGAGCCACAATTGTTCAATGGAGCGCCTACACGTCCATACCGCTTTGGCATTGTGAACAAAGCCCTCTGCTACCTCTTCGTAGATGGGTCTGGGCACTTGTTCAACTTCAAGGGAAAGTGTAGGCAAACTCTCCATATTGACGGGTTCGGATGGATCCCACCTCAGTTGGGCACCTGTTCATGGGGAAAAGACAAATGTTAGAACAAACAGAATTGAGCATCAAACTTTAACATAGTAAAAATCTTTCCATGCATCCATACCTATGTCAGGGTTGATCCCTTCGATCCGCTCGACAACCTCTTCGGCCATCCCAGCTATGAAATCCCTTTTACTTGGCATTTCCATCCAAGTAAAAGGTCCATCAGTGCGCGAGGCGCTAGCCTTTGGAGGCACTTCGGGTGGAATCTCTGACTCCTTCTCTGGGATGGTCTCGCTCTCCTCTGAGTCAAACAAAAACGTTCACAACAAGGTAACCCAGGAATATTTTAGGCTACACAACCAAGTAAAGAGACATACCGTTCATTCTGATCTCCTCTTGCGTCGGAGGGTCTCCAAGATCAAGGTCCCCTGTAAGAAACTTATTGAACATTTCGGCGGTCTCCGCTTGGTCATCTAGGGGTTCGGTACCTCCAGTCCCGCCAGTTCCCTCCCCCAGCGACTCAGTTCCTCCCGTCAGGTCCGTCAACTCCTCATCCTTTGGTATGGTCTGCAAATCATGTCTCTTGACTGCTCAAGTCAGAACAAATGAACTCAGTTGCACACAACCAGTAACCGTTCAAGCTATTTGTAAGACAAGTAAAGCTAAAATAAGAACTTTACCAGCAATTTTAAAACGAATCCGCTTTACTCTGGGCGGCTCAATTTTACTAGTCCCCTCAGCCGTGCTGTCACGCTTCCCCAACTTGGATTTTGCTTTGCCTATAGTTTCCTTGACCACCCGCTCTGCCTTCCTTGCAGTATAGGGCACTTCATCAGGTTCCAACCCTATACTGTCACGCGTGTGAAGCGAGGGGCCAGACGATCCACCTGTGGTGATCGTAAGGGATTCATCAATTCCCTCGGGGGCATCCTGGGACTTGGCTGTATCAAATAAGTGGTTCACCCAGGGGCGAGATAACTGATACCTATCACGCAAAACAAATTTACTCTCCCCACGAACCACCAAGAATTCAGCCAAGTGACGAATATAGCCGGCAAAGAAGGCGAAGGTAAAATGGGACTGCGCCTCTATGTTCGAACGCAGCCGCTCTATCTCTTTGGTCATCCCCGATAATAAAAATTCAGCCCAGTTATAATGCATGCCAGCCTCTAGAATGGTGCGCATGACTCGCACTGCTTCAACCCCGAAACTCTTGACTTGCGACAGAGTTTTCGGAAACAAACGCGCTCTAAATAGGGGATAAAGCTCGTTGACCTCCTCAACCTTCATCTTCCCCTGCATCGGGAACCCTTTGGCACCCTTCATCACCCCTAGCCAATCCTCTAAATCGTGGATCATGTCAATTTCTTTATGCGTTCTATCTGTAACGACTTTCACGCCGCTGGTAGGTACGCCAAACAAATCTGCGAAAAATTGAGGGGATAGGTCAAAAATCACTTTAACACCCCTAATACGGGTGCTATAGCGGGAGATGGATCTGTCAAATGAATCCACAATCCCAATCATCTCCGCTATAGACACATTTGGGCTAGGGGCCACAAAGAGTGCCATGAGGCCGGCATTCTCTAGAGAGGCAACAATAGATGGCGGAGCCTTTTTCCGCAACCACTTATGGGCAGCACTGGTCTCGCCGAATTTCAACGAAAGAGTGGTTTCTGTCCTCCCAGTCACAACAGAATCCCCATCGGAGGTGGCGCCAGCTGTAAAGACAAACTCAAAACCTTCATATTAGCTTGACACTCGACAGTCGACCAAACCAAACACGATATCTAGGAAACGCGGCCACTTACTCTCAGTGTTGGACTTTGAGATCTCAACCAAATCGAAAGTGGATGGGAAAATTGGCCCATTAGTGGCCCAGTCAGCATGCAACCAGCCACGCACGGTACATTGTGCAAAAGCCTTTGAAAATCTCTTAGGGAAGTTCTTCATGGCGTCCCTGGTGTGGGCCAAAATGGTCCCGCGAAGGGTGGGACCCCCCATGAACACTTCCACAGCCGTACGGGCCAATCCAATCCCATCGTCGCCCGCGTAGGCCCCGTCTGGCGTAACTTTTGGCCTGCGGGAAGGCGAAAACATGCGCCGAAATAAGAGTAAGTGTTTGGGTGTGAAAAAGAGAGGAAATAACCAATGCTAATCCGAAATTACCTTTCCACTCGGTATACTGTGCCGGGGGGATTCTGAAACAAAGTATGCGCGCGGCCAGCTAAGAACAATGTGTTGTTGATGTAGTTGGGTCCCCGCGGCAACCGGTCCCACACACGTGTCAACGGACGGGCCGATTTCGGACCACCGGGGGGAACACCCTCAACGACCAGTGGCCCTTCGTCAATGTCCTCCATAAACATTATGATGCCCTCCGCTGCGCCGGGTAACATGGCCTCAATAATGCTCCGTGCCACATCTTCGCCTAGATGAGACCAAACCACGACGTTGAAGTGGTCTAGCAAGAAGGCCAAAAATCCACAAGACCCGTCTCGGAACCAAACCCCATTGTGCGCAACGGTCAAATTCGGGGTCGGATCGCCACCCTCTAGTGGACCAAACCATGTCAAGACCCCAACTAACTCAATCACTAGAAGGGGAGGCTCAATGTCTCTGCAGACCATTAAAATAACACCAAAAATCAATACTGAAAACTTCGTTTTGGAAATTAGACATTCGCAAGAAAGTTTTCTAACGGTTACGCTCGGCATATACGCCCGGCGTGCGAAAAACAGTTACGCTCGGCGTATACGCGGGGCGTGCGAAAAACAGTTACGCTAAACCCTTCACGTCGAAAACAGCAAAAAAAAAATAGAAACGAAAATAACACACGGGTCAGAGGCCTACCTGCCAGAAGATCCGGGCCATGCGGGGACGCTTGGGCGAGGTAGGCACTGCAGCATCGCCTCACTCTCCTCCGCGAACGTCAGTTCGGGTCCTTTCTGTCCTCGGACTACCATTTCTTTGCCTCTACCCATCTCGGCATCTACGCCATGGATTTTCTGGTCGGCGTCTACGCTGTGGTTTGCGCGCAGCGTCTACGCTGATATTTTCTCTCGGCGTCTACGCTGGGGTTTTCTCGCAGCGTCTACGCTGGTGTTTTCTCGCGGCGTCTACGCTGGGGTTTCGCTCGGCGTCTACGCTGGGGTTTCGCTTGGCGTCTACGCCGGGGTTACGCTCACAGTTTATGCTCACGCTCTGAAAGTTGAATGGCAAAATGATGCCCCTTCTCCCCTTTTATAGCGCATTGACGCTGACGCTGACGCCGCCGCCG
Organism: Gnetum montanum; assembly: GCA_015680685.1. Lineage (NCBI taxonomy): Eukaryota > Viridiplantae > Streptophyta > Gnetopsida > Gnetales > Gnetaceae > Gnetum > Gnetum montanum. The sequence goes on from MNCI01000808.1 coordinate 322,584, forward strand.
CCGCCGCCGCTTTTCCGTTTCTCGCTTTTTGCCTCGTTTTTCGTGCCTTTTCGAATTCGATTTGAATTTTTCAAAAAATGTATAAAAATTACACACACAAACCACACAAGACACGAATTTTGGCATTAAACTGCCGATCGTTGCCCGGTAAGGCATTAAACTGCCGATCTTTGCCCAGTAAGGCATTAAACTGCCGATCGTTGCCCGGTAAGGCATTAAACTATCGATCTTTGCCCGGTAAGGCATTAAACTGCCGATCTTTGCCCGGTAAGGAATTAAACTGCTGATCATTGCCCGGTAAGGCATTAAACTACCGATCTTTGCCCGGTAAGGCATTAAACTGCCGATCGTTGCCCGGTAAGGCATTAAACTGCCGTTTCATGGTCACGTTGACTCATTTTTATGCATGCACACTAAAGATTGGTGAAAGACCCAAAACATCCTCCGCTATCTTACCAAGCTCTCCATTTATTGACAGGAACTTGCCTAATGGGTTGCAAGCACCTGACCAACCCGTTGGTCATTGATGGACCGTACGGCACGGTTGAAAGGAATATCGATGTGAATCTCGTTTATGCGAGCTCATCAGCAAACGATGTGACAATAGCCTCAACACAGCAAACGGTTGACGAATATGAGGGAATGACAAAGTCCCTCGACATTGAGGCCGAAAACATTACTGAAGATCCCCTAACCGAAAATCCCATCACCATGCCCGACGGGGAGATTAAAATCCTAAAGTTAAGTGCGTTACTAGAACCATGTCTAGCTAAAGATGTCGAAAATGTACTGAGGGACAATATGAAAGCATTCGCGTGGTCCTATACAGACATGCCCGGATTAGACCCTCGTATCGTCCAGCACAACATCATCCTTGACCCAAAACTAAGGCCAGTAAAACAGAAAGCACGAAAGGTCAAACCCGAAGTGGCATTAGCATTCCATAATGAAATTACTAAGCTTTACCAAGCTGGTTTCATTAGGGCTGTTGATTACGCCGAATGGGTATCAAACATGGTTATAGTCCCAAAGAACAGCGGAAGTATCCGCCTATGCATTGACTTCCGAGACCTTAACGTAGCAACCATAAAGGATGATTTCCCCTTACCTAGCATTGATCAACTAGTCGATTCAACCGCTAGGCACGCCCTGTTATCCTTTATGGATGGGTTCTCGGGATATAACCAAATACGTATTAATCCAGAACACCAGCTCCGAACTACTTTCATGACACCTTGGGGAACCTTTTGTTACACAATGATGCCTTTTAGTCTCAAGAACGCTGGGGCCACGTATCAAAGGGCGATGACGTACATTTTTAGCGATTACATCTTACACTCGCTCAATGACTATGTAGATGACATAGTTTTTAAATCAAAATCGTCGGAACAACACGTAGAGGATCTCGATTTAGTATTAAAACGTTGCCTAAAATACGAACTAAGGCTTAACCCAAAGAAATGTGTCTTCGGCGTCAAAACAGGTAAAATGCTTGGGTTCGTAGCCTCAAAGGCAGGGATACGGGTAGACCCCGATAAGGTTAGAGCCATTACAAACCTAAGACCGCCTAGCAATCTAACCGAACTTCGAGGGTTACAGGGTCGATTACAGTTCATCAAGAGGTTCATAGAAAATTTGATGGGAAAACTCACACCTATGAATCACTTGCTACGCAAAAATGCCCATTTTGAATGGACCCCGCAGTGCCAAGAAGCATTTGACAACGTTAAAACAGCACTCGCTCAGTTACCCACCATATTCCCACCCAAAAACGACAGGCCATTCTACATCTACCTGGCCACATCAGAATCATCAATCGCATCCATGTTGTGCCAGAAACGAGATGACAGAACTGAGGTCCCCGTATACTACCTGAGCCATGCAATGGTTGCTCACGAAAAAAGATACACCGACGTAGAAAAGTCGTGTTTAGCTCTAGTCTTCTCTTTAAAGAAATGACGACATTATCTTTTCCAAAATCAAGTTAACATAATTTGCAAAGATAACGTACTCAGAGCTATAACTGGGAACATCTACGAATCGAGCAGGATAGCCCGTTGGAAAGCCATCATAGCCGAATTCGACCTACGCTACGTAGCACAATCGTCGGTCAAAGGCCAAGCCATAGAAAATCAAATGACCACGTCGCCGACACAGGATCCAGGTACAATAGAACCCGAATTCCCAGACGAAAATGTGAATGCAATAGATGCGGTGCCAGATGATTACGATGCCATTCTACACTTCGATGGAGCATCCACCTCTCGAGGGGGAAGTGCTGCCGCAGTAATCACATACCCTTCTGGAGAAATTAAACCTTTCTCCTATCGCTTCAACTTTCATTGTACTAATAATGTAGCAGAGTATGAAGGTCTTCTCAGAGGTCTTGCGGCCGCACCAGCTTCAGACATTTCACGACTTGTAGTCAGAGGGGACTCACAACTAGTCGTAAACCAAGTCACAGACGTCTATACGTGCAAGGCGCAACACTTAGAACCATACTGTGATTTGGCAAGCACTTACTTAAACAATTCGAAAATGTTGATGTCCAGCATATCTCTAGGAACGACAATACCATTGCAGACGCCTTAGCAACCTTGGCATTAAACATATCCCCTGACATGTTTCACGCATTACCAAGCTCCGTAACCAGTTGTACTGAGCCCATAACCAACACTCTCGACATGTTACCAATCACATCTGTCAGTACAACACATGCTAACGAATGGTACGACGATGTAAAGGAATACCTCCTGCGCGGTGAAATGCCACAACATTTAACCAACGCATAAAAGGATGCAGTACGCAAGCGTTCTAAGCAGTACACATTAATAGGGGATACATTGTGTCGCCGATCCTATGAAGGCATACTGCTGACATGCGTCAATAGTACTGAAGCCAAACAATCGTTGAACAAGTGCACGACGAAATATGCGGGGGACACATTGCACCAAAAGCGATGGCAACCAAAATAAGACGCTTGGGCTATTATTGGCCACACATGGAGTACGATTGCTTGTCCAAGGTTAAAGCATGTAGTACTTGTCAAAGGCATAGTAACCTAATCCACGTATCACCAAATGAGTTGCATACAACGCAAATCACATGGCCCTTCCAAAAGTGGGGGTTAGACCTTATAGGCCCGATAACACCCACATCTTCTTCTGGGCATGATTTTATCATAATAGCAACTGAATATTTCACGAAATGGGTAGAAGTTACGCCCCTTCGAAAAACTACTTCTAAACACATGTGCCACTTCATCCTCGAAAACATTGTAACCCGTTTTGGCATTCCCATGATAATCATTACTGACAATGGGCCACAATTTAGCAGTGCCGAAACTAAAACGTTTTGTGATAGTCTAGGGATCAAACATTTGTTTTCATCCCCTTACTATCCTCAGAGCAATGGGCAGGCGGAAGCAACAAATAAGACAATCATCACAATACTCAAAAAGATGCTTGCCCAAAGTAAACGAAAATGGCACGAACAACTAGTGTATGCATTGTGGGCATACCGTACTACACATCGGACTTCGACAAGTAGAACTCCATACAGTCTTGTTTACAGTTCAGAAGCTGTTTTACCTTTAGAATTGCAGGTACCATCTCTAAGAATCACGCTTTCCGGACTTCTCGACGACTGGCAAAACAACGATTTACGCATCGTGGACCTTGACTCGGTGGAGGAAGAGCGCGTACGCGCACTTGATCAGATCGAATGGTACCAGAAACAACAACGGNACAGAATAGTCCTGGAATCATGACTATAAACCGATACCACAGAATAGTCCTGGAATCATGACTATAAACCGATACCACAGAATAGTCCTGGAATCATGACTATAAACCGATACCACAGAATAGTCCTGGATTATGACTTAAAACTGATACCACAGTGTCCGCCAGGACTGTAAACTAGCTTGCCTCTTCGTAGTCCGCTAAGACTAAAACTGGCAATGTACCGTCCGTCCGACGTTAAACAGGCAATGTCCGACGGGTCACGACATAAAACTAGCCCATCATAGTCTGCCGAGACTATAAATGGACAAATCCACACTCAGCACATCAATCCGCACCACGATCATCCATCAGCTCCACTGCATCGCCCGTCATCAATACTGCTATCATCTATATACAGCGCCTGCCATCATTCAACATCTCCAGGTCATCGTCCGCCACGTAAGTCTAGCTCGTCTAATCATTCATGTTTTTCTTGTCCCCTTGGCGTTGTGTTTGCAGGATGACTCCCGGAAGTGTCACACGAGAGTGCACTTCGTCACGAGCAGCAAGATAAGACACTGCTCACGGCATACTTGGCAAGACTGAGTCGAACCATTCATTAGTACATCCCCCTTTGCTGATAAAATTCCCTATACGTTCGTTAACACACATTAGCCCAGCATACCCTGGATACACCCCAGTATATTTAAATCACCACATCGCTTTAAAGCCACCGCAACACGCCACACAACACCTGCGCGTGAGTACACAAGCATTTGTAACGTACAAAAAAAAATTCCATACAAGCCCCAGGCGGGAAAGCAATCATCTCAAAACCGAGTACTCAAGTCCAAGTGGTCAAGAAGCATTTAGTTGCATGGCTTTGGCTCCCTGCCAGCAGGTTACCCTTGAACATAAACATCGGCCCTGCTCTCCCAAAGAATGTAACGCAACCTCGCGTGGCTTTGGCCTTGCCAACAAGTCCTCTTGAACACTAACCAAGAGTCTTGTTCTGCTAAAGAACGCACACCGCACGTCTGAACACCGAGTTTGCTAAAACAACGGATTAGCATGCCACATATCTAAACATCCCCCATCCACAGCAATTCCCGTGGGCAGTCACCAATCCCCACGATCTCTATTCTCCTACCAGCTACGAATTTCGCTCCCCCAATCGCATGTACTACTGATCACGGTGCAATGACGTCTCGTTCAGTGACAACAGGCAATGTCTCTATCTCGTTTGCTTGTGGCGTTTTGCGCTTCTTTGTCGACGCTCCTCGGGTCGATTCCTCCGAGCGTCAACAAAGAGGGACCAATAAAACACCACAAAATTCGGAGCTTAGTACTTGTCCAACACTTCGTTTTTGCTAAGTTTATGGCACCAGCGTATACGCCTAGCATATACGCCCAGCGTATATGCCTGAGTTCACATCTCCAGCATATACGCCCAAACACTGCAGCGTATACGACCAAGCACTGTAGACGTGCACGCTCAACAACAGGATCTCCAATGACAGCATGAAGATAACACCAGGGGGCAAGAATTGAAGCAAGTGGACACCCTTCGGCGTCTACGCCCGGTGTCTACGCCCAGCGTCCACGGCCCAGCGTCTACGCCCAGCGTCCACGGCCCGGCGTCTACGCCCAGCGTCTACGCCCGACGCTCTACATCCATCAGCGTATACGCCCCAGCGTATACGCCAACATCTATCCAAGATTACGCTCAGCGTATACGCCGGCCTATTGTAGCGTATACGCCCAGCGTATACCATGTTTCTAAATTGTAACGCCCGGTCTATACGCCACGTGTCGCCCAGTCCGATTTTCCCGGTAACCCTACCCCTATAAATAGCCCAGTTTTCCGCATTTACGAGGTCCGCAAAAATTGACCAGAGCCGACCGAGTAATTACGCTGCAGAAACCCCCTTACGCTTATGCTTACGCTGGAAGCCTTTCACGCTGAGCACAATTCGCACTTCGGCTGCCGGGTCAGCCAGCCGCGTCCCTGCGTCCACCTGGGCTTTACGTCCGCCTTGTGTCCCTACACAACTGCATTAGACCGGTGCACAACATTTTAACTCAGTAATCCACTGTTTACGCTTGTTGCAAGTTCTTTTATAGTTTTACGTTAATTTGGCCCATGCTTTGTTTACGGCTGTTTACGTTCGCGCTACGCGCTCCTTTTGCGTCCGTGGACGCACACTGTTTACGCTTGTTGCAAGTTTTACAGTTCTACGTCAATTTGGCCCATGCTTCATCCACGTCCGCTTACGTTACCGCTCCGTCTTCGCCCGTTTACGCCCACTGTTCAATCTACGTTTGTTTACGCCCTTCATCTACACACGCTGTTTACGCTGTCCACGTCTCCATACGGTTACGCTGTGCCTATTTTTTGTTTACGCTGCTTACGCCCTACTCCGTTCACATCCGTTTACGCTTACGCTGTCTGCGCTTGTTTTCACCGTTTGCGTATAACCCAGCGTATAACGCTTCGGCGGCGCTCGGGGAAGTCCTTTGTTGATCCGCGTGCGGACCATTCAAGGCACTCTGCCTTCGTCCGTTCTAGCTAGCCCTCAAGCGGAGGTAGGGTCAACTGCGCTTATCCGTAGATCTTTCGGTGCTCGTTTCATTCCAGCTTGGCACCGACGATTTCGGTTGGCACAGGAAACGTCATGACTTAGCTCGATTCTTGTTGGAAAAGTACTAAGCGTAGAATTTTGTGGTGTTTCAGATATCACATCCCAAATATATATATATACGCAACCCCCCTATGCTAATCAACGCATTTTCAACTGTTCACGCAGGTGAAGTTTTTCAAATTCCTCTCTAGGACTCATGATTGCGCATCCCTTGCTTTCATATCCATAACTCACTTGCTGGTACTCCGATTTTTATTCTATTTGAACCTACTTGAACCTGGAGTGTTCAGCTTAGTCATGGGGGAGGGGCCCACACTGAATAGCACATAAATTTTTTGAAATTCATCATCATCCAAACGACATTATTAAGGGTAATTAGTTATTAAATTAAGGATAAATGCACCAAAAACAATTTCATCTCTTAGTTATACTGGGAAACTAGATTTGGAAACCACCTAAGCAAAGAGGATTCAATATTATAATCTTTTGGGGACATTTTCTCCTAATAAGTAACATCACATGGAGATAAAGAAAATTCATTAAGATAATAAGTAAGGTATAACCTAAATTTGGTAACAACCTTACTAACGATTGGCCCCGTGTGATTGCAAATGGCCCCATAACGTGGATAAGAGGAAGGTCGTACTCAAGGTGGGATCAAGCGACCTACGAGAGGTGAAGGAAAAGTTCCTACCAAACAACATGCAAAGTAGGAGGAACAATCATTTAGTATCCACCAAGAAGACCCTGCCACTATACAATCAAGGCAGGCAGAAGGAGGAGCTGCTGTAGCATTTAAAAAGGGATGACATCTCATGTTGTCCCAGGATTGTGTTCAAGCCATACATGAAAGGTTCATATTTACTACAGTGATCATGAAATTAAACTTTGGACCTTTCACAGAATTTTCTCTAGAGGCTATTAGGGATCACCTCAAAGGCTTCCCATTATGGCCTACCCTCTTTGAAAGTGGTGCCTGGTACTTAGGGGAAATGTACCAATTTTGGCACAACAAAGAACAAGGCACCATGGTTAACATTTGTGGTGTGACTATTGATTTCTCTATTTAAGCCATTTTGGAAGTATTAAACCTTTCAAATACAGGGCCAAAGGTTTCTCAGTTGTCTACCTGCTCAGACCCTAATGCATGACGAGTTTGGTTAGACAGGGCGTATGACAAGGAAGATAAGACCTATGGGGAGTTGATGATGGAAGAGAATATTTATTTCAAAATAGGGACTTATCACATCTTCCCCACAAAAGTTTTAAAAATAATTTCAACATATGCAGCAAGAGGATGTGCAATGTTGATGAAAAAGGTTAATGGTAACCTACCTCATCTATATTTTACAGAGATCTTAAGAAGGTTTGAAGAATGGAAGATAGGGAAGTTTGTGTTGCCCTTCCCTTGTCTTATTAGAAAGCTTTGCAGAAATGCTAGTATCAAAGGATACACCAATGATGTCCTTTGAAAAGTCCAAAATTATTTATATGCCAAACTGCTAAAGCCACCAGCTACAAGGAAAATCACTGGTGAGACGCTGTGATCGGAACAAGAAAAAGAATAGACAACAGGGCCAATTGCAACTTAACTTGTAGGACCTAGCCAACTTTCAAGAATGGGACCTAGTCAACAACAAGGAGCAAGGCCTAGCACCGGCCAGCAGAATCAACCACCGCCACCGCCGCAAGATTACAGACCGTCGATGAGCCATCTTAGGGCCATCATTGAGATGATTAGTTGGGGAAGTCGTGATGACACAAATCTCTTCTACATCATCAACGATTCTATATAGCCTACGATTTCTATGGATCACACATAGGGTGAAGTGTCCATCCAGATAGGAGGAGGAGAGAGCACTTGCTCACAATAGATTTCAAGAAATGTTGTGTCCTTTTAGGTGCAGTTGGAAATTGGTGAAGGGGCCACGATGGTGGTCATGTAGCACCAGGATGCAATAGGAGCCATAGAAGTGCTCTCAAACCATATTAAAAAATCATTTAATTTACCTGTTGTGCCACTAGTAGATCTTACAGGAGCACATGATGCTAAAACTGTGGCCGATAGCTCAATGACTCCTGCAAAACATGAGGATGTACTTGACCGATTGCTACAAATAGGACAGGTAATGACATCCTTGTTTGACATTCGATAGGATGCTACAACAATACAATCAAACCTCATTTCCACCAAGGGAAAGCTGGTCATGATGGAGATGAGGGTTGAGCACGCTGAAGCAGAAGTGTAAAGATTGCAAGAAAGGCTCGTGACCCTGCAAGTAGCGCAGCAGGATCCATTTCAATTCGTTCCCGCAGATCAGCTGGACACTTTCAGAATTAAGGAACTTAATAAATTTTTGATAGAGAATAAGTGTGGTAGAAGAAAAAGAGAAGGCTATTTGGGATGCCTCTGTGGCACAAGTGCAAACTTACACGCACATCAAAACACTCAAAGCCTTACAAGAGGAGAATAAACAACTTGTTGCTGACAACCTTTGCTTGACCTCTATGGAGAAACAAAGGAATGTTCTTGAGGAACATTTTCAGCAATTGTGAGAACAAATAATCAGGGTTAACCAAGACATGAATTGTTTAGCTAGAGAAAATCGAACCCTCTCAATGGAGGAGGTATGTGCCATCTGTTAGAAGATGGCCATTGAAATAAGCACGTGGTAAAATGAGGCTAAATGGCATGAGAAACTAAAGTAGCATTTCCAAGACCAGGTGGGGATGTATAAAAAAATCATCGAGAAGGAGATCCATATGGCCAAGTCCCACATCAATGCTCTCAGTGCTCAACACATTGACTGGTGGGCCATATTGGACACATACGTGTTTGCCCACTAAGTGTAAGTTAAGAGTCGGGACTTGTAGATCCATGACCTTATAGAGTACATGGAGTTGGCAAACCTGTGGTATGCCAACCTTGCCATGTTAACAGCAAGGCATCCAAGAACAGAGCTTGAGCAACAGGTAGCCACCACCTACATCAAATATGAAACAAAATTTGCAAAACACAAGAAAAAATTGCAAAAATTGGAGGTTGCAAATTCTGAACTCAAGATTGTTAAAGCAAGCTACTAGCTATAGAAAGGTATCACAACAGACTTGGCTCAATGGCTCACAAATTTTCAAGAATACAGAGACAAAGCCAGATCCTATGAGGAGGAATGATGTGTGTTTGTGGCTTGGTATGTCAAAGCAAATAAAATGTTTCCGCAACTACCATGCCCATGGAAGGTGCCAACTCCATCAAACATCAGAACATTAGCATGGATGGTATAGGATCCTTGAACTAAAGAGGAGAGACTCCAGGCCATACTTCGATGCCATCAAATCCCAAGACCTAGAGCGTAAGACAAAGGAAGGCACCGATGGAGGAGTCACCACCACCAGGAACTACATGAGTTCCACCTAATTTTGTAGTTATAGGATTTTCCTTTGCATTTTTCATGTTGTGTCTCAATTTTTTTCTGATTCCACACAAAGGCATGAATCCATTCTAGTCAGTCAATAATCCCATACCTATCCACTATGTAATCATTGGAGCTTTTTCTCACTTTAACTCAAGGATGAGTTTTCATTAAGTTGTGGGGGTATGATGAGTCATAAATTACTGTCCACGATATCGCACCCATGATATCATGTACACAATATCATAGCCTAGATGCTATATCGTAGACTATCTCCTCATCAATAAATAAGAGGCAGGAAAATTTTGTAGAGTTTTGGAAGTTCTTTTTAAGTTTTAAGCTTTTAAGTCTTTAGTTTTAGTATTAAGGTAGGGACTTTTTATCAGTTTTTCCTCTNTTTTTTAGTTTTAGTATTAAGGTAGGGACTTTTTATCAGTTTTTCCTCTCAACCCTTTCTCCCAGTGCATGCCCGCAGTGTGATGATTGTAATTGTACGACATCCTTATTCGAGTGTGACGTACTTGGACATGCACATGACCGGTAATAAATATCGAGATTACTTCATCATTGCAGCATCGACTTAGCTTAATTATTTAATTGTTATTGTTATTTATTGCTTTCTTAGTTTATATCTCTCTACCCTTATCTCCTAGTAACGCAGAATGAGTACAACTTAATCATGAGCATTTAAGTGTGACTACTTGGTAACCCAGTAGCGTACCTAAGTCATGCGCTTGGTAATCCTAGTGGTAGTCATGCACGAGGTCTAAGATGTGTACATATGATTAAGGAATAGATGCTCATCGCACTCAAGCTAGTTTAGATTCTCTCTCATCCTCTCTCCTAGCTTAGTTGATATTATTTCCCATCATACCTAGGATTAGCATTAGTGTAGGAACACATCATACACCTCACTCTAGACTAAACCATACGTGAAAAAGCTAATACTAGTCCAAGTGGAAAGACAACGAACTACGATCTATGAGTAACTATCTAGATACCACAATTAGTCTGTCTGCGGAGCTCGACCGGATCATGCTTGAAGCGCTTGTATTCGTATGGTTGAGTGTAGGGGTACCTCACCACTCCTCACTAAGTAACATAACACTCAAAAAAGACATGAGAAGATGAGCCCTTACATCTATGAAAAATACATTGAGGATAAACATTTCTCATATGTTTAAGGAAAATCTTGATAGGAAGATCTTGATGAATAAGATATCACAGAAAATAAAAAATTTAGGAAATGTAAAATATTTTCAAATATCTTTCATTTTACTCATCCAAAAGTGTGATGATAATTATATTTTCCAAAGCTTATTGAATTTTTTATGAATAAATTCATTCTTTGTAATAATTTCTAAGCAACTTTTGAATTAAAAGAAAAAATATATCTACCATACTTTTAAAAAATATTTGGAAAAGCTTAATAAAAATTATTTTCAACTTTAAATAAATTCTCAAGATTAGAAATTAATTTGTCAAAATTATTTTTTCTCTTTTCATTCAAACCATAAAGGTTAATAGCTTCCCTTCAAGTAATCCATCTATCATGCATACATAGACAAGCTACATTGATACCAAATCTACTCCAAGTGGTACACAATCTAGATGCATTAGTAGTTAAAGCTTTTTTATTAAAAGGAAGCCACCATGGACTAATTTGTTACTAGGAAAATGATTTGACAAAGTAGCATTTGTATGTACTTCTCCTTTTCTTGTAGGCTTCCAAAAGGAAATATTATATATGTAAACTCTATCAAGTTGACAATAAGTTTTATCATTTCCTTTTTGATAATTACACCAAGTATAATTGTTCGTATTCGAATAAGATTTGAATAAAGAATTAATATAAGAAAGAAAATATTATGCATCAATCTTCTTTTTTTCAAGAAGAAATTTTAGAAGAAAGACTACCAAGTTTATCTAAATGAATTTTAACCATATTGAAATCACCTCCAATAATCAAAGAAAATTTATACAAAGACAAAAGGTATCTCCAAACTTTTTATCATTCTTTTGAATTATTAGGAGCATAAATATTATAGAGTCTAAAGTCACCTTTTTCATTATGACAAATAATCCAAATAATTCTTCAAATTTTGTTAAAACAAAAATTTAAAATTTAAAAAGTCTAATTTTTATTGTAGAAAAAACAATGCAATTTTTTAAAATGCATTTACTAACAACACTAATATCATGAGTTAAAATCTTAATGTCTTGTAAGAAAATAAAATTTAGAGATAAGTGTCAATTTAAAAGACACACCTTAGAAATTTTTTCTTGGGATGCTTTAGAAAGCCTCCAAACATTTTATGATAAAAATTACATTGAGATGTTAGGAAGGAAGGCCCCATCCTTGATTTTTCAAGCTCAACATTTGTCTCATAATACATGTCACTGATAAGTGAAAAAGCACTATCTGATAAAAAAAACATTTAGAATAGTAGTATAAGTAGAAAGAGAATAAGATACCTTTGGGGTATTTAAATTAAAAGTAGCATTTTCAAGTCTCTTATTTTTATGTTGCATTGAGTGAAATCTATCTTCATCAATATTTTTATTACTGGTTTCAACTAAAAATTCCCTTCCTTTCTAAAGAGGAATTCTCTTTCAAGAGTTTATTGATACCTTTAGAATTAAAAGGACTAGTAAAAGGTTGAGAACTTGTTGGAGAAGATTTCATTTGTGGTTATGAAAAACTACAATTATTTGTTTTTTTCTTAAAATTTTTGTTTCTTTTCCTTAGAAATAACTTTTTATTGAGAAAAAGATAGATTCCAATAACATGGCCTTCATGATGACAATAACTACAACATCCTTGCAAATTATAAAAAGTAATTTTTTGGGACAAATAATGATTACCTATCTTTAGTTTTATTTCTATTTTATTTTATCATAAATTAATCTCTACAAAATAACATGTGTGCTACACACTATCTAGTAATGTTTCTGACTCTTTCTTCAAGATTATGTCAATGTTGCTAATAATTTTGCTTAAACACTTAAAAAATAAGAGGAAGATTTTCTAACTCAATCCAATAAGGAATTTTAGAATAATTAGAAGAATAAAAATAAAATTCCACTTTCGATTTCTAAGCAATAAAAGTATTACACTATCTGATAAAAACTTTAAGATCTAATGATTTTTCAACCATTTCATAATTGATCAACTTAACAAGCAAAAAATATTTAGAAAAATAGCGAGCATGCAAAATATTAATTCCATAGCACACAAGGATAGCCTAAATCATTGATGCAAAATCCTTATTCAAGGAAACAAATCCAATAATTTGCAAAAATATTTATCATGAAGTGATATCTTTTGATAGGGATTTATATAAATCATCAAGTAAAGAAAAATCAAAAGCTTCAAAATTCTTCATAGTCTCTACATTCTTAGACATTAGTATTTCAAATCTTTAGATAATTTTTTACTAAAAAATATTTTGTTGTAAAAACTACATCAAAAACCCTCAAGATTGACAAATGTCTGAGAGAATTTATCACGTAAAAAGTCCATCTTACTTTGATCAACCCTCTTTCTTTTACTAATACTAACTAATAAATGAAACATCACAAAATTTTGGGTCTTAGCATCGCAACTGCAAATATGTCTAAGTGTTACGCACTGTTACCTTGCTATGTTACATAGCATAGCATAGCGTAGCAACTTGCTACTGTGTAGCATAGCACCTTGCTACACTGCATAGCGTAGCGTAGCAACTTAGCATATCAACTTGCTACGCTACGCTGTGTTACACGCTGTTACGCATTGTTACATTGCATCCTATTATGTAACACCTATTACATTGTGTAGCAGATAGCATGGTTCCACCTACCACACTGCCACATGGTGCCAGATCTGCATTTTGGGCTAACCCTAGCCCCATAAAAACCTTTGTGCCCTCTTTAAAAAAAAGGGGAGAAGAAGAGAAAAAGAAAGGGGAGGCTTCCATTTCTTCACCGGCAAGGTAGTTGGCACTTTCATTTCTTGGCATTTGAAATTTTGGAATCTGGGTGCTTGGCTCTATGGGCTAACGAGACCCAGAGCACAGCACACCGATAGAGAGGCACAACCACATCGCACGATACACTGTGACTACCGACTCAGGAATCACAGTTTATCACAATGAGCACCAAATTTTACAGCCCGATACCACCGAGGCTATGAATCTGCTCTTACTATGCCTATTGTACACTTTTTATACATGTACCCTTTTTCAGGCCGGTGTATCTTTCTATTCAAACTCTCCTTTTTGCTGATCATAGCATTTATTTGACATTATTAAGCATTAAATCGTGTTCATTGTCCCGTTACGCACTTTAGCACGTTTCTACTAGTATGCACATTACGTTTTCTTTTATTTTTTGCAAAAGGGTTACTGTACATTGATTAAGTCCCTGTCTGATCGACCAGACCATTTAGGGCACCCCATTTCCGTTTTCTCCACCACTACCCTCGCACGGATCCAGGGTTAGGCTATGTGCTAGAAAACCTCTCGGTGTTTCCATCCATCCACATTTTCTATCGTTATAGTTTTTGGCACTGGAAGAAGGGCTTGTTTTTTTGCATTTTTGTACTTAGCATTTTTTCTACATTTTCATACTTGGCCATTTTTTTTTCATTTTCATACTTCCCATTTTTTTTGCATTTTCAGATTTGGCCATTTTTCTGCATTTTCGTACTTAGCATTTTTTCTACATTTTTAGACTCGACCATTTTTCTGCATTTTCGTACTTGGCCATTTCCCTGCTACTAATAGACTTAGTCATTTTTCTGCTATTTTTAGAGTTAGCCATTTTCTGCAAATAGCAACTCTCATAACTTGATTTGTGAACATGAATCTAGATCAACCTTCCATGTTGGTGTCTAACACATTTGATAGCACAATCCAGCCAAAGCATGCTGCATTAAGCCATGAACAATACAATTTCGTTTGTGCCAAAATCCAAGCAGGAATACCAGTAGATTACCTCAATTTAGAGGTAAAATAGGACTACGAACGAGTCCACCAGAATGGACAGGAGTACAACCCATCCTTGTTTGGCATAACCCCACTTACGGAGTCCTAACAACAATTGTTGTCCCAATTCATCCATGCAAAAAAGCATGATGCAGGGACAACCTATGAGGAAGTCTCACAGAATGAGGAAGATGAGTTTGAGGCCTGCTCTGAACATGAGAGCCACCTCCACACCGTCTTCCAACAACCACTCCCTAGTACAACCCCTCCTCAGTTTGGTCCATCCATCCCCTCTAAGATAGTGACCATGCCAATTCAATCTTCCTCGTAAGAAACTAATGCATTTGCCCAGCACTATGCTCATGCAGGGGCCACCTCCTAGCCTCAAATAGCTTAGGCATCCTACATCCTACCTATCTCATCAGTGTGTATAGTTGATGAGTGGCGAGATACCCCTACACTCAACCATATGAAACGAGCATAACACGCGCGATCCGGTCGAACTCTGCAGACTAAATGCCTACACACCCCATGGAACACTTAGGGTTAATTATTCATTGTCTTCCCAGACTTACTTGTAGTTTTCACGATTATGGTTAAATACGTCCGAGGTATGTGATTTTTATAGTCTTTTATGTTTTATGTCTCCTATGCTAATGAGGTAAAGGGTTGATAAACTAACTAACTCTAACTAATGAACTAAGTCTAAACTACCTAGCGCCAGCATCCATTCCCACTTACTGTACACACCCTGAACCGATGCAACCATGGCTACCAAACGCTAATCGTCACTGGGATCACCACGCGCAACACATGTGCTCGAAGTGATCGTACTGAGGCACTTAACTAGGAGGAAAGGGTTGAGGAAGCTAATCTAGCCTAAGTGCGATGAGCAGTCGATTCCTTGACTAATCGTACACATCTTTGTGCACGACTACCACTGGGATTACCAAGCATAGATCCTAGATACGCCACTGCGTTACCAAGTAGTCACACTAGATGCTCATAATCAAGTCATACTCATACTGCATCGCGGTGAGCAACCGATTCCTTGACTAACCATACACATCCTTAGATGCTTGTAATCAAGTCGTACTCATACCACGTTACTAGGAAAATAATAAATATCATTAAATAAAATCCTATTCCATGCACTACAAGGTTTATCTAGAAAGCTCGTCTTTGTTGCCGTACACAACTTGTATTCAGGTACAATGTTGCTCGAATAAAGATCCATTCACTTTGGGACTCCTATTATGGGCACAAGAAAAATATTTTATCTTTGGAGTGATCAAACTACCAGATTTTTCCTACTTCTTGATAGGATTGGGAAATAAGGGAGTGCCGCCTCTTATTTATAGATATGGTGGTGGACCGCGATATCGTGGACCGCAATAATGCGTACGCAATATCGCGGGGGATGCGATATCATGTCAGACGCGATATCACGGCCCATGTAATATTGCATCCCATCATACCCCCATGACTAAATGAAAACTCATCCTTGAGTTCCTTACAATAATATTGGGAAGGTATGGGATTATTAAGGGGAATGGAACTAATGGGATGACATGTGAACGGATCATCATTACAAGACTTGAAAAAACTGGTGTTCATGACAACAAGGATGAACACCTTATTACAATGACATTAGGCCTTAGTTGGAAGCTGAGAAAGAGAGAGAGAAAGAAGTTTTGCTGCTGCCAACGCCAAGATTACGCCTTTTTTTATCCATTGGTAAGTGTGCCATCGATCTTGCTCCTTGCATAACTACTTCCAACACTGCTCCATTCCATGTGTTCCTTCTAGATCCAGTCTGTTGTTGCATGATTGCCATCTGCACACACAAAATAATCTCATATTAGCAAGGGTAAATGAATCATCATGTAATTAATACCTTGCTTTGGTGTAAGTTCATTGGCTAGGTTGTGGTATGGCTGATATGGATTGGGAGATATATTAATGGTGACTACCGAAGGTTTAGGGGTTAGGAAGAAAATCAAAAAATTCAGGGCTAGGAGAAAATCAAAAAAATTAGGCCCCATACCCCCATGACTAATCGTGAACCTCCGGTAGCGTTAGAATGGAGAAAGAAAAGGAATAAGAAAGATAGAGAAAAATGGACAACTATAGCATTGAGGAAATGGATGTCAAGATGGTAAGGAAAAAAATAAAATTAATTGCAAAAATGTTAAGGAAAAGAAGTTAACTGGTGCACCAAAAAGGACTGTCAGTGGATCCTCCCCAAAGCAGGCTCATGCCTTTAATGCCCTGACAAACCCACATTCAAAGAGTCCATAGGCTCTAGGAATGTCATTTGGAACGAGAGTTAAAGTCTTAACCACAAGAATTTACCAAAAATAAAACAATGCATCAACCAAAATATACACTAATGATACAACCGGCAATGAGGTGAACAATGGAGAGAAGGATGGAGAGAAGAGAATGGAATGGAGTCTCAAGAACAAGGTGGTGTACAGCCCCTGGTGTAGTTCATGATTAATGTGACTTAGAAAATCCCATTCCAAGTACAGCCTTAAACCAACCACATCTAGTGACTTCGCATCAATGCATTTGGTTAAACCATCCACTTGGAGAACAAGGATGCTTCCTCCAAGAGCCACCACCATTTTGATGAAACAAAGGAGAGAATGGGAAGCGAGAAGGGCCTTAGTTAGAGGGAACATTTTTAGTTCCATAACCAATGCTTGTAGTCCAATTTTATTTCATCTAAGGGGTTTTCTTTGAATTCTTACTTCTTCTTTTCTTTTCTTTTCTCTTCTCTTTTTTTTCTTTGTTTTGTGTTTTTATGCGTGAGAACCACACCATGAAAAGACTTCTTATTTTTATTGTCTCAACTTCCGATAATTGTGGTAACATCGGAACGATGAGAAAACTCAAAAAGAAAACATCCAAGCACCCAAGAGAACGGCCAACACAAAAGCATCAAGTTCCCTTAAAGTCACACCCTTTTCGAACCTTGAGTCCTTCCTTAGTTTGAGAAGTGCCCAGTCACCGATTCGTTAAAGTTCTTATTAGAAGGGGACTGTATATTTCCAAGCCAAGAGAGACCATAGAACTTGGGGATGGATGGATGAAATGATCTCATTACCTGCCATATCAAAAGAACATACCTTAGTATCAACATTGTGACTTAAAAGTAAGAAACAAACATTAGCAATCAACATGAAAATAGTTCATACCATCATTCTGAACACTTATTGGGTGACAAACTTACAAGGTGGATCACACACACACACACACACAAAAACTGGAAAAGTATAACGATGTTGCAAAACAAAAACAAGAAAAGTTAAAGAAAGTTGTAAAACAAAAATGTGTAAGACAAAAACGTTCTAAAACAAAAACTTAAAAGAACTGAGGGCCCCATATGGTCAGCATAGTTGGCCATCTCCCCCATGACTAAATTGTGAGGGGGAGATCTGAAATAGGGAGCAAGGTTGCCCACTAGTGGAGGTGTAATTTGTACTGGTAATTTTTGGCTCATGGAAAGGTTTTTTTTGTTGTACATTAACCACCAACCTTTTATCTGGGCTATCAGGCTTGTATATCATCATGGCTCCAAAGGGGAATGTTGTATGAATAATATAAGGTCCTTCCCACAAGGTTTGAAACTTTATACGTTGTGGTACATGCGTGGGATTCCAGTAAAGGACCTTATCTCCTGATTGGTACTTAAACCTTCAGATTCTTAAGTCATGGTGTTGTTTACTGTGTGCTTTGTGCAACTCATTTAACAATAGTGCAACCAATCTATTCTCTTCTAACATGTTCAGAGTTACTAATCATTGTTTTTATGCTAGGTCGAGGTCTAGATGAAGGTCGCAAGCCATAGATAGTGTACAGAGCTCATTCTGTATGGGGAGCTTTGGGAGTTTCCCGTACACTAATTCATAGGGGGAATAGCCTGTAGGGAGCTTCGAAGTAGAGCGGTATGCCCAGAGAGCGTCGTTTAGTTTCGTGCTCCAGTCTTGCCTAAATTTGCTAATTTTCCATGTTAATATTCTTGTAATCTCCCTATTAGTAACTTCAGCTTGACCATTAGCTTGGGGGTGGTAAGGTGTGGTCAATTTATGCTCAACCCCTAAGCATTGCATCAGTTTGCAAAAGGTTGCACCTGTAAAATGTGTTCCATTATCAGAAATGAGTGCACGTGGCACACCAAACTTGTTAATGATTTTTTGTTGTAAAAATCATGCAGCTGTAGATGATGTGATGTCTGTTACTGTGGCTACTTCAGCCCACTTGGTTAAGTAATCAATAGCTACGATGATATATGCTTTCCTGTTGGACATCGGTGTAATTGGCCCCATAAAATCTATCCCCCAGATATCGAAGGGTTCTAAAGGTTGAATCCACTATTGTGGACCCTCCATTCTAGCAGTCATTCCACCATCTCGTTGACACCATTCACAGGATTGGGAAAAATTATGTGCATCTTGGAATAGAGTTGGCCAATAATATCTTGCAAGCAGAACTTTGGTAGTCATTCATCTCCCAGCATAATGACCCCCATAGGGGCCCTCATGATCATCCTAGAGAACTTTTAATTGATCTTGATCGGGCACACACCATCAAACCAAGTCATCAGGATAGAATTTATAGAGTTATCCCTTGATTTCCATGAAGCACTTGGTTTTGTGAAGAAACTGTTGTTTCTTCCTAAAGTCCAACCCCTATGGTATTTTTTGGGAAATGAGATAAGTAAAAATGCTGCTATACCAATTTATTTCTGTGGGTTGATCATTTACTACACTAGAAAAGAGGGTTTCATTAGGAAAATGGTCAGATACAGCATATTTACCCTCTTTGTTGTCCCAACGCAACTGAGATAGGTGATCTGCGACTACATTCTCGGTGCCTTTGCGGTCTACTATTGTTAAATCGAACTCTTGAAGAATTACCAACCAACGTATGATACATGGGCTAACTATTGGCTTGTTCATAAGGAACCTAATTGCACTATGATCCGTATGGATGTATACTTTGTAGCCCAATACATAGTGCCTAAATTTGTCCAGTGCAAACACTACAACCATTAATTCTTTTTCCATAGTCGTGTAGTTGAGTTGTGCATCGATGATACTCTTACTGGCACAGTGGATGTAATAAGGTCTTTTTTGTTCGTCTAATTGTGTCAATATGGTTCCTAAGGTATAATTAGATGCATCGGTCATGATATGGAATGGCCTAGACCAGTCAGGGGCTTGTAGAATGGGAGTTTCCACAAGCCTCTATTTGAGAGTTTGGAATTCTCATTCACATTCCCTAGTCCATTCGAATGGTGCATCTTTTTTTGTTAATTCTACCCAACGGCTTGGCAACTTTGGAGAAGTTCTCAATAAATCTCCTGTAGTAGCCAGTGTGTCCAAGGAATGAACTAATGTCTTTGAAATTTTTTTGTTGTTTGGTAATTCCTTGGATGATTTTAATTTTCTCCGGATCTACCTCAATTCCTGATTGTGAAATTTTATGCCCCAATACGACACCCTCTTAAACCATCAAATGGCTCTTTTTCCAGTTGAGCTTTTGGTTGGTTTCAACACATCATTTCAATACTTTCTCTAACTGGTCGAGGGCTTGATCAAAGCTCGTCCCATAAGTGGAGAAGTCATCCACGAAGGCTTCTACTCCTTTACCTATTTGCTGTTGAAATATGCTCAAAAATAATTGTTAGTCTCAAGAATGGAGTTCCACTTAGATAGTACGTTAATGTTTGGTGAAACTATCTTGGGTTACCTTGGGGATAAGGTAACCTTCGGGGTATCTGTCGTTTCTTTAGTCTTGGATTAAGTGCATACACCCCAGACTCTTGTAGATGTGAGATAATTGGACAGCATCCCTTAAGATGGTCATAGTGGCAGATCTCAAATCCACCATCATCGTCTATGTCTGAATCCACAACCACATCAAAGTTAGTGATTTTTCCCTTACCCTTGTTATGTGCAGGGCCAAAATCTCTCTACTTTGTCTTACCTTTGTCACTACTTTGTTCTACCTTAGACTCTTCTACAGTTTTTAAGACAGTTTCAATTTTAGAGTCTAAGGAACTCCATACGTCGTCTACCTTAGTCGCTATTTCTGTTGTGAGCTTTTGAAGCAGCAAGGTCTTTCTATTCACCAACTCTTCAATTGGTGACTCATCCTCTTCATCGCAAAATTTCACTCCCTTCTTTCAAAGAGAGGGATTATGGTTATTCTTCCACACTTTCCCTTTTTCGTAGCTCACCTTCTTCTTAGGCTACTTGTCCAACAAGCGATGAACTTCATGGGCTCTAAGTTGTGAGTGTCTCCCTTGGGCATAAGTCCCAAGGGTTCTTCTAGTTTCATGCCTTAGCCCATCCACGATGTGGTGAAGTTAATCCTGCTGAGTGTACCCATGGCCCGGGAAATGATGTAACAATGTGTAGTAGTAGGCCATGGCAGCATCCAAGGGTTCATGTGTACCTTGCTTCCATCCTTGGATCTTCTTACACAAATTGGAAACTCTGGAGTACGTCTGATATTTATCATTGAAGAGTTCTAACATCGTACCTCACCTCTTGATGGTTTCCAGTTCTAAGGACCAGTACCAACTCTATGCTTCTTTGGTGAGTGTCCTTCGAAACAACTTTAGCTTTTGCCACTCATTTTCTATATTTTGTAAGGCACAGGCATCGCAGAATGCCTATAAATGATTTTGCAGATCTGCGTTGTATCCCCCTTCAAATCATGGGATGTTGTTCATGTCTAAACGCTTGATCCGACTATCTTTTAAATGCCTTGTTGGAATTCTAACAACCTCCATTATGTCAAGCATACTTTAGGTTGCAAGCAGGGGCTTGTCATGATCATCTCTTTCATGACGCCTATGATGTCTCTGTTGTTCCCTACTTTCCCTTCTTTCTTGCCCTTGTCCTCTCTCTCAAATTTCTCATCGAGGTCTCTCAGTTTTCTTACTTTTATCCTCTCCACTATGCTCTTTATGATTGCGCCTAGAGGTGGAAGGAGAGGGTGAGTGATGAGAAGAAGGAGAAGAAGAAGGAGAACCATCGCCATGGCAATGTTTCCTACCTTCTCTTCAACTACTATGGCCCCAATCGTGGAGACGATCTAAATGCCCGTCCTTATCTTTTGTTGTTGTTCCTTCTGTGAATAGTTAGTGTTCACGGGCATCAGAACAAGTGTTATGTATCGTTGATCATAGGTTTTGATACCCAACCTCCTCACTATTGTTAGGAGGGGGAACATCTCTGATTTCACTAAGGATGTACGGGACCTCTTTTCCCTTCAACAGTGTAAGTTGGCTCTCCTACCTTAAGTCCCTCATACATTGTAAAGGTGTGGGATGGTAATCCCTCACGTCAAAATTTTCGACAACGTATTAAGCATATATTTCTTTCATGCCAATCTATGCTAAGGCACGGAGAAGCATGTTTGGGACTACCCGATCCGGAGGTAACACAATGTTACCTTGCAAATCCCTCTAGTGCATATGTTCATCTTGATGGAAGATAAAAGTAAAGTTAGGAATATACTCATCGGGATGAGTATATTCCACCCTATATTGTTGAGGAACTGGTGGATTTAGGTTATGTATTTTGATTGTTGACTTTTCTTTGTATGGTCCTTAGGTGTTGAATTTCTTTTGTGAGAAGAAGACATTTTTATCGGTGTGCTAATTCACCGTTATATAAATTCTTATTAAATTAATTAACCCGAAGGTTCATTTAGGCTCCCAACAATGTGAGTGATATCCTTTATGTTCTATTCGACACACAAACACTGAGTCCCCGGCAATGACACCAATGATGAGCAGCGAGATACCCCTACACTCAAGCATACGAAACAAGCGTAGCACATGTGATCCTGTCGAACTCCACAGACCAAATGCCTACACACCCCATGGAACACTTAGGGTTAATTATTTGTTTTCTTCCTAGACTTACTTGTAGTTTTCACAGTGTATGATTAAGTAAGTTCGAGGTATATGATTTTTATAGTATTTTATGTTTTATGTCTCCTATGCTAATGAGGTTAAGGGTTGAGAAATTAACTAACTCTAACTAATGAACTAAGTCTAAACTACCTAGCGTCAGCATCCGTTTCCAGTTACCGTACACACCCTAAACTGATGCAACCATGGCTACCAAACGCTAATCGTCATTGGGATCACCACGCGTAATGCATGTGCTCAAAGTGGTCGTACTGAGGCACTTAACTAGGAGGAAAGGGTTGAGGAAGCTAATCTAGCCTGAGTACGATGAGCAGCCTATTCCTTTAGTAACCGTACACATCTTTCTGCATGACTACCACTAGGATTACCAAGCATAGATCCTGGATACGCCACTGGGTTACCAAGTAGTCACACTAGATGCTCGTAATTAAGTCGTACTCATACCGCGTCGTGATGAGAAACCGATTCCTTGACTAACCTTACACATTCTTAGATGCTCGTAATCAAGTTGTACTCATACCGTGTTACTAGGAAAACAATAAATAACATTAAATGAAATTATATTCCATGCACTGCAAGGTTTATCCGAAAAGATTGTCTTTATTGCCATACACAACTTGTGTTCAGGTACAATGTTGCTCGAATAAAGATTCGTTCACTTTGGGACTCCTACTGTGGGCACATGGAAAATATTCTATCTCTAGAGTGATCAAACTGCTAGAGTTTCCCTACCTATAGCCAGGATTGGGAAATAAGGGAGTGCCGCCTCTTATTTATAGATATGGCGGTGGACCGCAATATCATGTACACGATATCGCAGGGGAAGATGTGATATCGCGTACGCGATATCGCGGGGGATGCGATATTGAGTCGAACGTGATATCACGTCCCATCAACAGTGTCTATCCAACCCACCCATGTGTGGCCCACTCCAATCACTGCACCCATCTCTCAGCCATTACATTAGCAATAGTCTACTATGACATTAAACTGGCAACACCCGTCCGCTACGATGTTAAACTGGAAAACTCCACAACCAACAATTCTACCCTATGCTATGCAACCAACCCAAGCCCAGCCAATGCAACTAGCTGGCATATTTCCAAGCTTGGATCAGGCATTCCAACTAATAAAAATCTTGACGAAGGAGATCAACCAACTTAAGGCTACCTCCTCTAACACCATTAAGGTGGTGGACTTCTACCAAGATGATCCCATAAGTCCTATGGTACCACCTTTAACTCTCCCAATTGGGGCCCAACTGCCTCAATTTACCAAGTACAACGGTGAAGGGAACCCCAATGTACACTTGATCACATTTCGATCTAAATTCCTACTCCTTCAAGCTTGGCCACACACTATCATGCACATGTTCCCCATGTCACTCATTGGCAAGGCCTTGGACTAGTATCGTGCATTACCCAAGGCCTCAATCTCCTCTTTGGAAGATCTCATAACCAAGTTTGTGACATGCTTCAGGTACAACCTAAAGCCTAAAGCAACCCTTGACCAACTAATGCAAGTTAAATAGGGGCCTCTAGAGCCTATGCCAAAATTCCTCCAATGTTGAAATGATGCATTGAGTGAAATGCATGAACCCCTAGTAGAGGCACATCTATTGGCCATCTTTAAGGATGCGGTAAATGACTTTATTAAGTCCAAACTATATTATCTAACCCCAAAGTCTCTTAGCCAAGCCTTTGCCCAAACAAAAAGCATAGAGGAAGCATCCCAAGCTAGCAATGATCAAGCCTATGTGGCCTATAGAAACCAACATGCTTACAAGCAAAACACAACAGTGATAATAGTAGCCACAAGCACAAAAGCAACCGATCGGGGCCTAATAGCTAAGTAGCCTAAGGCCCCAACTGGCACCAACTCACCTACATTGACAGGGGCTGCCTCAAGATCCAACTTTCAGTGCAAGGACCACTCAAAGTATAAACCACTACCGGTGCAACCCTCTGAACTACTAGAGAAACTCTTGAAAGCTGGGAAAATCTAACACAAACACGTATTAGAAATTTCTCACCAAAAACATGATAGGTACTATGAACTACTAAAGAACCCTACTTTAGCAATGCCAAATGAGCCCCCAGTTCCACAACTCTTCAAGCTAGACCAATACTATCATTACCACCAATTGGCTGGTCACAGTACAAAAAACTATCGTGCTTTGTAGGATGACATGCAGAGAATGATAGAACGTGGCCAACTAGCAATCAACATAGTGAGTCAATCCAACAAAGATGATTCCTCCTATGTCATAAATTCAATTAGCATAGGTGGCAAGCCCAAACCTATGCAACAACCTTTTGTGATCCATGTGCCTCCCAGCAAGGCAAAGGTCCCCTCCACCTCCACAAGCAAGAGGCCTCCCTTTATTGTCAAAGTGCCATCTCGAGCACCCACAACATCCTTTGTGGTCAAAGTTCCACAGCAACCGTCTTCTAAGATGTTAAACTAGCATGATGCAAGAACAACTCCTAAGCAAGCTTTTGTTATCAAGGTGCCACAATGAGTTGACCACACAACAACTCCACCTAAGCCACCCTTTATCATAAGGGTACCACAACATGTTGGCCCCTTACCTACCTAAAACCCAACAGTGGGCAACATCTCGATCCCTCCTCCTTCAAGGGTTGACTCCACTAGCAACCCGGGGAGACCCACCAAATGGCAACGCAAGAGGACAAACAAGCACCTCGCAACCCCCATGGATGAAGCAAAAGCCACAACTAACAAGCAACAACCAAACACTGGGGCTCCTACCCCCAAGCAGGCCAAGCAAGCCAGGCTTAATTCCCCTCCACGAGAGATCTATCTCTCAAGCCCAATGGAGGAATTCAAAGCCAACACAACATCCAATGACAAGGACTTCGTAGCCACACTAACCCAGGTGAAACAAGCACTCAAGAAAAAGAACACAACATTGAGCTTATAAGACCTGGTCATGACTTCATCTGCTCACTACCAAGCATTGGCCAAGATATTGGCCTTCATTCCTATTATGGAGGATGTGACTGCAAATGAGGCATCCATCCATGCAACGATGTTGCCCCCTACATCACAAGAATTAGGTTCAACAACCTTAGCCTTTCGCGATGATGCAATCAAAGTCAACCCTAAACAAGGGGAGGTTACTATAGCTCCACTATCCATTATCATTCATGTTGGACAATGTACCATCCACAGGGTACATGTTGATGATGGTGCAGCAAGAAACGTAGTATTGCACTCCGTCATCGAAAAGCTAGGCCTAGCAGATGAAATCAGGCCAACCAAAATCATGTGTCTAAAATCATTCAATGGATCATGTGCCATAGTTAGGAGTACAATCAACTTAGCCTTTGTCGTAGGAGAGAAATTCCCCACTAGTGCAGATTTCACTGTCATAGAAGAGATGCCAGGTTTCAACATGATTCTAGGCAGGCCTTGGCTAGCCCAACTAAGGGCCATCTCCTCTCCCCTCCACCAAGAAATCCATCTTCCATATGAAGGTGTTCAAGTTATCATCCATGGTGATAACACTTCCTCTTCAACTATCCACAATACATACATGGAACAAGTTTTGGAAGAAGAGTTTCTTGGTGGTACACCAATAACAACCAATGCAGCGCCTAATGCTAAAACACCCAAACGAGTGGTTGAAGCCAACAGCCTCCCAGAGGATCCTAAGCCTTGCATGCTCCCTAATCCATGCCTGGTTAGGAAGCAACTACATGACCAAGACCTTCCCTTGGCAAAAAATGTGCTAAATGATTGCCTACCCTTTTCCTCCACTTCCCATGCATTTTTTACTTTCATTTACATCACACTAGATTATGCATTTACATGTTACCTAATTACTTAGATCAGGAATTTCATTTTTTTCACTTTTTTTTTTACTTTTTTATGCATCCATCCATTTAGCTTACGCGTTACATCTGAAAACATAAAACTACAAAAACTAGCCTATGGCTTGAAACGGCCTAAAACTAACACTTTTTGCATTGCATTTCTTTCATTCATACATTTTAACTTTGTTTACAACAAGTGCTGCTTGATGTTGTTTTCTTTCTAGTTGAATTTTTGCAAGATCTCACAGGTGCACAACATGACTATGCATGCAACATCGCACCTTGCATAAGCAAGGTAAGCACCATTCATCTATGACTATAAACTAGCACAGACAGTCTGCTATGACTATAAACTAGCACAGCTAATCCTTGGGTCATGACATTAAACTGGCACAACATCCACTATCTACTACGACATTAAACTAGCATCTAATAGTCTGCTAGGATTATAAACTAGCACATCACAATCTGTCAGGACCTTAAACTAGGTTCACAGTCTACCAGGACTTTGAACTGGCATGTAGTTGATCTGATCCGAAAACTTGCCACTACCTTCAAAGAACTCATAGCATCATCACCTCCTACCATTTTGGTGATTCTTTTGGAGCACTTGCCATTAGTGCAACATTCAGAACACTTGCAACATCATCGCCCTAGCACCTTCATTAGTTTCCTGAGCATTTGTAACTAGCACAACATTTGACACTTTCACAGCATCTTCACATCCAACACTTGTAGCATCTTCACATCTAGAATTTGCACTTGCATTTCACATTTTGTGGTTTTCTTGTCCTCTCTAAGTTGTGTATGCAAGACGAAGCCTTGGAGGCGTTCATGCAAAGGTACATGTCATTGCAGCGGCAAGTCACCATATTACTTTGATGTGCATGATGGGACTAGTTGAGCCACTCAAGAGTGCACATCCGCCTCATTCCTATTACAACCTATGCACATTCATTTCTTCATCCCAATATCCTCTCATACTCCCCGTACTCATGATTTCACACTCCTCTAATGCATATGCACTGTGACACACATGGCATTCCCTTCGCATCAACTATAGAACCCATGGTTGATGTAGCATAATTCATCCTATGGGGTGCCTCTGTTGCATAGTCAAAGCCTAGGTGGATGTAACAAAAATCATCCCTAGGAAAAAAAGCCCATCTTTTCAATGGCCAACTTGCAACTAACATCCAGCAATAAGCTGAACCTAAAGAAGGTTCACCTCACACAAAAGAAAATCAAAAACTCTACAGCTTCGTAATTGGCCCATCCTTGGATCAACTTTGATCCTCCCATGAGTACTCTAATGAAAGGTCAACATTTCAGGGGCAAGCTACTTCATGCCATGGTCACCATCAAGCATGCTCAATTTGCATCTTACATCATCCACTGTTTGCATCCCCCTAACATAACCTTATTCCCATAACACTCTTGAGTAAGATGAAACAACATCTAATCTTGTATTGACAAGTGATGTTGGTTGCATGTCTGCTGTGGTGTTTTGTAATTATTTGTTGACGTCTCTTAGGTCACTCCTTTAGACGTCAACAAAGAGGGGCCATTGAAACACCACAAAATTTTGGGTCTCGGTATCACAACTGAAAATATGGCTAAGTGTTATGTGCTATTACCTTGCTATGCTGTGTAGCATAGCATAGCAACTTGCTACTGCATAGTGTAGCGTAGCAACTTGCTTTTGTGTAGCATAGCCTAGTAACTTGCTACTGCGTAGCATAGCAACTTAGCGTATCAACTTGTTATGCTACGCTATGTTACATGTTGTTATGTTGCATCCTATTATGTAACACCTATTACATTATGCAGCAAATAGCATGGTTCCACCTACCGCACTACCACGTGGCACCAGATCCGCATTTTGGGCTAACCCTAGCCCTATAAAAACCTCTACGTCCTCTTTAAAAAAATGGGAGAAGAGGAGAAAAAGAAAGGGGAGGCTTCCATTTCTTTACTAGCAAGGCAGTTGGAACTTCCATTTCTTGGCATTTGGCATTTTTGCATTTGGGAGCTTGGCTCTGTGGGAGAATGAGACCTAGAGTGCAACACACCAACAGAGAGGCACAACCACATCGCACTATACACTGTGACTACTGACCTAGGAATCACAGTTTATCATAGTGAGCACCAGATTTCATAGCCCGATACCACCGAGGCTATGACTCTGCTCTTACTATGCCTATTGTACACTTTGTATACCTGTACCCTTTTTCAGGGTGGTGTATCTTTCTATTCAAACTCTCCTTTTGGCTGATCACAGCATTTATTTGGCATTGTTAAGCATTAAATCATGTTCATTGTCCCGTTACACACTTTAGCAAGTTTCTACTGTTGTGCACATTATATTTTCTTTTATTGTTTGCAAAAGGGTTATTGTACACCGATTAAGTCCCTATCTGATCAACCAGACCGTTTAGGGCACCCCATTTCCATTTTCTCCAACACTGCCCTCACACAGATCTGGGGTTAGGCTGTGCACTAGAAAACCTCTCGGTGTTTCCAACCATCGACATTTTCTATCATTACAATAAAGTATATCAATTTAGAGACAAACTTCATCTATAGTGATTCATTCATAAAATCCATATTAAAAAACACTAAAAAAAATGAATAGGAAAAAGCATAAATAATTACATAGAAATAACCAAACAATCTCCAGCAAAATAGTTTCTAATTCACATGAACTTATGATAATACCAAGAATACTACATAAACAAATCATAACTCAATTAGAAAACCTTAATTCATACTTTACTCAAGGTATGAATTAAAATAAGAATACTAAAAAAATAGAACACACAATATAGAACATCAATAATGAAAATAAACATTATCCAAAAACATAAAATAAACAAATAAACAAATCATTAAAAAAATATCAGGTCGAAACATGAGGGATGAAATAGAAAAAAGAAAACAAGAAGATAGTGCTAATGGTAGGCATGATAATAGTGTTGAACTAGAGTATATATAATTTACATATAAGGTAACTAACTGATGAGCAGCAAGGTATCCCTACGCCCAACCATATGAATATGAGAATTCATGCATGATCCGGTCAAACTCCAAGGATTAAGTACTTATGCACCTACACAAAACAAGAATGGGTTATGGAATCATTGTCTTCCCAAACTTACTTGTAAGGAACAGTTGTATGGTTAAGTAAACTTGAGGTATATGATTTTTATTATTTTGATGTTTTAGGTTCTTGGTGCTTAAAATAGAGAAATGAAATAATTGAATAACTAATTTGATTTAACTAATTAACTATTCTCTAACTAGTCCTAACACCAGCATCCATTCCCACTCTCCAAACACATCCTAAACTAATGTAACACTACTAGGATTACCAAATGCTAGCCATTACTAGGTTACCAACTATTCTACGTATGCTCGAAGTGGTCATGCTGAGTGTGCTAACTTGTGATAATTAATAATTCTAGAGAAATAACCTTAATTAAATAATGAGAACATGAAATAACATTAAATGAAATAGTAAATAACATTAAATGCAATAGTTAATCTATTTTTAATGTTACAAGGTTTATCACAAACTTCATCTTTATTTCTGAACACAAGATGTGCTCAGGTACACAATGCTCAAATAAAGATCTGTTCACTTTATGACTTCTACTATGGACACTTGGAAATAATTCTAACTCTAGAAAGGAAAAATTGCAAGAGTTCAACGAAGGACTGAAAGAAAAACTCCTCAAGACCAAGTAGACCCACCTCTTATTTATAGCCAATGAGACAAGTTCCGACATCACGTATCCGATGTCACTTGATCGACCTTGATAGTGGAGATTCGATATTAGGGATCCAATATCGAGACTCATCATACACCCAAGATTGAATCAAAACTTATCCTCAAGTTTCTTACAAAATATTGGGAAGGTATGAAATTATTGATTGAACAACACTAATGGGGACATGGAATGATAGACTCAAAGTGCTCGGTCAATGGATCAACAAATGCATTACAACATTAGTATTCATAACCATTGTGGTGAATACTGTACATATATGACATCCAAACCCTCATTTGATAACTTGAAGATGGAGAGAGAGAAAAGAAAATAAGGCATGTTGCTACCAATGTCAAAAATGTGCACAACGTCGTCATCTACGACCTCATGACCAAGCTTGTTCCCTACGTAAATGCTCTTGCTCCAATCCATCCTGAGTGTTTCCTTCTATCCCAATCCATTGTTTATGTGATCACCATATTCACATAAAACATAGTCACGAATTAGCAAGGGTATGTGCTGACCGAAATCATCGGTGCAAGGCTGGAATGTAACGAACACCGAAAGAGATGCGGACAAGCACAGTTGACCCTGCCTCCGCTTGAGGGCAAGTTGGAAAGGACGAAGGCAGAGTGCCTTGGATGGTCCGCACGCGGATCAAACAAGGACTTCCCCGAGCACCGCCGAGGTGTTATACGCTGGGTTATGCGTAAACAGGGCGTAAGCAATGAACCAGGCGTGCACAGCGCAAATATAATGTGCGTAAACAGAATGGGCGTGAATAGCGTGAACAGAAATGAACACAGCGTGAGCGTACGGGCGTGACAGCGTAAACAGTGTGAATGGATGTAGGGCGTAAGCAGGAAGACGATGTGAACCGTGGGCGTGTACGAACGGAGACGGAGTGAAGATGCAAGCGGGCGTGAACGAAGGGTGGGCCAAATTGGCGTAAAACTAAAAAAGAACTCACGACGAGCGTAAACAGTAGTCGTCTTCGGGCACGAACCGAGCGCGGAGCGCGAACGTAAACAGGCGTAAACAAAGCGCGGGCCAAATTAACGTAAAACTGTAAAAGAACTTGCAGCAAGTGTAAACAATAGATTATGGAATTAAAGTTTTGTGCACCGGTCTAACGCAGTTGCGTGAGGACACAAGGCGGACGTAAAGCCCCGGTGAACGAAAGGATGCAGCTGACGGACACGGTAGGCGAAGCGCGGACTGTGCTCAACGTGCAGCGTGCAGCATGCAGGGCTTCCAGCGTAAGCGTAAGCGTATGAGGGTTTCAGCAGCGTAATTGCTCTGGGTCGGCTCTGGTAAATTTCTGTCTCTGCGTAAATGTGGAAAAGTGGGCTATTTATAGGGGTAGGGTTACTGGGAAAAGCGGACGGGGAGACACGTGGCGTATAGACCGGGCGTTACAATTTAGAAACATGATATACGCCGGGCGTATACATTACAACAGGCTGGCGTATACGCTGGGCGTGTACGCCGGGCGTGTACGTTGGGCGTGTACGCTGGGCGTATGTTGGGCGTACACGTCGGGCGTATACGCGGAAGGATGTCCACTTGCTTCAATCCTTGCTCTCCGGTGTAATCTTCATGTTGCCATTGGAAATGCTGGCGTCGAGCGTGTGCCTCCGCCGTACCCGGGCGTGTACGCTGAAGAGTTGGGCGTAGACGCTGGGCGTGAACACTGGGCGTAGACGCTGGGCGTGTGTTGGGCTTACACGCTGGGCGTATACGCTAGGCGTGAACGCTGGGCGTGAACGCTGGGCGTAGACGCTGGCACAACACTTAAAAGATTTTTGTGGTGTTTCATTGGCCCCTCTTTGTTGACGCTTGGAGGAATCGACCCGAGAAGTGTCGACAAAGAAGCGCAAAACACCGTAAGCAGCTCAATAAAAGCCTTGTCCCTTGTCACCTGGCCAGACCTCATCGTACCGTATTCAGTGGTAAAAGGAATTGAAAGGGTGAGATTGGAAACTGGCGAGAAGGAAAGGATCGTGGGGATCGGTCGTTGCCCGAGAGACCATGCTGGGAGAGTAGGGTGCTCAGGTGTGCAGTATGCCGATCCATGTCGATAGCCGTCTTTCAGCCGACTCGGAACTCAAGCGTGCGATGTGCGTCCTTTGGTGGAACGGTGCTCTTGGTGGTTTTTCAAGAGAACCAGTTGGCACTACCAAAGCCACGGGGTGATGTTTTGCATTCTTTGGAGGAACAGCTCCCTTCTTTGGGGAAACCGTTAGCGGAGAGCCAAAGCCATGCGATAGGATGTTTCTCGATTGCGTTTGACATGAGCATGTTTTTATTTATTTTTTTATTTTTTTTTCTTTTTTTTTTGAAATTTGTTCTTGTGCTCATGTGCGAATCTTGTGTTCTGTGCGTTGCGACTGCTGTAACGTTTCCCAGCGTGCAATGGTTTGGTAGACTGTGGGTTTTTTGGGGAGTGGGAATGTGCAGGTTAACGGTTCGATCTAGTCTTGCCAGGTGGACAAATGGGCATTGCCTCATCTTGCTACCTGTGATGAAACGCACCCTCGTACGAGAACTTCCGAGCGTCATCCTGCAAACACAACTCCAAAAAGACAGGCAAACCATGAGTGGATTAATGAGTTTAGATTCAAATAGCTGCAAGTGAACAAAAATGTTAGGGTGATTCTGAGTATGGACTGTGAATGTCGACGACACTGATGAGGGATACAATGATTCTGACGAATGAATATGGCTATGGGATGGGGCGTCGCAGATGAATGCGCCAGTTTATAGTCTTAGCGAACTATTGTGGGTTAGTTTTGTGTCGTAACCCGTTGGACATTGCCTGTTTAGCGTCGTGGCAGACGGTATGTTGCCAGTTTTGAGTCTTAGCTGACTATACAGAGGCTAGCTAGTTTATAGTCTTAGCGGACTCTGAGGAGTCTGACGGTACCATCTTACTGTCACGCCAGAGAGGTGTTAGTTTAACGTCGTTTGCGGACATTGCGGGGTANTGCCAGAGAGGTGTTAGTTTAACGTCGTTTGCGGACATTGCGGGGTATCCGTTTATTGTCATATACCAGGACAGTGATGGTGTCAGTTTTAAGTTGTAACCCAGGACTGTTCTGTGGTATCAGTTTATAGTCATGATTCCAGGACTTTTCTGTGGTATCAGTTTATAGTCATGATTCCA
>MNCI01000808.1:356434-408843 GCA_015680685.1 Gnetum montanum
TTCGTTTGCTCTGGACAAGCATCTTTTTGAGTACTGTGATGATTGTCTTATTTGTTGATTCTGCCTGCCCGTTGCTCTGAGGGTAGTAAGGGGATGAAAACGAGTGTTTGATCCCTAGACTATCGCAAAACATTTTGGTCTCGGCGCTACTAAATTGTGGCCCGTTGTCGGTGATGATTGTCATGGGAATGCCAAAACAGGTTACAATGTTTTCGAGGATAAAGTTGCATACCGGTTTAGAAGTAGTTTTACGAAGGGGCGCCGCCTCTACCCATTTCGTGAAGTACTCAGTTGCTGTTATAATAAAGCTATGCCCGGCAGAAGATGTAGGTGTTATCGGGCCGATGAGGTCAAGTCCCCACTTCTGGAAGGGCCATGTAATTTGTGTTGTGTGTAACTCGTTTGGCGAAATGTGGATGAGATTACCATGTTTTTGGCATACACTACATGTTTTGACCTTGGATTGACAGTCGTATTCCATGTGCGGCCAATAGTAGCCTAGGCGTCTTATTTTCGTTGCCATTGCCTTCGGGGCGATGTGTCCCCCGCATATTCCGTCGTGCACCTGTTCAACAATTGTTTGGGCCTCGGTGCTGTTGACGCATGTTAGCAGTATGCCTTCATAGGATTGGCGGCACAATGTATCCCCTATTAATGTGTATTGTTTAGAACGCTTGCGTACTGCATCTTTTTGCGCATTGGTTAAATGTTGTGGCGTTTTACCGCGCAGAAGGTATTCCTTTACGTCATCATACCATTCGTTAGCATGTGTTGTACTGACAGATGCAATTGGAAGTACGTTGAGAGTGTTGGTTATGGGCTCGACATAGCTGGTCACGGAGCTCGGTAGTGCATGAAACATGTTAGGGGATATGTTTAAAGCTACGGTTGCTAAGGCGTCTGCAATGGTATTGTCATTCCTAGGGATATGCTGGACGTCAACCTTCTCGAATTGTTTAAGTAGGTGCTTAGCTAAATCACAGTATGGTTGTAGGTGTTGCGCTTTACACGTATAGATGTCTGTGACCTGGTTTATGACTAGCTGTGAGTCCCCTCTGACTACAAGCGATGTAATGTCCGAAGCTAGTGCAGCCGCGAGACCTCTGAGGAGACCTTCATACTCTGCTATGTTGTTAGTACAATGAAAGTTGAAGTGATAGGCAAAAGGCTTAATTTCTCCAGAGGGATATGTTATTACAGCGGCAGCACTTCCTCCTCGGGAGGTGGACGCTCCATCGAAATTTAGAATCGCATCGTAATCGTTTGGCACCGTGTCGATTGCGTTTACATTTTCGTCTGGGAATTCGGGTTCTATTGTACCTGTGTCATGCGTTGGTGACGTGGTCATTTGATTCGCTATAGCTTGACCCTTTACTGACGATTGTGCCACGTAGTGCAGGTCAAACTTAGCTATGATTGCCTTCCAACGAGCTATTCTGCTTGATTCGTAGATGTTTCCGGTTATAGCTCTGAGCACATTATCTTTGCAAATTATGTTAACTTGACTTTGGAAGAGATAATGTCGTCATTTCTTTAAAGCGAAAACTAGAGCTAGACATGACTTTTCTACATCGTTGTATCTCTTTTCGTGGGCAACCATGGCATGACTCAGGTAGTATACGGGGACCTCGGTTCCGTTGTCTCGTTTCTGGCATAACATGGACGCGATTGACGATTCTGATGTTGCCAAGTAGATGTAAAACGGCCTGTCATTTTTAGGTGGGAATATGGTGGGTAACCGAGCGAGTGCCGTTTTAACATTGTCAAATGCTTCCTGGCACTGCGGTGTCCATTCAAAGAGGGTGTTCTTGCGTAGTAGGTGGTTCATAGGCATGAGCTTTCCCGTCAAATTTTCTATGAACCTCCTAATGAACTGCAACCGCCCTTGTAGCCCTCGGAGTTCGGTTAGATTGCTAGGTGGTTTTAGGTTCATGATGGCCTTAACCTTATTGGGGTCTACTCGTATCCCTGCCTCTGAGGCTACAAATCCAAGCATTTTGCCCGTTTTGACGCCGAAAACGCATTTCTTCGGGTTAAGCCTTAGTTCGTATTTTAAACAACGTTTTAATACTAAGTCAAGATCTTGCACGTGTTGTTCTGGCGCTTTTTATTTGACCACTATGTCGTCCACATAATCATTGCGCTTGTGTAGGATGTAATCACTGAAGATATATGTCATCGCTCTTTGCTATGTGGCCCCAGCATTCTTGAGACCAAAAGGCATCATTGTATAACAAAAGGTTCCCCAAGGTGTCATGAAAGTAGTTCGGAGCTGGTGTTCCGGATTGATACGTATCTGGTTATATCCTGAGAACCCATCCATAAAGGATAATAGGGCATGCCCAGCAGTTGAGTCAACTAGTTGATCAATGCTAGGTAAGGGGAAGTCATCCTTTATGGTTGCTACGTTAAGGTCCCGGAAGTCAATGCAAAGACGAATGCTTCCGTTCTTCTTTGGGACTATAACCATGTTCGATACCCATTCGGCATAGTCAACAGCCCTAATGAAACCAGCTTGATAGAGCTTGGTAATCTCGCTACGAACTGCTAACGCCACTTCGGGTTTGACCTTTCGTGCTTTCTGTTTTACTGGCCTTAGTTTCGGATCAAGGATGATGTTGTGCTGGACGATACGGGGGTCTAATCCGGGCATGTCTGTATAAGACCACGCAAATGCCTTCATATTGTCCTTAATTACGTTTTCGATGTCTCTAGCCAAACTTGGTTCTAGTAGTGTACTTAGTTTTAGGATTTTAGTTTCCCCATTGGGCATGGTGATAGGTGTTTCGGTTAGAGGGTCCTCGGTAATGTTTTCAGCTTCAATGTCGAGGGACTTTGTCATTCCCTCATATTCGTCAACCGTTTGCTGTGTTGAAGCTATCGTAAAGTCGTTCGCTGATGAGTTCGTGTAAACGAGATTCGCATCGATACTCCTTTCAATTGCGCCGTATGGTCCATCAATGACCAACGGCTCGGTCAAGCGCTTGCAATCCATTAGGCAAGTTCCTGTCAATGAATGGAAAGCCTGATAAGATAGCGGAGGTCGTTTCAGGTCTTTCAGCAATCTTTAGCGTACATGTGTGAAAATGAGTTAACATGATAAACGAACGGCAGTTTAATGCCTTACCGGGCAACGAACGGCAGTTTAATGCCTTACCGGGCAACGAACGGTAGTTTAATGCCTTACCGAGCAACGAACGGTAGTTTAATGCCTTACCGGGCAACGAACGGTAGTTTAATGCCTAAATTTGTTGTATATGTCATTTTTGTGTGTAAATTTTGCGTCTTTTTTTTGAAAATTCAAGGCGAATTCGAAAAGTACGAAAAACGAGGCAAAAAGCAAGGAAAACAGGAAAGCGGCGGCGGCAGCGGCAGCTTCAGCGTCAGCGTGAACGCGCTATAAAAAGGGAAGCAAGGCGTCATTTTCTTCATTTCACTTTTGGAGCATGAGCGTGAACTGAGAGCGAAACCCCAGCGTGAACGCCGAGCCAAACCCCAGCGTAAACGCCGAGCCAAACCCCAACATGAACGCCGAGCCAAACCCCAGCCATACACGCCAAGAAGAAACTCCAGCCATGCACGCCGAGAAGAAACTCCAGCGTATATGCCGAGATGGGCAGAGGCAAAGAACTGGAGGGCCAAGGGCAGAAAGGACCTGAACTGACCTTCGCGAAGGAGAGCTAGGCGATGCTGCAAGGTCTACCCTGCCCGAGCGTCTCCGCGTGGCCCGGATCTTCTCGCAGGTAGGTCTTTGACCTTGTTTTCATTGATTTTCCGTTTTCGCAGTAGGGTTTCGGCGTACACGCTGAGCGTGAAGGGTTGGAAGTATTGTCGGCGTGGATGCCGTGTGTTGTTTTCAGCGTAGTGTTTTGTTTTCGCAACTGTTTTTCGCACGCCGGGCGTATACGCCGAGCGTGATTGTTTTTTCGCACGCCGGGCGTGTTTGCCAAGTGTGACTGTTTTTCGCACGCCGGGCGTATACGCCGAGCGTGACTGTTTTTTCGCACGCCGGGCGTATTTGCCAAGCGTGACTGTTTTTTCGCACGCCGGGCGTATNNATTTTTTTCGCACGCCGGGCGTATACGCCGAGCATGACTATTTTTTCGCATGCCGGGCGTATTTGCCAAGCGTGACTGTTTTTTCGCACGCCGGGCGTGTTTGCCAAGCGTGACTGTTTTTCGCACGCCGGACATATACACCGAGCGTGACTGTTTTTTCGCACGCCGAGCGTGTTTGCCAAGCGTGACTGTTTTTCGCACGCCGGACATATACACCGAGCGTGACTGTTTTTTCGCACGCCGGGCGTATTTGCCAAGCGTGACTGTTTTTTCGCACGCCGGGCGTATACGCCGAGCGTGACTGTTTTTTCGCACGCCGGGCGTATACGCCAAGCGTGACTTTTTTTTCGCACGCCGGGCGTATACGCCGAGCGTGACTGTTTTTTCGCACGCCGGGCGTATTTGCCAAGCGTGACTGTTTTTTCGCACGCCGGGCGTATACGCCGAGCGTGACTGTTTTTTTCGCACGCCGGGCGTATTTGCCAAGTGTGACTGTTTTTTTGCACGCCGGGCGTATACGCCGAGCGTGACTGTTTTTTTCGCACGCCGGGTGTATTTGCCAAGTGTGACTGTTTTTTTGCACGCCGGGCGTATACGCCGAGCGTGACTGTTTTTTTCGCACGCCGGGTGTATTTGCCAAGTGTGACTGTTTTTTTGCACGCCGGGCGTATACGCCGAGCGTGACTGTTTTTTTCGCACGCCGGGTGTATTTGCCAAGTGTGACTGTTTTTTTGCACGCCGGGCGTATACGCCGAGCGTGACTGTTTTTTTCGCACGCCGGGTGTATTTGCCAAGTGTGACTGTTTTTCGCACGCCGGGCGTATACGTCGAGTGTGACTGTTTTTTCGCACGCCAGGCGTATTTGCCAAGCGTGACTGTTTTTTTGCACGCCGGGCGTATACGCCGAGCGTGACTGTTTTTTCGCACGCTGGGCGTATACGCCGAGTGTGACTGTTTTTTTCGCACGCCGGGTGTATTTGCCAAGTGTGACTGTTTTTTTCCACGCCGGGTGTATTTGCCAAGTGTGACTATTTTTTCGCACGCCGGGTGTCTTTGCCAATTGTGACTGTTTTTTTGCACGCCGGGCGTATACGTCGAGTGTGCCTGTTTTTTCGCACGCCAGGCGTATTTGCCAAGCGTAACTATTTTTCGCACGCCGGGCGTATACGCCGAGCGTGACTATTTTTTCGCACGCCGGGCGTATTTGCCAAGCGTAACTATTTTTCGCACGCCGGGCGTATACACCGAGCGTGACTTTTAAGATGAAGTTTTGGGTATTGACTTTTGGCGTTGGTTAATGGTTTGCAGGGACGTTGAACCTCCCCTTCTTGTGATCGAGCTGGTTGGGGTCCTAACATGGTTTGGTCCTTTGGAGGGTGGCGACCCGACCCCGAACTTGGTCGTTGAGCATAATGGGGTTTGGTTCCGGGATGGGGCCTGTGAATTTTTAGCCTTCTTGCTGGATCATTTCGACGTCGTGGTTTAGTCCCATCTAAGCGAGGATGTGGCGCAAAGTATTATTGAGGCTATGCTACCTGGCGCAGCAGAAGGCGTCAGGATTTTTATGGAAGACATCGACGAGGGGCCGTTTGTCGCCGAGGGTGCTCCCCCCGGTGGTCCGAAATCGACCCATCCGTTGACCCGTGTATGGGACCAGCTGCCGCGGGGCCCCAATTCCCTCAACAATACATTATTCCTAGCAGGTCGTGCGCATACTTTGTTCCAGAATCCGCTTGGCACAGTATACCGGGTTGAAAGGTAATTTCGTCCTAACTTTGGTTGTTCCCTTCTTTCTCACGTTCAAATGCTTACTTTCGTTTCGACACATGTTTTCACTTTCCCGCAGACCAAAGATTACGCCAGACGGGGCCTATGCGGGTGATGATGGGATTGGGATTGGGACTGAGGGTATGATAGGAGTCCTCGTGCTCAGATTGCGCAACGAATTCGTCCTCTTCATCCCGTTGTGGTTTTACCGTAACCTGATCTAACGATTGGCTCCTGTGCAGAAGGAGCTGCGTAAAGAGCTCCGAGAATTGCTCCGGAATGGGGATCACGTCGTATGGGGATGGGATGAATTCATACCCCCCTCTGTAAAAGGTCTCAAATTGCCTTTTTACTTCTATCTCAGCCCGGTCTACTGCCAGGCCAGCTTGTATCTTAATGTAAATGAAGTTATATTCGTCTTGGCTTATGATATTAGCGGTAGGGTCTCTCCCTTGCAACCTCAANGCAGTGATGTTGATGGGATTCATGATTATAGACGATTTGAGTGTGTGGAATTGATACTGATAACGGTGTATACGGTGGCGTAGACGAGTTTACAGGCTAAGTATCTACGGCGTAAACGCCGGCGTGAGCGTGTAGCGTGTACGCTAAGTATGCAGCGTAGACGCTGGCGTAAGCGTATAGCGTGTACGCTAGGGTTTATGTAGCGTAGACGCTGGCGTAAGCGTGTAGCGTGTACGCTAGGGTTTATGTAGCATAGACGCTGGCGTAAGCGTGTAGCGTGTACGCTAGGGTTTATGTAGCGTAGATGCTGGCGTAAGCGTGTAGCGTGTACGCTAGGGTTTATGTAGCGTAAACGCTAGAGTCGACAGCATAGACGCTGAGTCTGGTTTAAAAGCGGCAGCGAGGACGCTGATTAGCGTTAACGCTGAGGGACGTGAAGCCTGTTTAGCGAAGGGCCCTCCTTCTAGCGCCAAAAATTGTGCTGACCGAAATCGTCGGTGCAAGGCTGGAATGTAACGAACACCGAAAGAGATGCGGACAAGCACAGTTGACCCTACCTCCGCTTGAGGGCAAGCTGGAAAGGACGAAGGTAGAGTGCCTTGGATGGTCCGCACGCGGATCAAACAAGGACTTCCCCGAGCGCCGCCGAGGCGTTATACGCTGGGTTATGCATAAACAGGGCGTAAGCAATGAACCAGGCGTGCACAGCGCAAATATAACAGGCGTAAACAGAATGGGCGTGAATAGCATGAACAGAAATGAACACAGCGTGAGCGTACAGGCGTGACAGCGTGAATGGATGTAGGGCGTAAGCAGGCAGACGATGTGAACCGTGGGCGTGTACGAATGGAGACGGAGCGAAGATGCAAGCGGGCGTGAACGAAGGGTGGGCCAAATTGGCGTAAAACTAAAAAAGAACTCACGGCGAGCGTAAACAGTAGTCATCTTCGGGCACGAACCGAGCCCGGAGCGTGAACGTAAACAGGCGTAAACAAAGCGCGGGCCAAATTANATGAGCGTACAGGCGTGACAGCGTAAACAGCGTGAATGGATGTAGGGCGTAAGCAGGCAGACGATGTGAACCGTGGGCGTGTACGAACGGAGACGGAGCGAAGATGCAAGCGGGCGTGAACGAAGGGTGGGCCAAATTGGCGTAAAACTAAAAAAGAACTCACGGCGAGCGTAAACAGTAGTCGTCTTCGGGCACGAACCGAGCCCGGAGCGCGAACGTAAACAGGCGTAAACAAAGCGCGGGCCAAATTAACGTAAAACTGTAAAAGAACTTGCAGCAAGTGTAAACAATAGATTATGGAATTAAAGTTTTGTGCACCGGTCTAATGCAGTTGCGTGAGGACACAAGGCGAACGTAAAGCCCCGGTGAACGAAAGGATGCAGCTGACGGACACGGTAGGCGAAGCGCGGACTGTGCTCAGCGTGCAACGTGCAGCATGCAGGGCTTCCAGCGTAAGCGTAAGAGTATGAGGGTTTCAGCAGCGTAATTGCTCTGGGTCGGCTCTGGTAAATTTCTGTCTCCGCGTAAATGTGGAAAAGTGGGCTATTTATAGGGGTAGGGTTACCCAGAAAAGCGGATGGGGAGACACGTGGCGTATAGACCGGGCGTTACAATTTAGAAACATGATATACGCCGGGCGTATACATTACAACAGGCTGGCGTATACGCTGGGCGTGTACGCCGGGCGTGTACGTTGGGCGTGTACGCTGGGCGTATGTTGGGCATACACGCCGGGCGTATACGCTGAAGGATGTCCACTTGCTTCAATCCTTGCTCTCCGGTGTAATCTTCATGTTGCCATTGGAAATGCTGGCGTCGAGCGTGTGCCTCCACCGTACCCGGGCATGTACGCTGAAGAGCTGGGCGTAGACGCTGGGCGTGTGTTGGGCGTACACGCCGGGCGTATACGCTGGGCGTAGACGCTGGCACAACATTTCAAAGATTTTTGTGGTGTTTCAGGGTAGATAAGATATAATGTGGTTAATACATTACCTTGATATGAAGTGCATTGGCCAGGTTGTGGATATGGTAGATACTAGGTTAGAGGTTTGTAAGTGATAACTACCCAAGGTGTACGGGTGAGATAAATGATGGAATGGAAAAATTTGCAATAGGGCCTCCATGACTAAGAGCGAACCTCCAGTAGCACTAGGATGGAGAATGAAAGAAACAAGGAACATAAGAGGACTAACAAGGGTGAAACTAATAAAAATGCATAGAGGGGAAGAGAAAAACAAAAATGGATGGCATGGATGGGGTGAAAAGAGAAATAGTTGATTGCAAGAGATGTTTAAGAAAAAGAACTTAACAATTGCACCAAAAAGGAATGCTAATGGATCCTCCCCAAATCAAGATCATGCCTTTTATGCCCTAACAAACCCACAAACCAAAGAGTTTGTAGGCTTTAGGAATGACATATGGAAACAATAGTTAAGAAGTCACCCACAAGAATTTACCAAAGATTAACAATGTGTTGACTAGGATATAGACTAATCATAAAATTAACAATGAGGTAGAAGATGGGAAGCAATATGGAAAGAGAATAGATAATGGAATGGAGTCCCAAAATCAAGGTTGTGTAAAGTCCCTTGTGTATTAAGTGGTTAAGGTGACTTAGTAAAATTCAGCCCAATTCCAGATTAAAACTAACCACATCCAGTGACCTTGCATCAACACACTTGACCAACCCATCCTCCTAAAGCAACAAGAATGCTTTTACAGGGCAACCACCATTCCAAGAAGAGAAGAATAGAGAAATAGGAAGTGAGAAAGGGTCATAGTTAGAGGGAACCTTCAGGCATGGGTAACATGTCCTTCCAGTGCCATAACTAGTGCTTGTAGCCCATTTTCCTTTATTATGTCTAAGGGGTATGCTTTGAATTTCCACTAGTTTTTTTTTGTGAAAACCACACCATGCAAAGACTTATTTGATTCATTCAACTTCTNTGAAAACCACACCATGCAAAGACTTGTTTGATTCATTC
Source organism: Gnetum montanum (assembly GCA_015680685.1). NCBI lineage: Eukaryota > Viridiplantae > Streptophyta > Gnetopsida > Gnetales > Gnetaceae > Gnetum > Gnetum montanum. The sequence continues at coordinate 365,722 of MNCI01000808.1, forward strand.
AACTTCTCAATATTAGTTGATAGGGAATGGTAGAAATCCTATGAAAAAACATCCAATTATTCAAGAGAATAGCTTATACAAATGCGTCGAATCCCCTTGAAGTTACACCTTTTTCAATCCATTTGAATCTTTCCTTAGTTTGAAGAAACCCAAGCCACAAATTCATTAATACGTTTGATTAGAAAAAGAGATAATACATTTCCAAAATAAAAGGAGATCATAGAGTTGAATGGATCAATGAATGACATGGGCTCATTGCCTATTTTATCAAAAGAAACCATATCCTAGCGTTAACATTAAAAGTCAAAGGTCAAAACCAAACATTAGCAATCAACACCATTATAGTAAAAACCATCATTATAAGCACTTATTATGTGATGAGTGAGAATAAATCAAACAAAATATAACCATGGTTTAAAACAAAAACAAATAAAAATGAAAAATGCATAAAACAAAAATATGCAAAACTAAGGGCTTAGAATAATTAGCATTGGTGGCCCTCTCCCTCACAACTAAGTTAGAAGGTGGAGATCCAAAATAGTAAGCAAGGCTATCCATAAATAGAGGTAGTATTAGTACTAGCCATTTTGGGCTCATGAAAGGGTTTGGCTTGTTGGATGTTGACCAATAATTTCTTATCCAGGCTTCCAATTTTATAGATCATCATGGGCCTTGAAGGAAAAGTTTCATGAATGATATAAGGTCCTTCACACAACATTTGAAATTTAGTTCATTGTGGTACATGTGTGGGATTCCAATAAAGAACCCTATCTCCTAGTTGGTATTTGACTTTTCTAATTCTTAGGTCATGACGTTGCTTGTTGAAGGCCTTGTGCAATTCGTTGGATGATAAGGTGGCTAGTCAATTTTTATCTAGCAAGTTAAGATTCATTAACCTTTCTTTCTATGCTAGACTAAGGTCAAGGTTAAGGTCACATGCTATAGATAGTGTACAGAGCTTAGCTTGTATAGGAAGTGTTGGAAGTTTACCATACACTAACTCATAGGAAGAATAGCCTATAGGGAGTTTCCATGTGGAGCGGTAGGCCCAAAAAGCATCATTCAGTTTGGTGCTCCAATCTTGCCTGTATTTGCTAATGGTTCATCTCAAAATTTTTGTGATTTCCCTATTGGTGACTTTGGCTTGACCATTTTCTTGAGGATGATATGGTGTAGTTAGTTTATGCTCAACTCCTAAGCGTTGCATCAACTTTTGAAAATTCACACCTATAAAATGTGTACCATTATTAGAAATAAGTGCACAAGGAACACCAAACCTATTTATGATTTTTTTTGAACAAATCATGCAGTTGTAGATGATGTACAGTCAGTAACGGTAGCTACTTCTACCCATTTTTTAAAATAATCAACAACAACAACAATGTAGGCTTTTCCATTGGACATCGGGGTAATAGGTCCCATAAAATCAATACCCCATATGTCAAAGGGTTCAAAGGGTTGAATCCATTTTTGTGGACCTTCCATTTTAGTAGTCATTTCCCCATCACATTGGCAGCGCTCACAAGATTAGACAAAATGATGGGTGTCTTGAAATAAGGTAGGCTAATAATATCCTGCAAGCAATATTTTAATGGTTGTTCATCTCCCAACATAATGCCCCCCACAAGGGCCCTCATGAGCATCTTGGAGAACTCACAATTGATCCACTTCAAGAACACACCATCAGAACAAGCCATCATGACACACCTTGTAAAGGTGCCTGTTGATTTTCATAAAGTATTTGACTTGGTGGAGAAACTGTTATTTCTTTTTAACGTCTAGCCCTTCTGGTGTTTCTTGTGTGAGAAGATAAGTAAGAATGCTACTATACCAATTTGTATTAGTAGGTGATTGATTGTTTATTACACCTGCATAGAGGAGTTCATCAGAGAAGCAATTAGAAATTGGCTATTTGTCCTCTTTGTTATCCCATTGCAACTAAGATAAATGATCAATGATAACATTCTTGTTGCCTTTATCATCCATTATCATAAGATTGAACTCTTGCAAGACTACGAGCCATTGTATGATGCGAGGGCTCATCATTGGTTTATTCATAAGGAACCAAATCGCACTATGATCCATGTGTACGAATACTTTATAGCCTAATACATAGTGCTTAAATTTTTCTAGTGCAAACACCACAACCATTAATTCTTTTTCTATTGTGGTATAGTTGAGTTGTGCACCAACAATACTTCAACTTGCATAGTGAATGTAATAGGGATGTTTTTGGTCATCTAACTGTGTAAGTATGGCTCCTAATACAAAATTGGATGTGTCGGTCATTATATGGAATGGTCTGGACTAGTCAAGAGCTTGTAGAATAGATGTTTCTACAAGCTTCTGCTTCAAGGTTTGGAAGGCTAACTCACATTCCTTAGTCCATTTAAAGGATACATCTTTCTTTTTTAATTCTACCAATGGTTTTGCAATATTTGAAAAGTTCTCGATGAAACATCTATAATAGCTAGTGTGTCTAAGGAACGATCAAACATCTTTACAGTTTCAGGTTAACGAGTGATTCCTTCAATGACTTTGATTTTTTCAGGATCTATCTCCATCCTTGTTTGCGAAATTTTGTGTCCTAATACAATGCCCTCTTGGACCATTAAGTGGCTTTTTTGCCAATTGATTCTTAGGTTGGTTTCAACATAGCGTTTCAGTACTTACCCTAATCAATCCAATGCTTGTTCAAAGTTCACCCCATAGGTGGAGAAATCATCCATAAAAACCTCCACACCATTCCCTATTTGCTACTAAAATATACTAAGAACCAAACATTGAAACGTCATTGGAGCATTTCACAAGCCAAAAAACATCTATTTATATGCAAATGTCCTCCAAGAACTTGTGAATGTAGTCTTGGCTTGGTCTTCTAGTGCTATTTGGATTTGATTGTACCCACTGTAACCATCCAGAAAACTATTGTAACAATCCCCAACAATGGTATCTAGGACTTGGTCAACAAATGGGAAGGGAAAATGACATTTAAATGTTGTCATGTTCAGTAGCCTGAAGTCTATACACACCCTCCATTTACCTCTTTTCTTAGGCATAATGACTAACAAGCTAATCCATTCACTGTCAATGATGGGGTAGATGAACCCAGCCTTGAAAAGTTGTTTGATTTCTTCCTTAACTAGTTTCTTAAGCTTTGGGTTTAGTCGTCTTTGTGGTTGTCGTCGAGGCTTCATAGAGGGATCAGTATAAATTCTATGTTGGCATATCCAATGATCTATTTTAGTTAATTTAGGATATGACCATGCAAAGGCTGTTGACCATTTGTTTACCATTTTCAATAGTCTTTCTTTTTGTTGAGGAGTGATTTTAGCATTAATGATTACCATTTTTTCATTTTTGAGAAATTCATACTCCATACCAATTGGAAATGATTTTAATTTAAGGGGTTGTTGCTTAAACTCATTAGGGATTTCCAAATTCCTCCAGTTGATATCTTTGGTGTTAGTACTTGGAAGTTGGCGATGGACTTTCTATAATGCATCTATGCTATCAATATAAGCACAATTCAAGCTCTCAGTTGGTTCCATGCATAAAGTTGAATCACTTTCAAGGTCACCTATCAACAACTAGGTGTCTTCCTATCTTATGGTTGTTGCATACATGCATCTTTATATATCAATTACTTGTGCACATTGGTTGCATGCAGGAAATGTTAAGTGTTGTACAAACTAAGACTTCTACACACAGTTTCACCCTATGTCACTGTATACAATGCATGGAACTTTCTTATTTTCGATCTTTCCAAATGCATTTTCTTTAAATATTTCTAGGGAAAGATTGTGTACTCCTAGGTGTGTATCAATAATACTTAGCCATGCTATTTCCATTATGATTGGGAAGTCCCCCTTATGATTGTTAACTTGGATCACTAAGAAATCAGCTAGATACGATCATCCACAAATAGTGGTGACAATTTCCTCCACTAGTTCCAATGGGATAGTGATGGACTAGTTAGCCAACTCTAAACGAATGTTACTCTTCTTTAATGAAGGCATCTTCCAAGCTTTATACATTTCCTGGGAAATCAAATTAACACTAGAATCTAAATTCAAAAGGGCTTTACAAGGCTCATTTCTAGCGATCTATAAATAAATAAGAGGACTTCTAGGATCAGAGAATTTCCTAGGAAGATGGTCAGCTTTAATCTAATTAGTGATGTCATGAGTTAACATGACAATGTGCATTGGGTGCAATTTTTGGTTTGAAGGAAGCTTCAAAGATTAAAATGATGATGAGGGATTTGGATCATTAGCTTCTTGTGATTGTAAGGACTTGGTTGAACTATTGATTCTAAATAAAGGTCTCTTCTTTGATCGGTTGTTCAAACCAATAGTAGGTTGAAGACTGACAACCCTGGTGGTGTTAAATTACAATAGTTGGGCAAGAAGCTTGCCCTACATAGTTGGAGTAGGTGGTAATGGAGCTGAGGGTGGAAGAGATGCAGATTGATGAGAAGGATATTACATATGTGAAGCATCACCCCAAGAAGAAGGAGAAGTTCTATAATACTCAGGGGTTTGGTAGTGAGGTTGAAAGGTAACATGACTAGTAGAGTCATGTGGAGAGATTAGCTACTGGACATAATACCCATACGGGTTAGGTTGATTGAAAGGGTACTGTCAACGTTGTGGTGGCATTCCCCATGAATATGGGTGTTGCCACTATTGATACTATTCATTCGATTATGGTGGAGCTCCACTCAAATAATATGTCAAGGGTTGGTGGAACTGCCTTGGGTTACCTTGAGGATAAAGTAATGTTTTGGATGTTTATCATCTATTTAATCATCAGTTTAGTGCATAAAATGTACACTATTACAAATGTGACACTATTGGGCAACATCCCTTAGGATGGTCATATTGGCAAATCTCACATCCACCATCACTGCCTATGTCTAAGTCCACAACCTCTTCAGTGACAATAATCTTGCCCTTACTATGTTATGTGCATACTCAGCTTCTTTCTTTTTCCTTTTCTCTTGATCAGTACTCTATTCTCTAGACTCCTCTACTATTTTTAGAATAGTTTGAAATTTTTCATCTAGAGAGTTCCACATTTGATCCATTTTTGCTAATATTTTTGCTGCAAACTTTTCAATAGGAAAATTATTCCTATTCACCATCTCTTCAAGTGGTGACTCTTCTTCATCTTTGCAAAATCTAATTTCCTTTTTTTAGAGGGAAGGATCTCTATTGTATTCCTCTGCACTTTCTCTTTTTCTCAACTCATATTTTTCTTTGGCAACTTGCTCCAACAATCTTTGTATTTGATGAGCTTTGAGCTTGGATAGCCTTCCTTGGGCATAAGTCCAAAGGGTTCGTTGCATTTTGTACCTAAGTACATCTACGAGATAGCAATGTTGTTCCCTTTGTGAGTAACCATGGCTAGGGCAACGATGTAGTAATGAATAGTATCAGCCCATAGTAGCATCCAAGGATTCATGTCCTCCTTTTTTCCATCCTTGGATTTGCTTATGCAGGTTGGACACTCGGGAGTACGTTTGATACTTATCGTTGAATAGCTCTAACATGGTACTCCATCGATGAATGGATTTTGGTTCTAAGGATTGGTCCCAACTTTCTGCTTCCTTGATCAATGTTCATGGAAAAAAATTTAGCTTTGTTCACTCATTTTCTATATTTTGCAAGGCACATGCATCATGTAATCCTTTCAAATGATTTTGAGGATCAGCATTGTATCTCCCTTTGAATCGTGGGATGTTATTCATATCTAGTCTTTTGATCCTACTATCTTTTTGGTGCCTTGTTGGGATCCTAACAACCTCTATTATATCTAACATAGTTCAGGTGGCAACTATGGATTCATCATGATCATGTTGTCTATGTTGTTTATGATGCCTATGTTATTCTCTACTCTCCCTTCTTTCATGATGTGTCTCTCTAGAATGCCCTTGCCCCCTTTCTCTATTGTTTTGTTAGTGGTTTCTATTTTTTCTACCCTTGTCCTCATGGTCTTTCCCTTTGCGACTACATTTAAATCTTGAAGGAGAGGGGGAAGTAGATGATGAAGGTAAAGAAGAAGAAGAACTAGCACCATCACAGTGCCTATCACCTTCTCTTCTATGGTTGCAGCCTCAGTCACTATTACGATTGGAATGTCTGCCATTGTCATGTGTTCATGTTCCTTTTTCGGACCCTTTGCATCCATCGGTACTAGAACCTAGATTATGAATAGTTGAGTGAAGATTCTAGTATACAACTCCTTGACCGAAGTCAATGATAGGAACATTGTTTTGTGGAAAACCTCCCAAGATAGGTTCACCATCCTTGTTTTCACTTAGGACATATGGGACATACTAAGAAAACTTCCCCTTCATGGATTTGCAATGTATTTCCTATTATAGATCCCTCTGTCATTGTGCCTCTATAGGTTGATAATTTCTCTAATCTTGTTCATGCACAATGTACTCCGACTGTAAGTGCTACAGACCAATTTTTGTGAGAGCATGAAAAAGCATGCTTGGGATCGAGCAATTAGGAGGTAGTACTATGTTACCTTCTAAATCACACCATCATAACTATTCATCTTGATTGAGGATAAAGGTAAGGTCTAGTTTATACTCATTAGGATGAGCATATACCAAGAAAAACTAGTGGGGCATTGGTAGATCATCATGTACACCTTGCCTCCGATTGTTCATGGAATCAGACCTAGTCAGTGAAGCACTCTCATAAGAAGAAGGAGACATGATTTATTATTTAGTATGCGATACTCTTTTTTGATGATGGTAGAATAACTAACCCTGAGGATTCATTCCAATGATGGAAGGATTCCTAAGTTCTAATCAGTGCACAAACAACAAAATCCCTAGCAACAATGCCAATTATGAGCAACGAGGTACCCCTATGTCCAACCATGTGAATCTGATTGTTCACACGCGATCCAGTTGAACTCTAAGGATTAAGTGCTTATGCACCTGCATAGAACAAGGATGGGTTATTCAATCATTATCTTCCCAAGCTTACTTGTAAGGCACAGTTGTATGGTTAAGTAAACTCAAGGTATATGATTTTTATTATTTTTATGTTTTAGATTCTTGGTGCTTATAATAGAGAAATGAAATAACTAAATAACTAATTTTATTTAACTAATTAACTATTATCTAACTAGTCCTAACACCAGTATCTATTCCCACTCTCCATACACATCCTAAACTAGTGTAACACTACTAGGATTACCAAACGCTAGTTGTTACTAGGTTACCAAGTGTTCTATGTATGCTCAAATTGGTCATGCTAAGTGTGCTAACTTTTGATAATTAATAATTCTAAAGAAATAACCTTAATTAAATAATGATAACATCAAATAACATTAAATGTAATAGTAAATAACATTGAATGCAATAGTTAAGCTATTCTGAATGTTGCAAGATTTATCACAAAGTTCATCTTTATTTCTAGACACAAGGTGTGCTTAGGTACACAATGCTCAAATAAAGATTAGTTCGGTTTATGACTCCTATTACAGGCACTCAGAAATAATTCAAACTTTGGAAAGGAAAAACTACAAGAGTTCAACTAATCACTAAAAGAAAAACTCCTCAAGACCAAGTGTGCCTGCCTCTTCTTTATAGCCAATGAGACAAGTTCCGACATCATGTATCTGATGTCACATAGTTGACCCCAAGATTGAGGATCTAATATCAGAGATCAAATATCAAGGGTCTGATATTAGGACTCATGACTAAACATGTATACCCTTGAATGATCTACCCAAGTTAGTGTTACCTCTAAAGTAGATGCTACCTTAAGGATGATTCACAAGACGATACTAAGAGAACTACAAAAAATAACATCTTCAAAGTTCTCTACAAAAAATAACATCTCCTTCTTCTCATTGTCCATTTTAAACTCAAGGTCTTAGCCAAAAAACTTTATTTTCTTTTAGTTGTAACACCATTCAAAACTCAAGAGTAGGCTTGTCACATTCGACTCTTCACCAAAGAGTGTATCATGTTGGAAGGCCTAGAAGTTTTCTAGTTGAGCTTTGATGAGTGGTGAGGTACCCCTACACTCAACCATCTAAATATGAACATTCACACACAATCTAATTGAACTTTGTAGACCGAGAAGTTGTGGTATTTAGATAGTTACACATTGATCGCATTTCGTTGTCTTCTCACCTAGACTAGTATTTGCTTTGTCATGTATGATTTAGTCTAGGGTGAGGTGTATGATGTGGTCCTATACTAGTGCTACTCCTAGAGACAATGGAAATAACCTTTTTTAAGCTAATAGGGAATGGGAAAAGAGAATCTAAGCCAGCCTAAGTGCGATAAGCATCTATCCTTAATCATCCATATACATCTTAGACCTCGTGGGATACTGCTGGGATTACTAAGCACATGTTACTTAAGCACTCATAGATACACTACTGAGATACCAAGTAGTCACATGTAAATGCTCATGATTAATTCATACTCATTCTACATTTAATAATAGGGATAGTGAAGTAAGGTAAAGAAATATTAATTAAGAAAGCAATAAATAACAATAACAATTAAGCAATTAAAACTAAGTGAATGCTGCAACAATGAAGTAATCTCAATCTTTATTGCTAGTCATGTGCATGTCCAAGTACATCACACACGAATAAAGGTTTTGTACAATTACAATCATCACACTGTGAGCATGCACTGGAAAAAGGGTTGAGATAAACTAAAAATGAATAAAAAGACTCTACTTCTACACTTACTCTTTGTAACTTCTATTGATCCCCCTCCTGTGCACACAAATTTGTATTTATAGGCTTGCACATGAGTCACGATATCATGTATCCAATATCATTAGCTAGGCTGCAATATCACGTACCCAATATCGTGGATCCAATATCGTAGGTCTGATATCGGAGCCTAACAAATCATGGTTCATTACACCCCCATGACCAAATGAAAACTCGTCCTCGAGTCAAAAAAAAATGAGAACAAGTTCAATTGATTACACAATGGATAGGTATGAGATTATTGACTAACTAGAAATTTATTCATGCTATAGTGGAAAATTGAATATAAAAAAATTGGGACACAGACACAAAATTACAAAATTCATTGGAACTTATGTGGTTCCTGGTGGTGGTGGCTCCTCCATGGATCTCTTCCCCTTGTCTTGTGCTCCAGGTTTTAGAAGTTGATGGCTCTAAAGAAGTGCTTGGAGCTTTTTCTCTTTGGTTCGAGGATCCTATGTCGTCCATGCTGATGTTCCAATGTTTAATGGAGTCGACACCTCCCATGGACATGGTAGTGTGGGAACATCTGGTTGGCCTTGACATACCATGCTACAAATAGCCATTGTTCCTCTTCATAGACTCGGGCCCTAACCTCTCCACTTTTTGCATGGTCAGATTGTGAAGTATTAAGAGTTCCCTTATGGATGTTGAATGATTGTCTTCTACTCTACATATTTTGCATGAGGTCCTTGGTCATTGCCTCCCCCTAGGCATTTAGTGGTACCTTGAGAAGGTCCTCATTGTTGTCCTCTTTTAGGGATCATCTATAATCACACAAAGATAAATTGTTAGTAAGGTTATCTAAAGAAGTTCAATTATTTCATACCTTACTCATTATCTTTAATAAATGTTGAATTCTTTGCTTAGTGTGATTTTAGAATTAGAACATTTTTAAGGAAGTTTCCCTAAGAGCTTAATGTTGAACATGATTTGTTTAGGTGACACATAAAAGGACATGTAATGGTTTTGAGGAATGTTTGATAAAATGATGACAAAGGAAAGAATAAATTTGGCAATTAAGTACTTGGAGCATATAAAATGATGTCGTGGTGTGCATCAAATACAAATTACAAAATTCATGCAAATGGATCCTCCCGAAAGTAGGTTTCAACCTATAATGCCCTTGCATAACCACACCTTAAAATGTCTGTAGGCACTAGAAGGGTTAAATGTAATCTACACCGATGCAACAAAACACACATATGTTAAATACCACTATGATGAGATATGAATTCAATGCTACACAAGACATGAGTCAAAAATACATGAACAGTCAGATGAGGTGAATTATAGAAGGGATTTCAAAGATTGGAACATGAGGTAACTAAACCCAAGGCACAATAAATCTCGAGTGTACGATGTGATTAATCTATCACTAGCCTATCACTCCAAAATCAAGACCAAGTCCATTCCTTCAATCAGTGACATTGCATTATTTTATCCAATGATGGACAACCATAAGAGCATCATGACAACAAGGTGTATGATCACTTGACATTTTGTTCAAGGGAGGATTGATTGGAATCTTTGTGATACATTTGTCTTAATCTCTCTCTCTCTCTCTTTTTGTTTGGCCACTTTGGCACACTCTCTTCTCTTTTTTTTTTTATGCGTAATCTAGAGAAGTCACCTACCTTCAAGCATGGGTGCATGTCTTTCTAGTGGGACCCCCTAGAATAGCACTAGGTTCCTTTATTAAGTGCCTTTATTACTCTTACTTCCATTTTTTATTAAATCTTCAAGGATCTTAGTACAACCAGGCTGCATGATAACTCCTATAGATATCACCAAAGAGAATCCACAAGTCCCCTTGATGTCACACCCTAGTCATTCCCTCTTAGTCCATCATTTTTTTCTCTGGGCATAATGAACACAAAATTACTTTTAAGTTTTCATGATGATAAGAATATCATTGTACCTAGAGTAGAACCTCTTATGAATAGAATGGGTGAGTGTATGTTGTGGGCTTGCTATGAAAATAATTAGTTACTTGAGAGTTGATAGCATAGAAAAACACCTCAACCAACAAGGCACACGAGTATTTTATTCACTGATGAGATTACCCTTAAAAAGATAAAACAAAAAATTGAAAATGGAAAACTAGAAAACAAAAAATTATGAAATCAAAGAAAAGAAAAACATTCACTAATTCTACTTATTAGGATGGAGGATATCCCCCATGGCTAAACCTTTAAGCATGGCTAGAATTAATAAATGGAAAATTTGGATCCAAGAATTTTGGGAACATTGGAGTCTGGTCATATCCAAACCATTGGGTGTCTTTTGATGTCATAGTTGGAATATACCTAGATTGGGGTACACACACTTGATTAAAGTAAGCATAGTGGGGAAATTTATATGATGTAGTTAATTGATAATGATTTGACCCACCATGGCACCCATGACCGTAAGATGGAATGCAAGGATCGACATGTCTCCCTACATGGCTATATTTATTGGGCCACATGGTTTTTGGAGTATTTATTGGTGGCCTTGATAAAGTAATACAAAGTGTTGGGTTTGAGGAGAAAGATGCACCATAGTGTTGAACTTGTGCTGAGTTAGAGGATGCAATGGTCTCAGAACTGTGCAGTCCCTTTCTATAGTCATGCCTAAGGAAGGGATGCCTTCGATGTTGTGGAGGATTCCCACTACTATTGATAGTAGCAGCATAAGTAGCATTCCTGGATTTATGTTGTGGTGCAAACCCTTTGGGTACAATTGCTGGTGATGTAGAAGGGGATGAAAAATGAGAATATTGAGGTTGAGGAGAAGCATAAGGTACACAAGGTGGTGGTCCTATTGGAGAGGATATGGGTTGATAGTATTTAGGAGAATGATAATAATGTGATGAGATAGAGGGTGTTGACCCAGTTGGGAAAATAGGATATTGAACCTGATAAGAGGTTGGGTTTGGATGGTATGAAGGGTGTGACTAGTTTGAGGGTAACCTCCCCCATGACTGGAATTGTTGTCACTGTGATTGAACGCGGTATTTTTGTACGAACTCTATATGTAACATTCCTCTCCAATGATCATGTAAATGTGACAAGATTGGGAATTGACCTTTTGGGTGATCGTACAGGAAAATGTTACATTGATACATATGATTACCAGTTGAGTCTTTATCCTTATTCTCTTCAACCCTTCTTTCCGATTGTCTAGTGGTGTTCTATCCTATTTCTTGGTTTTTCATGGTTCTACCTCCAATAATGTTGACATATTCTCCACATTTTTCATGTATCCATTCCATCATCTTATTGATCTTTGCCTAAATCTCATCTAGTGGTTGTAGTACTAGAAAATATGGTTCCACCTCCTTGAGATGAGTTCGTTTCTCCTCTTCATGATAATGGATGTTTGTTAGATTGAGATTTTGGTTCTGTTAAGATTTTTCAACATTCTCCCATTTAGCCATTTCTCCTTCTTCATTTGCTAGCCACTTAATAAGCTCTTGGAATTGGTGGGTTCGTAGCTCATATAGTTTACCTGGGGTAGACATCTCTAAGGTTTTCCTTGTTTCATTACGAAGCCCATCCATGATATGATACATTAGCCTTTCCTCAAAGAATCCATGGCCTAGGAAACTATTTAACAATGAATAGTATCTTTCTAAGGCCATGTCCAAGGGTTCATGTTGTGCTTGTTTCCACTCTTGGATTTGTCTCCTCATGGCTGACACTCTTGTGTAGGTTTGATATCTTTCATTGAAGAGTTCTACCATTGTCAACCAATGTTGAATTGATTTTGGTTTTAAGGACCTGTACCATATTTTTGCCTGGCCAACGAGTACCATAGGAAAGAGCTTAAGTTTTTGCCACCCATTATCAATATTTTTCCATATATAGGCATCATGAAAGGCTTGTAAATGATGTTGCAGATCTAAATCATAGCCTAGTAAAAATTTGGAAAAGTTTTTTAAATCAAGCCTGGGTAGACAGCTTTCCTTACGATGCTTACGGGATATTTGAACAGCCTCTTGTATATGCATTAGGCTCTTAGTGGCTAGAAAGGGTTCATCATCACTAGGTAGGTTATGAATTTGTGAGTTAGGATGATGTTTTCATTGTTCATGTACATAGGAGACCCCCACATTAGATTCAGTACTCCAAACTTCATCTTCATCATCGTATAATTTGTTGGTTCTCCAATGAATCGCCTTACTGGTTATTGCATTATCATAGTCTTGTGAGAAAGACATTGTTGTGAATTTTTGTGTGATTTATTTGCAATTACTTATTTTTAAAAGATATATTGTCAAGGCTTCATTACAGTGATCTTGGATTATGTAACTGATCTAAATAACTAGCACCGTCCCTGACAATAGCACCAATGATGATTGGTGAGACATCCCTACACTCAACCATATGAATACGAGCATTCATGCATGATCTAGTCGAACTCCATAGATGGAGTAGTTGTGGCATTTAGATAGTTACATGTTGATTGCAATTTACTATCTTCTTACTTGGACTAGTATTTTCTTTGTCACGTATGGTTTAGTCCAAGGTGAGGTGTATGATGTGGTCCTATACTAGTGCTACTCCTAGAGACAATGAAAATAACCTTTTTTAAGCTAATAGGGAATGGGAGAAGAGAATCTAAGCTAGCCTAAGTGAAATGAGAATCTATCCATAATCATTTGTACACATCTTGGACCTCGTGGACTACTGCTAGGATTACCAAGCACATGTTACTTACACACTCCTAGATATGCCACTGGGATACCAAGTAGTCACACTTAAATGCTCGTGATAAAGTCGTACTCAGTTCACATTTAATACCAAGGATAGTGAAGGAAGGTAAATAATTATTAATTAAGAAAAAAATAAATAATAATAACAATTAAAACTAAGTGAATGTTGCAATGATGAAGTAATCTTGATCTTTATTGTTGATCATGTGTGTGTCCAAGTACGTCACACTCAAATAAAGGGTCCATATAATTACAATCATCACACTGTGGGTATGCACTAGGTAAATGGTTGAGATGAACTAAAAATAAACAAAAATACTCTACTTCTACACTTACTCTCTCTAACTTCTATTGACACCCCCAGCCCTCCTATGCATCCAAATGTGTATTTATAGGCTTGCATAGGAGTCACGATCTTGTGTATCCAATATCATTAGCTTGGCCATGATATCATTTGCCCAATATCATGGATTTGATATCGTAGGTCTGATATTGGAGCCTCACAAATCATGGTTCATCAAGCTTGGCCATAAAAAATTGGGGTTGTATGGTTGAACGGCATGACATGACTTGACTTTGTAGGAACAAATGAGAGAATATGATTCCATCTAATCTCATGTGTACTTTATTTCATTTGCATCATTAGTGATAAGTCTTGTAGATTACAAAATTAACATTATAATAATTGCAAGTGTCCAATAATAAGCATCATGCTCATGGCCATGGTAGTCCAACCAACTTAGAATTGAAAAGAAAGTCCACATTGTTATACCATTAGTATAGAAATCATGGGAGGGGAGATAAAAGATTGATTATGCCTTAGCAATCATAAACCTTGTAAGCATGACAAGAACTACATCTACTACATTTGGCTCTCTTGGAAAAATCTATAAATAGTACTTAGAAATTTTATGTGAAGTGTTTCATTTCAAGTGTGACAGCATTCAAAATTCAAAATTAAGCCTACTACCTTTATCTCTCAACCAACAAAGCCATGAAAAATTAGGATTGTATTGTTGTATGACATGACATTACTTAACTTTGTAAAAAAAAGGTTGAGAATATGATTCTATCTAATCTCACTATCACAGATAAGGTTTGTATTGTTCAATGACAAAACATTATTTAACTTTGTAACAATAAAGGTGATATGATTTAATCTACTCTTATGTAAGAAAGTAAGATCTATGATTTCTAAGACATGGTGCTTATCATGCTTACAAGATTTAATATTTATAATTGCTCCCATGATTTTGAGACCCAAAAAGTAATGCTTTCAAAAATGCAAAATTACTTTTCAATGAACTGGGCTAGACTGCCCTAGCAACAAGTGTGACTTTTATTATTAAAAATTTACAATTATTGTAATATTAAATCTCAAAATCCATGACATTTATCACTAATCTTGCAAATGAAATGAAGGGCACATGAGTTAAGATGGAATCACATTCTCATCTTTTTTCTCACAAAGTCAAGTTAAAGTCAAAAAATATCACGTCATTCAACCATCCGACTCAAATTTTTTGTGGCCAAGCCTAACTAGATAACTTATGAACCTTCCTACATGGTAGAGGACAAACTAGCCTTGTCTTCTTGGTTTTTATTTAACATGGTGAATAACTATGTTACCATGGTGCTAAAAAATATCAAAACATAAATTATTATTACCTATTTTTCCAAATGAAAAATAAAATTCAAAGTAGCAGTTTTCTTGGTCTCAGAAGAAAAAAGGACTAAATAGAAAAAAAGGTGTTCTATCATCCTTGGTTATTCAGTTATTCTCTAAAACATTCATAAGCCAAGGTGTACATATATCATACATAGAATCTTTCCTACAAAATGCTAGCATAACCCAGTACTACTACACTTATTCAAGTCCTCCTGTTAGCCAACAATAATGGCACCAAACATTTGGTTATCTCGTTTTGCATGTACATTATTTCTATGTTTCCTACTAATCCATGTTACTACTACAAATGTAGATACAAGATATAACAATGATGATATTTTCAATGAATTAAGATCTTTTATTACTTTTAAGTGATGCACCACCAGTGATCCTCACTCTATTCTAAAAAATTGATGATCTGACTCTGTTTATGCTTGCAACTTCACTAGAATTCAATGCTCTTTAGGAAGAGTGATTTCAAAGGACCTTGATAGTAGTGCATTGGAAGGATCAATATCTACAACCATTACCAATTTGTCAATGTTGAAGGTACTCAATCTCTTTAACAAGTCATTATTTGGACTTATTCCACTTTAGCTTGGAAATCTATTTTGATACAATATCTTATGCTTACTAACAATTGTCTTAATGGAACCATTTCTAAATCTCGTAGAAAACTTGGCCAACTTAAGATTCTATACCTTTTCAGTACCTCTTGAAAAAGTCCAATTCTAGAGTCTTTTGGTAACCTCAAAGAGCTAACATATCTTTATTTCTATGAGAATCATCTCACAGGGTCTATTACTACATCTCTAGAAGAGATTACCCAACTCAAGTTACTGATCCTTTATGATAGCTCTTTGATAGGTACAATTTCAGTCTCCATTATTGCACTTGTTAACTTGATCCATCTTAAGCTCTCCCATAACAATCTCACTGGTGTTGTACCAATTTCACTTGGAAAACTCACCTATTTAGAGATCCTCTATCTTAAAAATAATAATTTGCATGGATCTATTCCACCTCAATTTGGCAACATCTTTTCCCTTGAGCACTTTGATTTGGACATTAACTCTCTGAATGGCACTATTCTTGCTTCTCTTGGAAAGCTCACATGCCTCAAGTTCTTGAGATCTCTCTAAACCCCGATACCTCTTAGCATTGCAAATTGACCCTCATATAGGTGAGGGGACTATCTCTTAACCATTCAATGTGCCTTCCATCTCACACCACACTTCTAGGTAGTGGAAGACAATATTATGTGATTCAAGACAAGATCAAATCTTAGTTTTCAAGATAGAGTCACATGACTTTACTGTACATATGACTGTTATGATCCCTTTTACTATACATAATGGACATATCATGATGGTCAATTGGATATGGATCCAAATAGGGATCCACTATTAGACTCATCTTTTGATCTCTAATATGGTGAGGGAGGATGACAATGATGAATGAGTTTACTATAGCCACACTGATCTTTGAATTGAATGATCCTATGATCTAAAGATTCTAGGCTTAGAGTCCTAGGTTGTAGCACTCTTTCCAAGAAATATTTCTTAATATAAGTAGCATTATTAGTGTAGCTGTCTTGGTAGAAGGCCTATTCCAAGAATTTCACCAATCTATTCTCTTGTTGATACAGGACATGAGGTAATATCTTAGAGTGGTGCAACTTGCTAAGTAATTCTATCTTTTGGCTTCAGTGCTTCCATAAAAATGATAATCACCATGGTTTTCATTCCTTCTTTGATAGAGACAATTTGGATAATTAGGAGGATAGTGGAGAAGGGTGTGTCCAAATTTTTACCACCATGTCCAGAAGGCCTCATTTGGTCCATCATGACATCCCTAAGGGTTAAGAGCAATAGAGAAGAAATGGTAGGGACTAGGTTGATAATAAGACCATTATAAGGCCATTAAAGGGTAAAAAATTCCAAATGAGTTCATTGAAATATCAAATGCTTGACACCTAGAGCTGAGGTAACAATCCTAGTATGAATATCTAAACCTATATTTGCATGCTCATGAAACCAACAGAAATTAGAAAACAAGTATTCATGTGACTTAAGGTTTTGAGTCATATCTATGGAGAACATATACTATTTTTTTGGTGTGCATGCTTGTAGACACCTAGAGGATCGCATCATCCAGCCTTCATTTATTAATAACTCTATACAATAAACCTAAGATATTAGTAATTACACTAAGGGTTGGAACTCTCTGGTCAGAAAATATACTAAGCTATTTTTTCCACCAGCTATATATTCTAAATAAAAATTAAAATTCTCTACATATAGTGCCCATCAAATTAACCTCATATGAGCCACTTTATTTAAGGCCTTTGAACTTAAGTACTTTTCAAAATGTTTTAAGTCACTCCTAATAATGAAATTGGAGTGCTCTGAAAATGACCTAAATTTTTCTACTCCTTTAATGATGGCAGGAAGTTCTTTATGTGCACTATGGTAGTTTTGCTATGTATCAGATAACTTCCTAGATGTATACCTAAAGATTCTAACTACCTTATCTTTTTCTTCTTTTAAAGCTACTCCCCAAAACTCATAAGATGCATCTGTTTCTAATATTAAATTTCCATCTATTGGAAACTAAATTTTTTGTAGGTATCTGCATTTTTCTTTCAAAAGTAAAACTATGTCTATATGTTTTTGTGTCCATGGTTGGGAATTTTGGCTAAGTTGTTCATTTAGCAACTTATAGTCTCTAGCCAATTTTTTGTAAAATCTAAACACATAGTTTATACAACCTAAAAATCTTTGTAGTTGTAATTTATCCTTCAATTTATTAGGAAATGTTTTGATGGATTCTAGGATGTGGTTTTGTAGAGATATAGATCCTTGGGATATTTCTAGTCCTAGAAATTCAATGGTATCTTTTTCAATAAGCATCTTTGTAGGAGAGATACTAAACCATTTTTATTGATAATGTCATAAAATATACTAAGGTGCTTAAAATGCTATTGTGGATTCTTACTCATAATCAAGGTATCATCTATGTATACCATAATAAATGGATATGTTCCAAAGATTGCATTCATTGTCTTTTGAAAAATGGAGGGTGCTATTTTATCCCAAAAGGAAAAATAGTCCATTGGTATAAACCACCTAGAACTGTGAAGGTAGTTTTCCACCTATCTTGTTCTTCCACCTGTATTTGCTAGAAACCTAATTTTAAATCAAACTTGGAGTAAACATATGTGTTTAATAATCTTTTGAAAATATTGTCCTTACTAGGTATTAAATGTTGTATTGATTTTATGAGTTCATTCAAAGGTTTGTAATTAACTACTAATCTCTTATTTCCATGCACTTGCTCAACTCTTTTGTTGACATAGAAGGCAGCACAAGTGAACATATTGGTAGTAGGTTCAATTAATCCTTTTTCTAGAAGTACCTATATCTTAGTGTTGCACTCCTTCTTTAGAGAAGGGGGCATTCCTATATGATGTGCTTTTTCCTTTATTTTTATGTCATCCCTTAATTTGATATGGCACCAATGTCCTTTTTTATTTCTGAATATGGTAGGATCATCATGAGCTAATGTCATTAGTTTCTTCTAGAGTTCTTCAAACCGATTCTTAAGTTTTTCAACATTATTAATAACCCATGGTTTAGAATTTGGTTTAGTATGTTGGGGAGTTTGGAATCTTTCCTTATAAGTGTTATTTCTATAGAATTTATTATTAGCTAATAGAATGTAATTTCTACCTATAGTATATGGTTCTAGTTTCTCTAGATTATCTATTCCTAATAATAAGTCATAAGATTTCATATTAAAGCAATATACTTAAATATGAATTAAGTTATTATCTATATTCTTCATGGGTATCCTAGCTTGATATTCTAGTGGAGCCTTTTGGGTATTAAAATTAATGTATGTCTTTTCCTTCTTTATCTAGAAGTGAGAAGAAATTATATCCCATCTTGCTAGACAGACTTCAGTGCCACTATCGACAAGAGCATCTATCAGATAAGACTTATATTCATCAAAATTTATCATAAAGGTACATAAATGTAAAGTAGTTATCTTAATATTTTTATCAGCTATACACACAATCATGGCATTTTTTTCTTCTTGATATTTCTACCTTTGATAACTCCTCTATTTTTTCTAATTATGCTAATTCGTTGGTAGCCCATATATGTATTTATGTAGTTGAGCTATCCTTTGTTGTCTTATCAATGATTCATCAAGAGGAGAGATTTTTATGTCTTTTTGCTATTCTTCTTCTTCCATATCATTTCTTAAGTTAGACCTATAACTTAGAATCCTTTTAGATTCTATAGGTTAAGAATCTAGATATTTGGATAATCTTTCATCTATCAAATATTGTTGTTCACCTAGTTTTAGAGACATAATTTTATTTATGTCATCTATAGGGGCAATGTCTAACTAGTGTTTTAAAGTATTTAATTGTATTTTTATAATCTAATATGTGGGGTCATTTTTCATTGGATCTAGATCACTCATGTCTAGTTGGTGAGTTGAGGATGGTTCTGAGGTTAATGTTTTGACATCCAAGGAATACATGGATCTTGTGGTGGCTATCCTTTGTAAAGAACATTTACAACTACTAACATCGCAACATTGATTCATATGGCAGTAAGAAATGTTGGAATCGTCACTCTTCCCCCACATCCCAACAACCACCCCCCTCTACCCCCCATCAAAGGTAGAAGGCTTAATATCACTAATGACATTATTAGAGTATCCATCTGATTCAATGTAAATGTCACCAAGTTCAAAAGGAATAGAGGCATCAATGGTGTATTCATAAAGATGTTCAAATAAATTGTAATGTGCTATGAAGTTGACTTATTGAGAATGTCTAGCCTTGTGAGGACATTGTCTTGCAAAGTTAGTTCCTTTGCAAATAAAGCATTTAATTTATCCTTTTGAAATTTTATTCTTTGTTTATTTGAATATTCCTCTAAATTTTTTATGACATTTTGGGTGAGAAGGATTTTTGGACCATGTGGGACATGTAGGCTTCCATTGCTTCCTATATGATTTTGAATAGCAAATAAATCTATCTTGTTGTTGCCAACAATGTTCTACATAGATGTTTTGGTAGAATGGTTTTCCTAACTTACGGTTAATTTGTTTCATAACAGCTTGTGCTTGTCTATCTTGTTACAATTCTCACTTATTTTATTAATTATCTAATATAATTGAAACTCATATCGTCTAATGTCCTATTTCTTAGTTTTATTTCTTGCTGATATTTCTCAACAAAGAGTTGGGGCATGACACCTAGAAGGTGTTCTTTAGAACCCTATTGTGAGTTAGTTTACCACGATAATACTAGCCTTTCATCTAATATAAGAAACTATGGACATCTTGAATCCTATATAATTTTATAGCAAAGTATTGCTCCCTACAATCAGTAACATAATTATCTTTATTACTTAAAAATTCTTTAGTAATGGAATTGATAAATAGAATAGATGTTCCATGTAAGATTTTTCTCTTAATATCTACATCTATTTGGTTCCACCAGCATTTTAGGTTTCCTATAAAATTAAAGATGGCATTCTATATGACATGTTTAGATGTTTTTCTATCTAGCAAAACTTGTCAATCTATGAATCCTAAGATTTGGTCAATCACAGGTTGCCTTTCTAGGAAAGAAAGCCTATCTAAATTGAATCTGGGTTCTTTTTCACTAATTGTTCTAGAAGATATCACTTGATAGTCTTGTGGGGCTTGAATGTATATTTCTAGATTCTTCACTAGATTTTCTACTTCTGAGTGTAGGTCTTCTCGACATCTTTCCTGTCCTTCATAATCTGTAATGACCATAGGACTAGAAGTAGATTCCTCATTAGCATTAACCCTAGAATTTTCCTTTTGCTTCCTACTATATCAAGATCTATGATCTTGCAAAGAAAAGAAGACTCTATATTGGTACCATATTCTAGGATACCATGCTCAGGGGATTTTTGTTTCTAGTTGATGGTAGAAACATGTTTTTTTTTTAGAATTGCTTGAATCCATCAAAAATTTTATCTATTTTTTGAGAATTTTTATATAATTTACTTTCTATTATATAAGACTAACTTAATATATCATTAATCTTAGAGTTAGCCCAATTATGCATTTGGATTGTATCCATTAGTGGGTCAACAAATAGTTTCTAGAAAAGGATGTGAACCTTTTTCTTTGGTTTTTTGATTTCTTCTATGAATTTTGGTTCTTCTAAGATATTCATGCTTATCTTTGATAAGGTATCACATTCTACACAGTAATACTGATGATCATATTTTACTGTGGAATGGTGTGGACAGGATTCTAAGGAACTATCATCACTAGTGTCAATTTCCTCTATAGGTTATTTACCATTTTTTTGCTCAAAAATTTCTACAAAGCTTTTGCTATCACTAAATGCTTAGCTATTTCTTTAGGAGTTTCTTTCTCCGTAAGTGATTGTGCAAGTGCTTTTCCTAGAAGCTTTTTTACATCATATGTGATGCCTAGGTTTTTAAAAACTCTCCATATAGTTTCTTTTGAAGGTAAAATCATTTTGTCCTCTTTTTTGGGATTATATGAAAAGATCTCCTTCTAGGTATGAGGGAAGAAGGATTCTTAATAGGTGGTAATATCCTTTTTTAATAAAATTATCCCTGTTCTAAAGAACAAAATGGATCTACTTCAAAAAACTTTGGATTTTTTAGTCTCACTTGATAATGTCTTTTCCCTAAATTTTGAGTTGATTTCTTGGGTAAGACATGTTCATAGAATTCTTCTAAAGTATTATCTAGCTGAGGATATAGAGTGTGGATTGGTAGGTCCTCTATATTTAAGGCTAATCCATATTCTATATTGGAAGTTCCACAAGAAACAAATTGTTCACTGAATGGTAAAAGGGTTTTAATACTGACACTTTGAAATAACTTAAAAATAGTCTAGTACCTATTATAGCATAAATACTACCTAACTTCATATCTAATGAAATATAAACTATGATCATTAAATTTTTAGCTAAGTTATGATCACGTAATGAAAGAGTAAAATTAGGAATGGTGACAACTAAGGCATCTAATTCATGATGACCTTTTTCCTGAGTGACAGTGACATCTATGAAGTTTTTGAACCTTTGGTTGACTAGCGCAATCCAATAAGGGTTCTTTAGTCAATAGTTGAAGTGAGGGTGGATGTGTATATCAAGTTTAGCAACATGGATATAGTTATATCTGTCTAAAATCTACTTCCTAACCCCTCCCCAACAAGCCCCACACACCCCACCCCCCACCCCCACCCTGCCCAAGGGTGACAAGGTAGAGGCAAAATCCACTAACTTCCAATTCACATTTAGAGAAGTGCATAGAGCTTAGGGATTCTAAAGGAGCTAGCTTCTTTAGATGGTATATCTCACATTTCCTTGGTAATGGTCACATACTAGAACAAAAAGAAGTACTATAGAAAGAAGATAAATGACAAGTGTATGGATTAGAAGAACCTAAAACAAAGCAATTTTCAACAACCATGTTAATGCAGGTGGCTTCAGAATGTTGATTTAGATGACTTGGGATGGCACTAGCTCGAGAGTGATACGGGCTTTCGCAAATCATTGTGCTTCCATGCCTATCCATCGGCTTAACATGCATCTTATTGCATGGGCTACACACCTTCTGCAACCAGGATAAATGCTTTATTTGCAAATGAAATTAAGTTACAAGATAATGTCCTCACAAGGCTAAACATTCTGAGCAAGCCATCTTCATAGCACATTACAATTTATCTAAAAC
This sequence comes from Gnetum montanum, assembly GCA_015680685.1. Taxonomy (NCBI): domain Eukaryota; kingdom Viridiplantae; phylum Streptophyta; class Gnetopsida; order Gnetales; family Gnetaceae; genus Gnetum; species Gnetum montanum. The sequence continues at coordinate 388,628 of MNCI01000808.1, forward strand.
TTTTTATGAATACACCGTTCATTCCTCTACCCCTTTTTAATGTAGTGAGATTTACATCGAATTAGATGAATACTTTGATACTTTCATTAGTGATCTCAAGAATTCTTTCTCTAATGGGAGAAGAGAGTGTGTGGTAATTCTGACATTTTTTACTACCATATGAACCAATGCCACGGTGGTAGTAGTCATAAATGTTATTTACGAAGGATAGTCACCACAACACCCATGTATTTCTCAGATGTTAAAACATTAGTCTCAAAACCATCCTCAACTCACCAACTAGACACGAGTGATCTAGATCTAATGAAAGATGATTCCACATATCAGATTATAAAAGCATAATTAAAAACTTTAAAATACTAGCTAGACACTAACCCTATAGATGACATAAACAAAATTATGTATCTACAACATAGAATCAAAGAAAAGGAATAGGAACTAGATGAACAATAATATTTGACAGAAGAAAGGTTAATCAAATATCTAGATTATCAACCTATAGAATCTGAAAGGAGTCTAAGTTCTAGGTTTGACTGAGGGAATGATTTGGAAGAAAAGAAGAATAAAAAGGCATAAACATCCTTCCACTTGATGAATCATTGATGAGAAAACAAAGAATAGCTCAACTACATAAATACATACAATGGACTACTAATTAATTAGTAGAATTATAAAAATAGAGGAGAGTTCTCAAAGGTAGAAATATCAAGAAGAAACAAATGTCATGCCTATGTGTATAGTTAATAAGAATATTAAAATAACTACATTACCTTTATGTACCTTTATGATAAATTTTGACAAGTCTTATCTAGTAGATGCTCTTGTGGATAGTGGCACTGAAGTCTCTCTAGCAAGATGAGATACAATTCCTTTTGATTTCTAGATAAAGAAAGAAAAGACATAGTTACTTTTAATACCCAAAAAACTCTGCTAGAATATCAAGCTAGAATACCCATAAAGACTATAGATAATAACTTAATTCATATTGAATTATATTGCTTTAATATGAAATCGTATGACTTATTATTAGGAACAAATAATCTAGATAAATTAGAACCATATACTATAGGAAGAAATTACATTCTATTAGCTAATCATAAATTCTATACATATAACACTTATAAGGAAAGATTCCAAACTCCCCAACATACTAAACCAAATGCTAAATCATGGGTTATTCATAATGTTGAAAAACTTAAGTATCAATTTGAAGAAATCTAGAAGAAACTAATGACATTAGCCCATGATGAACCTACCATATTTAGAAACAAAAAGGAACATTAGTGCCATATCGAATTAAGGGATGAAATAAAACTAAAGGCAAAAACACCTTATATAGGGATGCCCCCTTCTCTAAAGAAGGAGTGTGACACTAAGATACAGGTACTTCTAGAAAAAGGATTAATTGAACCTAGTACCAGTATGTTCACTTGTGTTTCCTTCTATGTCAACAAAAGACCTAAACAAGAGTTTAGAAATAAGAGGTTAGTAATTAATTACAAACCTTTGAATGAACTCATAAAATTGGTACAACATCCAATACCTATTAAAGATGATCTTTTCCAAAGATTATTACACACACATGTTTACTCCAAGTTTGATTTAATATCAAGCTTTTAGAAAATACAGGTGGAAGAAAAAGATAGGTGAAAAAATGCCTCCATGGTTTTAGGTGGTTTATACCAATGGAATGTTTTTTCTTTTGGAATAAAAATAGCACCCTCCATTTTTTAGAAGACAATGGATGCAATCTTTGGAATATATCCCTTTATTATGGTATACATAGATGATACCTTGATTATGAACAAGAATTCACATTAGCATTTGGAGCACCTTAGTATATTTTATGATATTATCGATAAAAATGGTTTAGTACTCTCTCCTACAAAGATGCTCATTACAAAAGATACCATTGAATTCCTAAGATTAGAAATATCCCAAGGATCTATATCTCTACAAAACCACATCCTAAAAATCCATCAAAACATTTCCTAAGGAACTAAAGGATAAAATGCAACTACAAATATTTTTAGGTTGTATAAATTATGTGTTAGGATTTTATGAAAACTTGGCTAGAGACCATAAGTTTCTAAATGAAAAACGTATCCAAAATCCCCAACCATGGATACAAAAACATATAGACACAGTATTACATTTGAATGAAAAATGTAGACAGCTGTCAAAACTTCAATTTCCAATAGATGGAACTTTAATATTAGAAACAGATGCATCTTATGAGTTTTAGGGAGCATCTTTAAAAGAATAAAAAAGATAAGGTAGTTAGAATCAGTAGGTATGCATCTAGGAAGTTCTATGATACATAGTAAAACTACCATAATATGCATAAAGAACTTCTTACCATCATTAAAGGAGTAGAAAAATTTAGGTTATGTTTATAGCACACCCATTTCATTATTAGGAGTGACATAAAACATTTTTATAAGTACTTAAGTTCAAAGGCCTTAAATAAAATGGCTCATACAAGGTTAATTCAATGGGCACTATATTTAGTGAATTTTGATTTTTCTTACAAATACATAGATGGTAGGAAAAATAGTTTAGTAGATTTTCTAACCAAAAAGTTTCAACCCTCTGTGTAATTACTAATATCTTGGGTTTATTGTACAAAGTTATTAATAAATGAAGGCTAGACAATGTGATCCTCCAAGCATCTATGAGCATATGCACTATGAGAACAGTATATGTCCCTCCTAGAGATGACTCAAAACCTTGAGTTACATGAATACTAGTTTTCTAATTTCTATTGGTTTCATGAGCATGCAAATATAGGTTAAAATATTCATACTAGGATTGTTACCTCAGCTCAAGGTGTCAAGCCTTTGATATTCCTACAAACTCATCTAGAATTGTTTACCCTTCAATGGCCTAATAACAATGATTTTCTACTATGAACTTATTATCAACCTAGCTCCTACCATTTCTTCTCTATTGATCTTAACCCTTGGGGATCTAGTAATAGACCAAATAAGGCCATCTAGACATGGTGGTCAAAATTTGGACAAACCCCTTTCCACTATCCTCCTAATTATCCAAATTATCTCTATCAAAGAAGGAATGAACACCATGGTGATTATCCTTTTTATGGAAGTGTTGAAGCTAAAGGATGGCATTACTTAGCAATTCGCACCACTCCAAGATATTACCTCCTATCTTGTATCAACAAGAGAATAGACTAGCAAAATTCTTGGTAACAAGCCTAGAAATGCACACAACAATATTGCTTGGAAATGGGGCTACAACTTAGGACTCTAAACCTAGAATCTTTAAATCATAGGATCATTCAATTCAAAGATCAAGGTGGCTACAATAGACTCATTCATCATTGTTGTCCTCCCTCACCATACTGGAGCTCATAAGATGAGTATAATAGTGGATCCCTATCCAAATCCATATCCAGCTGATCATGATGATTTGTCCATTACGTATAGTAAAAGGAACTGTAATAGTCATATGTACAGTAAAATCACATGAATCCATCCTAAAAAGTAAGACTCGATCTCATCTCGAATCACATAATATTGTCTTCCACTACCTAGTAGTGTGGTGTGAGCTAGAAGGCATGTTGAATTGTTGAGAGGCAGTTCCTTCTCCTATATTAGGGTCAGTTTGCAATGCTAAGAGGTATTGAGGTTCAAAGAGATCTCAAGTTGAAGCCCTTTACTCACTTGAAAGCATTCCTACTTCAAGAATCCCTTAGCTACTTCTTTTCTACACTCTACTTCATGTAGTTTGAATAATATGAAAAAGGAGATTCTTTGTAGTATATATTTGTGCATCATTCCTATTGTATTCTACTATGTTGTGTGCATTTGTGTTATCATAAGTGCAACTCTTGCTCAAACCTCTTTCTCACACCTCTTAATCATTTTTCTTACTAATTTTCACACTTATGGTAACACAGATGGACACAACATAGTGAACTACAATAGAAATGATGCACAAAGATATACTACAAAGAATCTTCTTGTTCATATTATTTAAGTTTCATGAAGTAGAGTACAAAAAAGAAGCAAGTAAGGGATGCTTGAAGTAAGAATACTTTCAAGTGAGCAAAGAGCTTCAACTCTTGCTTGAACCTCTCAATCACACCTCTTAATCATTTTTCTTGCTAATTTTCAAGGAAACAAACCTAATAATTTGTAGAAATATTTATCATGAACTGATATCTTTTGATAGGGATTTATATAAATCATCAAGTACTAATAGACATTAGTATTTTAAATCTTTAGATCATATCTTACTAAAACACTTTTTGTTGTAAAAACTACATTAGAAACCCTCAAGATTGACAAACAACTAAGATAATTTATCACATAAAAACTCCACCGTACTTTGATCAACCCTCTTTCTTTTCCTAATACTAACTAATAAAGTATATCAATTCAGAGACAAAATTCATATTGCAATGATTCATTCATTGATAGAACTATAGAGAAATTAAAAGAGAAATAAACCAAACCATCTGCAACAAAAAAATTCTTAATTCACATGAACTATGGTAATACCAAGAATACTACATAAACAAATCATAACTCAATTAGGAAACCTTAATTCATACTTTAATCAAGGTATAAATTAAAATAAGAACACTAAAAAATAGAATTAATATAGAATACAGAACATCAACAATGAAATTAAACATTATTCAAAAAGATAATACAAATAAAAAAAACAAACCATAAACAAAATATCAGGTAGAAATATGAGAGATGAAAGAGAAAAAAGGAAAAAAAGAAGATAGTGCTAATGGTAGGTGCTATAATAATGTTGAACTAGATTATATATAATTCACATATAAGGTAACTAAGCATGTATGCCCTTAAAAGATAAACCCAAGTTAGTGTTAACTTTAAAGTAGATGTTGCCTTGAGGATGATTCACAAGACCATACTAAGAGCACTGCAGAAAACACCATCTTTAAAGTGCATTGCAAAAAAAAAAAAAAACATCTCCTCCTTCTCATCCTACATTTTAAACATAAGGTATTATCCAAAATATTTTATTTCCTTTTAGGTATGATACCATTCAAAATTCAAGAGTAGGCCTGTAATGTCCCCATTCCCAAATGATACTACTACATAACAAAGATGGTGCCTCTTCATAACAAGTGTTATTGTTATTGTAACAAGAATCGAAAGGGTAGGTGTAATTAAGACCCAAAGGGATGCATTGTAATAATGGATGTGTCTCTTAAGATATCCTTTTGGGGTTTGACCTATGGCATTTATACCTAGGCTTAGAAGTTGTGCCAGGCATGGAGTGGTAGAAATGGTATAGGCAAGTAACAGGAGCTAGGTGAAGTGGGACAAGAAGAGGATTAGCCATCTCTTCTAGCAGAGTTGTAGGCTTAACCATGGTGGTAGTGCTAAATTTCCTTTAAGGGGATGGACACCAAAGCAAGAAAACCCCAAGGAACTCTCTCAGAGCATGATCCAAATACACTACTTTACATTGACAAAATTGAGCTAAAAATAGCACTACCCTCTCAACTAATTTATAGTTAGTGATTGATTGATATTTTTTTTATTTTTGAGAGTTTCTTGATTTGGAGAGATTTTCTCTATGTAATCTCTATATAGACCTCCACTTGTAAATAAGAGGCAATCAAGAAAAAAGATTACCCCTTCTTTTCAAATTTTATCATGGTATCGAAGTTGTAAATTTTAAACCCTAGCAACATTTTTTTTTCATTTGGCCACCATTGCCATATTTCTTCTCCTACTATGGCCTTTATTGCCATTCCTAATTGGGTAATTCAACCCTTATTACTACAATCCTCTTCTTCTCCTTGTTTGTTTTTTTCATCAAAATGTTGAAATCTAGGATCACTATCTACTCGATGGAAACCTCCACCACCCCACAACATGGAGACCTTTAGTAGATTAATGCAACCTATAAACTCAATAGAAAAAACTACTTGAAGTGGTCCTAGTTGGTGCAAAAAATTCTAAAAGGCAAAGGAAAATTGGATTACATCTTCAACATGGAACTAAAAGAGGATGATCCCGAGTTTGCAAAATGGGATGAGGAGGATTCAATGATCATGGCATGGCTTTGGAATTCGATGTCACTCAAAATAAGTGACACATGCATGTTTCTCCCCATTGTTCAAGATATTTGGAAAGTTGTAAGAAAAACTTACTCCAAAGTAAAAGATGCTACCCAAATTTATGAGTTGAAGATCAAGACAACCACCACCAAATAAGAAAATTAGATTGTAATCGAGTATGCCAACCTTTTGAAGGGAATTTGATAGGAGATGGATCACTACCATGTTATTCAAATGAAATGTAGTGAAGATGTTGCAATTCTGAAAAATTTCATAGAAAAAGATCAAACCTATGATTTTCTTAATGGATGTTCACAATGAGTTTGATCATGTTCGAGTTTAAGTCCTTGGCAAAGATGACCTCTCCCCTCTTGATGAGGTAATTTCTATTATATTGGCTGAATAGAGTAGGCATAATGTTATGTTAGTATCAAAACTAGTTGATGCCTCGACAATGCTAACTAATGGAGGAAGTCATGGGCCAAGAAGGAAGTAGTAGAATGAAGAATATGGGAAAGGAGAATTCAAACTTTGTGGTCATGAACCTTATGAAAATAGGGATAACATGTATTGTACCTTCTACAAGAAACCAATTTATATGAGGGAGATGTGCTTCAAGCTTCATGGAAATTCACCAAGCAAGGAATGGGGAAATAAGGTTGGAAGGAAAAAAAAATTCAAGGTCAAGCAAATCAAACCTCATATTCACAAGAAGAAGAGAAAGCTCTAGAAACAAGGGAGTTTGACAAAGAAGAGATAGAGAAATTGAAGAATCTTCTAACCACTCTTGAAAAATATTCAAGTACCTATTCATTGGTACATTTAGGTGAGCTTCCAAGTTCTCATTATTTAAGTGCCTTCAATCAATGTTTTAAAGACTCCTAGATCATCGATTTAGGAGCCACAGATCACATGACACATGCATCTCATAATTTTAGTTCTTATTTTCCTTGCCCTAGTAATTGAAAAATTACCATGACAGATGGATCACCAAGCACAGTTGCTTGTATAGGGAATTTTAAAATTGATCATGATATGATTCTTAAAGATGTTCTTCATTTTCCAAAATTATCAACAAATCTCATGTCCATAACCAAACTTTATTGGGATCTAAATTGCAAAGTAACCTTCTTCCCAATTTATTGTCTATTTTCGGACCAGGACTTGGGTAGGATTATTAGACTTGCTAAGGATAAGGGAGGATTATACTATCTTAGAAAAGACTAAAAAGACAAGTGCCAATAAGTGGAATCAACCTCTAACCCTCCTATCAACAAGTCATTCAATAAATAAAGGCATGATTTGCCTTTACCACTTTAGATAGGACATCCTTCATTCAAAATACTTGAAACCATGTTCCCTCATTTGTTTAAGAGCTTAGAAAAGGAAATGTTTAATTGCAAAACTTGTGAACTTGTAAAGCATAAACATGTAGCATTTTTCATCAATAATAAAAGAAGCTCATTTCCATTTGATTTAATTCATAGTGATATTTGGGGACCATCTCCAATTTCAAATATTTCTAGGGCACGATGGTTTGTTTCATTTATCAATGATTGCACAAGATTTACTTGGATTTTCTTAATCAAGTTCAAAACTGATGTTAGTGATGTCCTTCCAAATTTTCATTCCATGATTAAAAATCAAATTGGAGTTAGTATCAAAAGGTTTCGTTCAAATAATGCCAAAGATTATTTTAACCAAACATTGGCTATGTTCTTTCAAAAGAAGGGAATCATCCACAAGTCCTCTTGTGTCTATACCCCACAAAAAAATGAAGTGGTAGAGAATAAAAATGGTCACCTTCTTTCTACAACTTGGGCTTGATTATTCCAAAAAGAATGTCACAAAAAATTACTAGGGAGAAGTTGTCCTTATAGCTACACATATCATAAACAAATTACCAACTCAAGTGCTCCATTCAAAAAGTTCAATAGAAGTGTTATCTCAATTCTTTCCAACACTTTGTACTACAAACCATCTTATCCCTAGGATATTTGGATGTGTTTCATTTATCCATGTTCATAGTCAAAATAGGAAAAATTTTGATTTGAGAGCCCTCAAAATGGTCTTTGTTGGATATTCTTCAACCCAAAAGGGCTACAAATGATATCATCCACCAACCAAAAAATTTCTCATTTCTGTGGATGTCACCTTTGTTGAAACTGAATCATACTTCACACAACCTACCCATAAGGGAGCAAATAGTAGTAGAAGATAAGGACTTCTTTCTTCTTAACCTACCCATAACCAAGTCTTCCTATTCTTTACTGCCAAAAACCAAGGTCAAGCCTCTTCCTCAAATTATAGAACAAAATGATGAAGGTAACGAAACCACTACTAACACAGGTCCTCCTCAAGTATACTTAAGAAGGAAACATCCAAACCCAGAACTAAGGAAAGTTCAAACATTAGGCTCGAGTGTTGGAAATGAGGTAATCATCTAATTCTCCTACTGAATCCTTGTTTGATATTGACTTACCTATTGCAATTAGAAAAGGAAAAAGAGAACGCACCAATCACCCACTATATCCTATATCTCATTTTGTGTCTTTTCACAAATGTTCCTCAATTCATAGTGCATTTCTCATAGATCTTAACAATGTGTTTGTTCCTTCAACAATATCTAAGGCTTTAAACTTTGAAAATTGGAAAAATGCTATGAATGTAGAAATGCAAGCCTTGGAGAAGAACAACACATGGGAGATAGTGGACTTGCCAAAGGAAAAGAAACTAGTAGGATGCAAATGGGTATACACTATGAAATACAAAGCTGATGGTTCTTTAGAGAGGTACAATGTAAGATTGATAGCCAAGGGATACACACAGATGTATGGGATAGACTATCAAGAGACATTCGCACCAATGGCAAAGATGAATATGGTAAGAATCCTTTTGTCTCCGCTAGTTAATTATGACTAGCCTCTAAAAGAAATTGATGTGAAAAATGCTTTCCTACATGAGAACTTAGAAGAGGAAATTTACATGGAGATTCCAACAAGCTATAATCAAAATATGGCCTCAAACAAGGTATGCAAATTAAAGAAATCATTGTAGGGCTTAAAGCAATCATCTAGGGCCTGGTTTGGAAGGTTTAGTAAGGTAATAATTGGAATGGGCTACAAATAGAGTCAAGGAGACCATACCTTGTTTATTTAACACACTGACTTAGAGGGAGTCACTGCCCTTATTGTGTCTATTGATGATATTGTAGTAATAGGAAATGATCATAGGGAGATAGAGAGACTAGGCAAAGTATTTCCTAGGTATAGAAGTGGCATGGTCAAAGTAGGGAATTTTCATGAGCCAACAAAAAATATACCCTAGATCTTCATAGAGACATAGGAAATTAGCTTGCAAACCATTAAGCACACCTATGGATCCCAGTCATAAGCTTGGAGAAGTAGAGGAAGATGTGGCCATTGACATAGAAATGTATCAAAGATTGGTTGGTAGGCTTATTTATCTATCCCATACGTGACCTAATATAGCCTATGTAGTGAGTGTGGTAAGCCAGTTCATGCACAATCCTAAGGAGGTTCACTTACAAGCAGTCGATCACATCTTGCACTATCTAAAAGGGTCTCCAGGTAAAGGCATCTGATTCAAGAAATGTGAGTCTCACACTAGAGGCTTATATAGATGCAGACTATGCAGGCTTAGTCATAGATAGAAGATCCATCATTGGGTATTGTACCTTTTTTCGGAGGAAATCTAGTCACATAGAGGAGCAAGAAGTCAAATGTAGTAGCAAGATCTAGTGTTGAATCTAAATTCAGAGCAATGGCACAAGGAATATGCAAACTGTTTTGGCTAAAGATTACCCTAGAATATCTAAGAATCCATTGGGAAGGACCTATGAAACTATATTGTGATAACAAGTTATCTATTAGCATTGTCGACAATCCCATGCAACATGACTAGACTAAGCATATTGAAATTGATAGGCACTTTATCAAAGAAAAACTCAAGAGTGGTCTCATTTGTACATCTTATGTTTCTTTCAACTCATAACTAGCAAATGTCCTTACTAAAGGACTTTGCAATCCTCTTTTCCAGACATTGGTGTCAAAGCTAGGAATGGACAATGTCTATTCACTAACTTGAGAAGAAGTGAGAAAATTGAGCAAAAAACAACACTACCCTCTCAATTGATTTATAGTTTGTGATTGATTGATATTTTGCTGATTTTTAGGAATTAGTTGATTTGGAGAGATTTTCTCTATGTAATCTCTATATATGCCTCTACTTGTAAATAAGAAGCAATTCAAAAAAAATATTTCCCTTTCTTTTTAAATTTTGTCACATATTAATAAAGCATTCCTTTCTTTCTCCTTCTGCATTTTTCCTAATATTTTTTTTACGAATAATGTTGAATGTTACATATACGTGGCATTTGGTATATTACCTTCTTACGCATAATGTCTAATATAACATATATTTGACATTTGCCATGATGTCCGAGAATGAAATGTCACAAGGCCTATTACCTTCGACTCTTAGCCAAAGAGTGTGTCATGTTGGAAGGCCTAGAAGTTTTTTGGTTGAGCTTGGCCATAAAAAATTGGGGTTATATGGTTGAATGACATGACATGACTTGACCTTGTAGGAACAAATGAGAGAATATGATTTCATCTAATCTCATGTGTACTTTATTTCATTTGCATCATTAGTGATAAGTCTTGCAGATTACGTAGAATTAACATTACAATAATTGCAAGTGTCTAATAATAAACATCATGCTCATGACCATGGAAGTCCAACCAACTTAGAATTGAAAAGCAAATCCACATTCTTATAGCATTAGTCCAAAAATCATGGGAGAGGAGATAGAAGATGGATTATGCCTTAGCAATCATAAATCTTGCAAGCATGAAAAGCATTACATCTATTGCCTTCATCTCTCTTGGCCAAATATATAAATAGTACTTAGATATTTTATGCTAAGTGTTTCTTTTCATGTGACAACATTCAAAATTCAAAAGTAAACCTAGTGCCAATATCTCTCGGCCAGGATTGTATTATTGGATGACATGACATTACTTAACTTTGTAAAAACAAAGGTGAGAATATGATTCCAAGTGTTTCTTTTCATGTGACAACATTGAAAATTCAAAAGTAAGCCTAGTGCCATTATCTCTTAGCCAACTAAGTCATCAAAAATTAGGATTTTATTATTGGATGAACAAAGGTGAGAATATGATTCCATCTATTCTTGCTATCACAGGTTAGGTGCTATCATATATGTACGTAGTGCTTATCATGCTTGGAAGATTTAAGATTTATAATTGCTCCCGTGATTTCAAGACTCAAAAAGTAATGCTTTAATTGCTTTTCAACTGGGCCGGACCGCCCTGTCCATGAGTGTGACTTTTGTTGCACACTTGCAATAATTGGTTCCAAAAAGTCAACTGCACATGAGATGAGATTAAATGGAATCATATGCTGAACTTTGTTCCCGCAAAGTCAAGTTAAAGTCACGCGCAAAGTCATGTCATTCAACCATCCAACCCCAATTTTTGGTCGCCAAGCCCAACCAGATAACTTTCGGGCCTTCCTACATGTCAGAGGACAAGCTAGCCTCGTCTTCTTAGTTTATATTTATCATGGTGAATAATTATGTTACCATGGTGCTAACAAATATTAAAAGATAAATCATTGTTACCTGTTTTTCCAAATGCAAAATAAAACTCGAAGCAGCAGTTTTCTTGGTCTCCGAAGAAAAAAGGCTAAAGAGATAAAAAGGTGTTCTGTCCTCCTCGGTTATTTAGTTATTCTCTGAAACATTGATAAGTCAAGGCGTACATATATCATACACAAAAGCTTTTCCTGCAAAACCCTGGCATAACCCAGTACTACTGCACTTGTTCAAGTCCTCCTGTTAGCCAACAATAATGGCCCCCAACATTTGGTCATCCCCTTTTGCATTTACACTGTTTGTGTATTTCCTACTGATCCATGTTGCTGCTACAAATGCAAATACAAGAGATAACAATGATGCTGTTGTCAATGAAGTGAGATCTTTGATTGCCTTTAAGAGATGCATCACCAGTGATCCTCACTCTGTTTTACAAAATTGGCGATCTGACTCTGCTGATGCTTGCAACTTCACTGGAATTCAATGCTCTGCCGGAAGAGTGATTTCCGTGGACCTTCACAGCAGTGCATTGGAAGGATCAATATCTGCGACCATCGCCAATTTGTCAATGTTGAAGGTACTCAATCTCTTTACTCAATCTCTTTAACAATTCATTGTCTGGACTTATTCCACCTCAGCTTGGCAATCTGTCTTCGCTGCAGTATCTTGACCTTGGCAACAATTCTCTTAATAGCACCATTCCTAATTCTCTTGGGAAACTCGGCCGGCTCAAGTTTCTGTACCTTTTCAAAAACTCTTTAACAGGTCCAATTCCAGAGTCTTTTGGTGACCTCAAAGAGCTAACGGAGCTTTCTTTGTGTGAGAATCATCTCACAGGTTCTGTTCCTGCATCTCTGGGAGAGCTTACCCAACTCAAGTTACTGATCCTTTATGGCAACTCTTTGACAGGTACAATTCCAGACTCCCTTGCTGCACTTGTTAACTTGATCAATCTTAAGCTCTCCTACAACAATCTCACGGGTGTTGTACCAGCTTCACTTGGACAACTCACCCGACTAGAGATCCTCTATCTTAACAGTAATAATCTGCGTGGATGCATTCCACCTCAATTGGGCAACATCTCTTCCCTTGAGTACCTTTATCTGGACACTAACTTTCTGAATGGCACCATTCCTGCTTCTCTTGGGAAGCTCACACGCCTGAGCCTTTTCAGCAACTCTCTCAGCGGTCCAATTCCAGAGTCCCTTGGTCAACTCAAAGAGCTGACCCAGCTTGATCTGTCCTACAACCATCTCAGGGGCCATGTTCCAGCTTCACTTGGACAGCTCACCAAACTTGAGGTTCTCTCTCTTGGCACTAATAATTTGCAAGGCAGCGTTCCATACCAATTGGGAAATCTCTCTTCCCTTCAATACCTGGATCTCAGCAGCAATTCTCTCGGAGGCTTCATTCCCGGCACTTTCGTGAATTGCACTTCTCTCATGGTGTTGTACTTACATGAGAATGACTTTGAAGGAACACTGCCAGCGTGGATAGGAAGGTTGAACAAATTGCAAGGGCTGAATCTCGGTGTGAACTTTTTCAGGGGAAGCGTTCGAGAGTCCATGTCCAACCTTACTTCTTTGATAGAACTGAATTTGAATTTTAACAGGATGCAAGGTACTCTCCCTGCCTGGATCTCTAGCTTCTCTAACTTGAAATATCTGGGTTTATCAGATAATTATATCTCTGGAGTAATACCAGATTCGTGGATGAACACATCATCTATTATCAGATTAGCAATTAATGATAATATTCTGCAAGGAACCCTTCCTAACTGGCTGGGCAATCTTTCTCACCTGGAATGGGTTAACTTGGCTCGCAACAACTTTACAAGTGAAGGTACCCGCTTTGATCAATCCATTCCCATAGTAAAAGCCCTCTTTAATTGTCCGCGATTGATATTCTTAGGTATAGCGGGCAATTATTTACGAGGAATCTTACCTTCCAACATTGGTTCTCACTGGCTAAATCTTCAAATATTAGCCTTAAATGGCAATATTATCTATGGCAGAGTTCCCTGCAGCATTGGAAACCTATCATCACTTTTTGAACTTCAGTTGAGAAGAAATATTTTAGATGGCAACATCCCTTCACAGATGGGGAACATGAGTTCTATTCAGTATATCGCCCTCAGTCACAATAAACTGCAAGGCAACATTCCCAGTGAACTGGCTCTTGCAAGCAGGACTCTGGCTTACCTTTATCTCAACCACAACAATTTATCAGGCCCCATTTCTCCCAGCATCAGTGAGTTGGCAAATTTACGTCAGCTTACTCTAACGATGAATTCTTTCTTTGGGAAAATTCCTCCGGAGATAGCTAAATGTTCGCTCCTGGAACATCTGGATCTTTCTGCAAACAATTTGTCTGGAGAAATCCCACCAGAGGTAGCTGGTTTAAAACACATTATATTTGGGTTCAATCTGTCCCGAAATGCTTTAACAGGGAAAGTACCTGAAGACATAGGAGGTATGCAGATGGCCCAGTTTATTGATCTCTCCAACAACCATCTCTCTGGAAACATTGGCACTCACATTGTAGAATGGTTAACTGCAGTGCATCTCAATCTCTCTTTCAATAATTTCACTGGAAATCTCTCCGAAAATATTGGCCAGAAGTTGACGCAACTTCAAATCATGGATCTCTCGCATAACTCTTTTACAGGAAGGGTTCCAGAGTCGCTGACCAAGCTTGCATATCTACATGTCTTTAACATCTCCTACAACTTTTTTGAAGGGCAGATCCCATGTAAACAGGGCATTTTTAAAAACCTAAGCAAATGGTCTTTAGTACAAAATCCCTTCCTATGCGGTGGTTGCCTTGGTCTTACTGAATGCAAGATTTCTGGTACCCAGACTTCCCACACCCGCACAATTCTCAAATTACTGTTAATAATCATCTCCTCCTTGTGTGGGATCTTTACTCTAAGTCTTTCAATCTGGTTGATCTGTAGAAAAATGAAAAATTCTCAATCAAGGTCCATTTTGAATATGGTTAATTTGGAGAAGCCATTCATGAAAATATCAATGCAAGAATTAAACAGGGCCACTCAAAATTTCAGTGAAGGTAACTTAATTGGCCAAGGGAGATTTGGAAGGGTATATTATGGCGAATTAAACAGGGGACAGAAAGTAGCCGTTAAGGTATTCTTGTCATCCACAGAGAACAGATCTGAACAGAGTTTCAAGAAGGAATGCCAAATTTTAGGGAAACTGCGACATAGGAACCTTATTAAGATCTTGACCGTATTCTACTCCAATGATATCAAGGCCACAGTCATGCCTTACATGAGCAATGGTTCTCTACATTCGCTTCTTCATGATCAACAGGGCAGATCGTTTTGTTTGGAAATGAGGCTCCGCATCTTGAAAGAGTTGGCGACTGCAGTGAGCTATCTCCACCATGACTGCAGTCCCCCAGTGATCCATTGTGACATTAAACCCCAAAATGTATTGCTGGATGAAGATATGACTGTGAAGCTCTCGGATTTTGGCATAGCCTGTTCTATGGCAATTTCACAATCACAGCCTATAACAGCAACTACATCTTCATCATCATACGGGATCAAAGGCTCTGTAGGATATGTTGCTCCTGGTATATTTTTATTCAACCACATTTGCAAACATGTTTTTCTTTTTTAATATGAAAGGTTACTTTTCATTTTGATTTAGTATCTTACTAATTTCATGCCATTTCTATGGATATAGAGTATGGAGTTGGAGGAGAGGTATCCATTGAAGGAGATGTTTATAGCTTTGGAGTGGTCATGTTAGAAGTAATGACCACAACTGGGCCTACAAATGAGATGTTTGGCACTCATCTCACATTACGAAACTGGGTGTCCATGGTATTCCAAGCAAATTCAGAAGGGGAGAAAACACAGAGAATTAAACAGGTTTTATCCAGAGTCGATGGCAGCGGTGGAGGCATTGAAATCCAGAAAGAGGAAGAGATGGAGACAGTTGAAGGCATTTTGAGGGTAGCCCTGGTTTGCACATGCCATGAAGCTAGCTCAAGGCCATCCATGAAACAAGTGGACTCGATTTTATTTAAAATCTATGATTCATACACATCCTCCTCGTCCACGGATAATATTCAGAATCAATCGGGACTTCGTTGCAATAATTTGGAGGAAGTAATACTGATGGTGGAATCGCAACCACCATTAAACAGGTACAGGAAATCAGAAATCCAAGAAGCATCCGACTCAACCTGCTAATGCATTTGCATTTGTAAAGGTAACTGACATGCCATTTAGATTTACTTTTGAATTATGATATTGTTTCTCAAGGTTTTTCAATGTAAATATGTGCCCCAATTATAGTTGGCCATGAAACTTGCAATGCCTTTAATCATTTATGCAATTTGCGAGGCTTTCATAGAGTTGCTAATTCCAATTATGGTAATAGTTTGCAATTTGCCAACCGTTCCGTGCCGTGACTTTTTGAAGAAACATTATGCATAGTAGATGTTTCCTCAGATACGAAAACAGAGCTAACAGAAATCGCTCAATTTTTGCAGAGTTGGAACATAGGGAAGATGAAGTGAAAGACATGGTGGGAGAATCTTTGCAAACAATGAAACTTGTATCTGTGCTTGGGTTATTCTTATTTGTTAAAGAAATTGTTTAACCTCCTGTTTGTTTGTAGTTTTGAGCTCCAGCATTTCCAGGCTTGCTTTTTTAGCAACGTTGATCTACGGTTGCAGGTTCGGCTGCACGTCTAACGTGTTGATTCAGAAAATCAAAATTTGACTGTTGGATCATAATTGGCTCTATCTTGATTTTATATCTGCGGAATTGTAAATGTTTGTTGCGACTATCGTCTAAGTATTGGTAAGAAGAAACATCTAAGCATATTAACGAGCTCGGTACATAGTTTTTACCGGCTACATTTTATCGATACCGAGGGTCCATCCTTTTAGTTTTTTTTTTTTTTTTAATTTGGTTGAATATACCGTTGATAAATTTTGCTTCTGGCAGATGGTAAGCATAAATTTGTGATATCAATGTATATTGAAATGGGAAGAAATATTGTCATCGGATTTTGTAGATTTGATTTTTGTTTACCCTCCTTTGGTTTACTTAAATTTAGCAGTTTAGTGTCTTTGATGCTTTATACACCCTTCATGTATTATACATGGGCATTGCAAAGCATCCTGAAATCATTTTAGGTTCCTAATGTTTTATGCATATCAATGTATCTTTCATAAAAATTCTTAGATATTTGTGTGATTATACATAACAAATATGGTGTTTTAATGGGCATGAGAGGTGTTAATTTAAAATAATTTAAATCAAAATTTATTGAACTTTAGAATTAACTTGTGCATGAAAAGGTAAAGTTTAGTTATGGAAGCTTAGTATTCTCACACGGTGATCCAAAATCTACACACAATACTTAGAAAACACATTTTACAAAGGATGGCCTAGGGTATCTTGCATATGGACATGACTAATTTGGGAATCAAGTCTCAATGGAATAGATGAAAGATTTATCAAAAATAATAAAAAGAGAGCCGAAGTTTAAGGAAAAGAAACTTAATAGAATCACAGTCATAGGTTATAAGTTGTAATAATAGTGTTAAGTAGCAATAACAATGGTGGTAGTGGTAGTATGCAACAAGTAGCAATTAAATAGCAATAGTGTGCAAGTAGCAACAAGTAGCAATTGCAATATGCAAGCAACAAGAAGCAACAACCAGCAACAAGCTGTAACAATGAGCAACCAACAATAAACGACTACTGGAATGATGAGAATGGAGAGAAAGGGAAAGTAAGGATATAGAGGAAACATGAGATGGAATAAGAGAATGAAGAGAAAGAAAAAGAATTTAGTGCTAAATTCCCCTTGCCTTTAGAATTACACTTAAAAGTTTTCATTCATTGCTTCAAAGACTCTATCAAATGATACAAATAGAGCAATATACTTTCTTCCAACTTTTCAATGTATTTGTTAGAATATTTAATCATGGGATCCCTTGTAGTTTCAAGTCATGAGAATTAAAATAATCATTTTTTAAAGGGGAAGATGAAAAGAAGACAGGAGGAACTCTAGTTTTGTGGTATCATTATAAATTCAAGATATAGTCACAATGAATCATGGTAGGACATGAGAAAGCATTGACTCAATACTTTCATAACTAGTCACTAGCTTAGATCCTTTGTAGCACATCACAAATCCCTCACACTAAGTTATTTTATTATAATTTAGCATAAATTGCTAAACTATAAAGAGAATTTAAAACATATTCATCATTTTAGATAAATGTAATCTAAAGGAAGATGCTATGGTATCAACTCAACCTCTATGCTAACACCATAAAACATGCAAGTAGTAGAAAACTTATTAAGATAAGATTCTCATGGATTGGTCTTAAGGATTTCATTTTCTTAATTTAGTTAGCAAAAAATGAAATCATTACAAGTGTTCCTAAAATCTATCAAGTGCACTTAATAGGAACTAAGCATTGAATTCAATCATCCCTTAAGTTTACTTCAATGACATGCAACTATATGAATATGATCCATTCTTTCATTGCTCAATTGCTTCAAGCTAAGAAATTATATTATAAATGCAGTAAGATGCAATGCATTCTACTCAAGTGCATATGATGTGTTATGCATCATATATACATACATACATACATTAATAACTATCACTTATTCAATTGCTAATCTATTAGATATACATGTATAACACTATATAAAAATGTTTAAGGTAGAATGCATTGAAGTTTTAAGCAAAATTATTACCTTAAAGGTTAACTATTCTATAAACATTAGGTGCTATGACATTCATAACTTAATATGGTCTTGACCACATTAGTGAGAATTTGGTTTAAGGACCTTTCTACCTAGAATGTCTAGCTCTTTAAAGACTAGATCACCTACTTGAAAGGATTTAGAGGTAAATTATTTATTAAACCTACTACTTTTAAATATCTAGGTTCAACATCCTAAAGGTCATAGGATTTAGCAACCAAGCCCTCATTCGACCTTAGATAATTTAAGACAAAAATTCATAAGTAGGGATCTAAAGTTTGATGCATAATATAGGTTTTTATTCATGTACTAACTTGTAAGGGTTGGCCTTAATAGATATTTTATTGCAAATATGATCTACCCATACAACCTATTTCACCTTTTCATGCCCATACCATGGATTATCTCCAGTCATCCTTTTAGTTTTTCTTAGAAGATTATGCCAAACCATTATCTTGTGAATAGTATTTTGTAACACATTTAATCATGACTCTATTATTGTCCATTCTATGATTTTAGTTGAAATGCAGGTAGGACCATTATCCACTATTAAGGCATATTAATGTTTACATCAAGTGATGACAACTTCTTCATGAAACCTAATAACTCTACATGACATAGCACCTCTAGTAGCTCTAACTTCTAGCCAACATGTAGTATAATCCATTATTGTTAAGATGAATTTATGTTAACTTGATGATGATGGATTGATGGCTCTAATAACGTTAAGTATCCATTATGCAAAAGGTCTAACCTCAATGATAGGTTGTACAGGTACTAATCTTTTAGTATCTCTACCCTTAAATATTTGGCATTGTGCACATGTTTTCATCATATTTTATGCATTAGTGATCATAGTAGGTAAATAATAGCCAACTTTCATGATTTTATGAACTAAGAAATGATAGCCTGCATGTTGTTCATTATGTAAACATTTTATTACATCATTAACTTATTCCTTGTCTAAACACCTAAGGAAAACTCCTTTAAATATTTTTCTAAAATGATCCTCATAGATCATGGAGAATTATGCACTTTTAAATATTAATAGCTTTATTTTATATCTTAGAAGATTATAAGGGAAATGATGGAACATTGGATAGTATTTGATATGTCCATACCAAGGATTATTTAGACAATTTGAAGCAAATGGAATAGAGTCCTCATCTTCAATTTGTAGCATATGTAGAGAAATTGGCTCTAGCTCATATGGGGCCTTCACTTGTTTTAAAGTTGATGCACAAGCTATCACCTTTATTAGTTCATTTCCTTTAACTAACTTGGCTACTCTCCATTGTAGTTTCATAATTCATTTAACTTTCTTTTCTAAAGGATCTTTGAAGAGAGGTTGAGTAGATCCTATGTCTAACCATATGATCCACAAGTGTTCTATGGATGGTGATGAGTGGCGAGATACCCCTACACTCCACCATATGAATACGAGCGTACACGCGCGATCCGGTCGAACTCCGCAAACTAAATGCCTTAACGCCATAAGAAACACTTGGGGTTAATCGTTCATTGTATTCCCAGGCTTTCTTGTAAGTGTCACGGTGTATGGTTAAGCAAGTCTGAGGTATGTGATTTTTTTGGTATTTTTCGGCTTATCTTCTATGCTATCAGAGGAAAGGGTTGAGAAACTAAGCTAACTCTAACTAATGTCCTAGTCTAAATTAACTAGCGTCAGCATCTGTTCCCACTTACCGGACACACCCTGAACTATGCAACTGTGGCTTACCAAA
>MNCI01000808.1:415585-440322 GCA_015680685.1 Gnetum montanum
CGATATCGCGGCGGCCGCGATAGCGCGTACGCAATATCGCGGCACATGCAGGTCGCGTCTCATTAGATGGTTACTAATACTCGTGTTTAAAAAGTTGTTTGTTAAATTATTGATTGTTATCTTCCGACTTGGACTATGTGTAGCTCTAATGTGTATGGTTTAGCATAGCATGAGGAACTCAATAAGCTAAGATAAAATAGAGAAAGTATTTAAATCTAATGAATAATGGAAACAAAACCTAAACTATCCTAAGGGTGATGAGCATTCATTCTTGATTTACCATATATGCCCTAATCTAGTGTAGTCACTATTGGGATTACCAATCAATACACTAATAGATGTACTAAGTAATATTGCTACTAGATTACCAAGTGAACATGTTATACTTAAAACTAGTCATACTCATTATACCAATTTACTATTACGTGTGAAAGTAAATCATTAAGCTATGTGCAATGAAATATAAAGAACATGGGAGATTAAATGCTAAAGAAGGAAAATTAATCTAAATGAAAATGTTGCAATGAAAAGAAACAATATTAATCTTTAATGTTGGCTCTTCCTACATCAGTTGCTTTGGTGATTGATCTATTGTTGTTGCTCCTCTCTTCAAGGGAAAATAATCTTCAAGCATGTAGTTTCTCCTCATTATTCCATACATCATTGACTTTCCAAGCTAGGTTGGCCAAGTTATCCATTGTAGCCACTTTTCATGAACATGGTAGTTTAATAAACATCTAATTCTCTTGGATAAAATAGGCCCCAAATTTGGTGTCTTCAACTTCAAATACTTTCCCTTGTCATTTTAGGTCCTAGTATAATATACCTTTTGCTAAGTTCTCTATGAATTCTCATTAACCTATGAATTTTCCTTAAGGACTTCCAACTCTACATCAGTAATGTGTAATTTCTTCTTAACTTCATTATGGAGTGGCTGCTCATGTTTAGAGAGGAAAAACATGGTAATGACTTACTTCTCTAACTCATTTTAGGGCATTCCTACTATCATCATGGCTAAGTTAACATATTGTAAGTTAGATAACTTCATGTATTTTTCTATGTCCTTGATTTGCAGCTCCTTTATTCTAATCTTTACTTGATTTATTTCATTAATTCTTTTGAGGATTAACTACCAATTTGGATTGGTAAGCTGCTGGAGAGTAGGATTAAGTTTGGTCTTGGTCATCCTAATTTCATTCTCATTGATTTCTTTTTGGAGCCCTACTTAATCTTCTACTTCCTTATCTTACTTTACCATGCCCCAACCTCAATTTCTAACTTCTAATGGATGATGCAAACTTTCTTCATAAAGATATTTCTATTTTATCTAGCTAGCTTGTAGATGTCCAAATTAATCTTTTCTAACTATTCACAAAGATGCTGAAATTCTTTTTTCCAATTGGTTCTTTTTCTTCTTCATCTTAAGTAATCCATGGATTTCTATAGCAAGGAATTTGTTCTTTTCTGCTAACACAAAAATTTTCTTATTTATTGCATGAACCTTAACATTTTCCAATGATGCATTCCACATGACCTTTTCCTTCTATATCTCCATTTGTTACTGCTTGACCTTTAATTAGACGATGATATCATCATGAAATTGGCTAAGAATTTCTAGAGCAATAAATCATACAAGATATGACATATCGGCACAATGTTCCATGACTTCATCTTTTAGTTTTTGGTTTAGAGATTTGGCCTATAGTAGTTGGAAATTAGAGAACACCAACATTTCCTTTGTAGCAATGAGCTTAGATTGCACTAAGACATCTTAAATTGTATGCCCAATTTTAAGTAGTCTATCTAACAGATCTCCATGTCACTTAGTGGTCATGTTTTATTTCTTTCTTGTGCCTATCCCTACAAACACTTGTGTGTCATACATCATAGTGAAAATTGGAATAAGTACTACTATGATCTTGAAGGTTTAGTTAAAATCATTAATAACAACTTCTATAGTTGTATCCTATTCTTTATGTCACATCATCCTAATATTTGTGCCATCCCTAATCTCTAATGTAACTATGAAGGATGTAGCATTGCCAAAGATTATAGGATATTCATCTAGCAAAGTGACCACTACATATACCACTAGATTTATGAAAACTTGGACCTCACTTTGAATAACACTAAGCATGTTAAATATGTCCTCTTGTTGCTAGATTATGGTCTAAGCCACCTCCTATAATGGCTCATTGGAAGAAAATAGACATCAAAATACCCATAAGTATCTATTTGCTAGTTCTTGGTGCACTCATGCTTACTTCTATACCAATGGTTCTTGTTATTGGGATGGTGGCCATTAGCATGGATGTTATAGTTACTACAAAAGTTCTCATTGTTCCTACTTTAATTCTCAATGGTACATCCACTTCATATTTCTTGACTAGTATAGGATTACTTATCATAGAATTGGATGCATTCTATGCTCACCTCATAGTATCATTTATATATCTAACAATTTTGGCTCACTTGCATAACTTACAAATTAGGCAATAAAATTGCAATGTAATTTTACCTAATTTACTATCTTAGAATCTTTGTTCTATTTATAGAAAAGGTATATAAGTCAAATTTGTTGAATACTTCCCACTAATGATAGTGCTTCCTCTAGTTACATAGGTATATATTCTATTTTGGAACATTAGGGGGTAGGTATGCAAGATCTTTATTTTGAAATAAATATTCTTGATGAGTGTTAGGAAATCAAATTCCTTCTTCTTGTTACCATAGCTCTTTTACATGTACAAATTCCTTGTTTTAGCATTAGAGTATGTTGAGACTGTAACATGCTTCATTCTAATGTTTTGAATTTCTAATGTAGCAACAATGGCATAAATAGCATAGAAAACATAGATCTCTTCTATTGTCATAGTTGAATTAGTAGATAAATTATAAAAAAATTGAGCAATTTCACCAATAAACTATTCATTATTAGTGGAAATTCTAGGAAATATCCAAAGTTAAGTTCAACTAGCATGCTAGCAATCATTATCTTATTGCTAATCACTCTTACACAGTCATCAAAGAGTGTGATTTGTCTTCTTGCATCTAAAGTAGGTAGAGTTGATGCTTCTTCTTGTGCTAACTATTGGATCAATTTTTGCACAAAGATACATTTCATCTTTTGTTCTTCTTGGCCTTGCTTGCTAGCCTAAAATTATTGCAATTAGTTTCTTCCATGTTCTTGTCCTCTAACATGCTTACTTCTTGACCTCTTTTACCTTTTTTGTGAGGATCTGCTGAAAACATAGTTTGGTATCATCTGTAATCATCTAAGGGTTAATTATTAATTTTCAAAGAATTATCCCAATAATTTTAAGCCTTTTCAATTCTTTGGTTTTGATCAAAATTATAAAACACAACATTAATGGTGTAAAGCTATTATGAAATATTATTCCATAAGTCCTACGGTAGCTAACATCGACAAATTTTTCATTAATTATTTATGCTTCTATTATTAGCTATCTTATTCATTTAAAAATAAGGTGCTAGAAATTTTTTTAGATCATGCTTTGGTATTCTCCACAACATAGAGCTTAACTTTGAGAACTTAAAGGTTTTTGAATCATGCAAATTGAACTCTCAATTCATTGGATCAAAACTCCTTGTGCATCTAGGCTCTTGAAATGACAAAAACTCCTTGTGCATCTAGAATGAAATGTGAAAAATAAACAAGGGGCTCCATGTATATATAGGTAAATATAATGGTGATATTGCAGATGTGACATCATAGCTATGATATTGCAAGCATAATGATATTGTATCTATGATATTGCTAGCCAAAAATCCAATATTTTTGCTTATACTTTTCCCAAAATTTCACTATTTTCTTGCATCTTGTAGGTCTAAAGGTTCTTGAGAGATGCCAAAATAGATTATGGATTCTATTTATTGATAGAATATTACAAATGATTAAAATAGATCATTTAATACTCAATTAGATCAAAAATAGAAATACTAAAAAGAAATCATAAAAGTTTATTAAAATTTAACAAACTTTTTAGGGGAAGTAGGTTCTATAATGATGCATGATGGTAGAGAAGTTGTCCCTGATGTTCTAGAGAGTTTGAAACTAGCTCTTAGATATGATCCCCAATAGGTATATGAGTGGATCCTTCTTAAAGCAAGCTACTAACCTTAATGCCCTTGCATAACCATTCCTATAGGTGTTTGTGGACACCTTAGAAATTAAATATGGATTACATCCTTGTCCTAATACACATGCAACTACTATAGTAGAAATATTATACTATGATAAATAATATCATCAAATTTATAATTATAAAATTCTAATCAGGTGGAATGAAGTTAGAAGTAATAAAAAAAGTAGAACATGAGATACCTTACCATGATCTTGGTAGGTTCTATGTGTAATATCATCATCATCTTAGCATTTTCCCAATAAAGTGGGGTTTGCTACATGATCTAGTGGTTCTTCCATATCATGCTTGATTAAAATGACCAATATACATGTTCATCAAGTTATCAAACCAAGTGCAATCACTTACTAGTTACATTGCCTTACATCATCTAGGGCTTACCACAGTGAGATCAACTAGCCACCATATCAAAGCAATGTCACTTGAAAAGGAGAAATTGCAAAACATTAAAGTTATTAAAATTAATTGACTAATCATTAATGTTCAAGTTGTGAACTTTAGCCATTAGTTAAAGGAGCACCTTTAGTCATGGGTCACATTTCTTTCTTGTCTTATAACTAATGCTAATCCCATTAGAGGTGCACCTTTAGGCATAGGTAACATGCTTTTCAAGTCACATGGTGGAACTAGTCCAAGGTACCATGGAGTTCTTAGAAGTAGCCTACTTTCAAGTAGGGGTCACATATATTTCTAGTGATACTCAAATAATAATTTATTTAAAAATTATTTATTTATTTATTTATTTTACCCTTGCATTAGGACTACCTTTGATCCTGGGTCACATGCCTTTGAAGTAACATAACAAGAAAATAATTGATTTTAAATGGAACTAGTGAAACCTAGGATAAAATTACAAGGAATCAATAAATCCTTTTAATGTCACATCCTTATCCAACCTTGTTAGTTCTTCCCTCTTCCTTCAAAGTCTAATGGTCATGGATCAATTTTAGTTTTTAATGTAATAAGAATCATATTAGTTCCATGCTAAGGACTTTTGTCAATAAAAATGAAGGTATGGATGTTGTGATCGCAGTATCATCCATAATTACTCTTTTAATGATTTAACACCATAGAATAAAATTCCAACAAATGGACTTTTTTCTTGCACATGACTAACAACTTTATTATCAAATTATTAAAATGTATCTCCAAAACATAATAAAATAACCTAAATAAATTAAAAATTATGTAAAAAAGTACAATATCAAGAAATGGAAACATACTAAAAATTGAAATTGTTTTAAAATTTTGAAAATGTAAAGAAATTATAATAAAATAATGTAATAAAAGGTTAAAAATTCACTAAAGTCATAATTAATCCAAGGTGTCTTTCCGATGACTAAGGTTTAAATAGAGGATGTATAAGATAGACTTGGCAAAAACAATTGTAGTGGGTGTTGAAGTGGTGATCTCACTAGCTTATATAAATGGCTTGATTTGCTATATATTGACTGATATTAGCTTTTTATGTTTAATGGGTGGTAAATTTATAAAGCATCTTAATTATAGACTACATGAGCAACATACAGTTCTTTCCAAAGTGTTTGAAATTTTGTATATTAATGTGCATGTTTTGAGTTATAGTAAAGAACTGTATCACCTGGTTGGAAGTCTAAGAATCTAATTCTTAGATCATGCTTTTGCTTATTTTAGAATTTATGTAGCTCATTATGCATTAAGAAAACCATTCTATTTTCATCTAGCACATTTAGATTTATCAAGCATTCTCATTATGTTAGAGTTAGGTCTAAGTCGAAGTCCCAAGGAGTGGTTAGTGTATAAAGTTTAGTTTGGATGGGTAGTTTTAACAATTTTCTACATGATAATTCATAGGGATAGTTCCCTAATAGAAATATTTCAAGTTGATTTATAGGATTATAGAATATCAATAAGTTTGGTTTTCAAATTCTTCTTATACCTACTAATAGTTCATGTTAGTATTCAAGTTATTTCCCTATTTGTAACATTACCTTGGGTGTTGGATTGAGGATGATACGAAGTCATTAACTTATGATCTACCCCCACTCTTTTCATCAATTTCTTGAATTTTACCCTAGTTAAGTATGTTTCATTATTCAAAATAAGCATACATAGCACTCCAAACCTATTTACCACCTGTTAGTCAAAGAATTTAGTAGTTGTTGCTACAATGCAATTAGCAATTGTAGAGTTCAATAATCTATAGTAATAATAATGTATATTTTTCCATTTAATAAGGAAGTAATGGAAGCCATAAACTCAATTATCTAAAGATGAAAGAACTCCAATTATTGAATCCACTTCTATGATTCCTCAAAATGAGTTGCTACCCAATTGTTTCTTTGATAGTGCTTTTAAGATGTAGCAAAGTGATGTGCATCTCTAAATAGTGATGGTTGGAAGTAACATGTGACCTTTAAGTAAGTGAAAGACTCAATAAAGAAAGGTGTGTTTACCAATAAAGAGACTACAATGTCCTTTGCAAATAATGACACATCTAGAAACTAATTAGACAAAGGTTCTTCATCAATCTTGTTATTCCATCTTAACCAAGATAAAGGATTTTCAATAACATTCTTAATGTTACATCATGGAATTTCTCAATTATGTTTCTTTTAGTGTAACATAGTCATGGTCTATATTGTAGATTTGTAATTTCTCTACATTGACCTTATTATGTGTCTACTCCCTATTTTTATGTTTTGGGTTTTAAACGATATGGGACTAGCTTTACTCCATCATGGGAAAATGATGAGGCATCTAGTGATAATTTGTATGTTGATTATAAGCTTTGGATTTGGAAAGTATTTCACATGCCTTGTGTTTGTAGCCTATCATGTTTAGTTATGGTTTATGCCTCCCAAGTATGCTCCCTTGCATATTGTATCATACTTTTGGATTTTGTACATGTCCAAAGCTCCTTAGGATGTTTATGACCTCATTTAGACACCTTCAATTTCTTTTGTTCCTTAGGATTTTTTTGACCTCATTTAGACACCTTAATGTTCTTTTGACATGTCCCTTTGGATTTTTGATTTCATATGGAATCATTCCTTAGTTTTCTATTAAGGGGGATGCATTGAATATCATACATTAGTGCAGGAGCATCAGGACACCCCCTTCAATGCACCCTCATTAGTGCACCCCTTATGTGCCTAGGTTTAGGTTAAAGTGCTAAAAGTGTGATCTGATTGGTTAGGGTTGCATTAATAGACCTTCATTGATACTTGGGCATTGATGAATCTTCATTGTTACATGGCAAAAAATATAAATATCTAGGATAAGCTTTCACACATATTATTCATAACTTAGGCATTTCATTTAGGCTTTTGGAGTTCATTTTGTATAAAGAGCTCTTCCTCCATTGGGTAAGTTGATTTTTTTCTTTATTTTGTGTGTATTTTGAGTTGTCACTTTTACAACTACAGTTAGACTCTATCAGAGTACTACCTTGCGTACATAGCCTAGAATTATCTAGTCAATGTAGAGTCTTGTATTTGCATAGTGAATAAAGATCATTTTTTTCCTTATTTCATTATTAATATCTTAAACATTAAAACATTAAAAATATTTATTTAATTTCTATTTTATTAAGCCAAGATGATTCATCCTTATCCAAGGAGGTCATAACTATGCAACATGATGTTTGGCCATTGAGGTTATTACTGGAAGCCAAGTTATTACATTCCATGTCTGGTGTTGCACATGTCCACAAGAGGGATTATGATGTGTGTGT
The DNA here is from genome assembly GCA_015680685.1 of Gnetum montanum. NCBI lineage: Eukaryota > Viridiplantae > Streptophyta > Gnetopsida > Gnetales > Gnetaceae > Gnetum > Gnetum montanum. The sequence goes on from MNCI01000808.1 coordinate 423,464, forward strand.
GTGCTTATTTTCATTTTATTTCCTATCATTATAAAATAAAAAAATATTATAAAACATAAAATTTCAAATATTCTCTTTATTCTCTCACTATGACAACACAAGTATCTATTGTATCATATGTTTTATAATATCTTTTATATTTATTGAATGCAACAATATACATGAATATTATTGATAATCCACTCAACCTTATCTTCAAAGCTTACAACAAGATCACACTATGATTTTTATGATAGATCCCATTGGTTCAAAATCAACTAAAACCCTATCAAATAGATCAAAGGAGTTTCAATGGACATAAGTAAAAATTTTAGTTTTAGTTTTAGTTTTAGTATTCATAAGAATTAGGTTGTCGATAGGAATACTATTTTCTAGGTAGTGTTACCCTCCATACTATGTATTTTTCCATTACTGGTAATATTATTCTTGAGGTTGAGGCAGAGCTTCACTTGAATAGTAATGCTATTGGTAGTAGGGTTGCCTATAGTTTCCTTGTAGATAGGGTAATTTCCTAGGTGCTTACTTTTTAATGATCATGAAATTCAAATAATATGTCCTAACCTTTTAATATGTGACATGACTGGGTAGCAATCCTTTAGATGTTTTTATTGGCATATTTCACATCCATCATCTTTTGTTTTAGAGCCTAAAAACATTCTCTATTAAAGCTATTTATCCTTTATGCTAGTACAAGTTCCTATTTATATTTCTTTTCTTTTCATCCTAGTCTTTGAATATACCTTGCTTTACTTTCTCCTTCATAATATTTAATTTTAATTACACTTTTTCATCCATAAGTCCCACAATTTATCTACATTAACTATAATTTTAGTAATAAATTTTTTAATAGGGAAGGTGTTTCATTAGATCACCTCCTATACTAGTGCCTCTTTCTCTTATTATCAAAGATGAACTTTGTTCTTGTGAAAGGATTAATACATGTTGTACTCTTTTGTGCTCTTCATCTTGCAAAAATTTCCTTCTTCCAACCTAATTAAGAAGTTTCTAAATTTTATGGGGTTGGAGTTCTCAAAGCATCCCTTGGGCATAGATTCCAAGGAACTCCATTATTCTTTATTGAAGCTCATCTATGATATAGAAATGTTTCTTCTTCAAAAAGAATTCATGGCCTAAGCATATGTGTAGCAAGGAATATTACCTTCCTAAGGTTGTTTCAAGGAATTCATTGTTCCCTTACTTTCATTCTTAAATTTTCTTTCTTGGATTGGACAATTGAGAATAAGTTTGGACCTTCTCATTGAAGAGCTCCAATAGAATAGACTACCTCTGGATTGAATCAAGATCCAATAACTAATACCAACTTTATGCTTCTTTTATGAGTGTCCAAGGGAAAAGCTTTAATTTTTTTTCATTTTGTTTCATTATTCTACAAGGCATATGCATCATGAAAGACTTATAGATGATGCAATGAATTTGCATTATAACTTCCTTTAAACTTTAAAATATTATTCATGTTAAGTCACTTGATGCTGCTCTCCTTTTGATGTCTATGAGAAATGTGAACAATCTCTTGAATGTTGATCATAATTCATGTAGCTAACAAGAGTTCATCATAACCATCAAGTTCATTGTGGTCTCCTTTGATAATCTCTTTGGTTTCTTCTTATGTGTTGTCAATTCCATTTTCTATTTTTATCTTCATCTTAATCCTTGTCTCTTATAGGATATCTATCATAGTCTCTTCTACCATCCATGTCGAATTATCTATTTTGGCCTCCATTCATAGCTCTTCCTACTTGCCTACACTCATCCTTGTTAGATCTAGATGATAAGAATGATGAAGATGATGAGGAGTTAGGAGAGTCATGCTGGCTGGCTTGCTCTCATTTTGTGGTCTTTTTCATTATCTCTTATTTTCATGCTAGGGAACCTAGGCATTCAAGCTTTCCATATGTTGGTTCTTATTCCTCCTCTTCTTTAATTTCTCACCAAGGTGAAGAATAGCCGATGATTTCTAATTTCATCAACCTTAAGGATAGAAGGACCTTGATGATGAGGTCCTCTAACTTGTAACATTCATCCTCCCTTTTTATATTGAATGTTAATGAAATTGTGGTATGTGAAGAGGAAATCATCCAAACCACATAACATTCTTTATATCTTAGATGTGTTTGTGTTCTTATATTATTCTACATGTGTAAGAGGCAAGAGGAGACAATTGGAAGCACATTTTACTTGTGGGACTTTTGGGAAGAATTTCAGTGTTGGACTATTTTCTCTATCAATATGTCCCAAGGTAGGCCAAGACATCTTCTAAGATTTCTAAAACCTTGGGAGAGATGTCTCTAGCTAATGCAAGATGTCTCATACATGACATCTCACCAAGATTCAAGACATCTCATGCAAGACATCTCTCAAAACTCTAAGATGTCTCATCTATTTATCTGATCTCTTTATTGAGACATTTCAAACATATCCAAGATGTCTCCAATACTTACACAATGGTCATAAATTCATATTTTGAGCATCGAAAAGAGGATGAAGAGACTATAAAAGGGATCAAAGCCTTTCATTTGAAGAGGGAAAAGGAGTGAACTAGGAGAGAATTTTGGGAGAGTATTGAGAGGAGAGGGTTTGAACTCCAATAAAGCTTCCATGCTATAAGGCTTTTAGCCTTTATGAGTTGTGTGTTGTGTAAATAGTTGTGAGTGTGATTCTCTTAAGCCCTTTTCTATCCTTGGGCAAATTGCATTCTACTTTGTAACTATTCTATCATGATTTTTCAAGAATAAAGAACTATTTCTTTCCTTATCTTAATTTATCTTACAAGTTTGAAGATTGGGATTTCATTTTTTGTATTGTAGCATTATTCGTCATCAGTATGCTTGTCATTGTTAAATTTGTAGTAGGTCTACATGAATTGATCCTACTGTTAGTATGCCTTTGTGGGTCTGTACAACCTAGACATTTGATCTAGGATTTAGTATTCACCTATGATCATCTCTAACCCATTCTTCATGAACGAAACTATGACCATTAATGAGGCTATCCTATCTAGCAGTAATATAGTGTTTCCTTGCAAGTCTCACCATCTCATCTATTTATCTTAGTGAAAGATGAAGAGAAAATCAATGTAGTAAGAATCTAGATGATTGTAGATGAATTCGATATGGTATAGTACATGATCATCCTCATTATTATGGTTCATTCTATTATTGTTTCTTACAATATTATTTATAGGGGATTGACAATCATCCATGTAAAAAGATAAATTGTTAAACTTTTAGCAATGATGGTTTATGATATTAATTAGTCTAAAACACTAGCACCTTTCCTAACAACAATGCTAATGATGAGTGGCTAAGTAGATCTTGTGTCCAATCATATGATTTCCACATTCTAAAATTAACCATAGATGAATTAATGAAATCACTTACGAATCATGCCTGAATTACTTAGAAATCCATGAAATAATTAACATCTAAGAATTAATCATTTGAAAACTTAATATTCCAAGTATGAAACCTTATAATCCAATAAGCATACTTGAATAAACCATAAAGATAAATACTTTACAATATCAATGTTTTGTTTCATCAATATCACACAAAGAAATCCTTTAAGTATAAATTTACATGAAGTACAAAAGATCTCCACAAGGATCATTTTACAAATCTATAACATGGCTTCAAAAATATAATAATGCTTAGATTTGTCACCACAACATATCTCTAATAATCAACACTTCCACTACATACTCCAATTTATAATCTACATGATAAGTAGTTGCATATTCCAATACTCAACCATAAAATTCACAAGTGTTCATGCATGTCTAAATTATAATATCTTAATGGACAATGTAATTATACTAGTGAGTTGATGTTAAGTTCATGATCATTATCTTCCCAATTAAAGTTAGCAAGCTACAAATGCGTATGGTCTAACTCTTAGTGAGGTATATGATTAACTAATGTCATTTGGCTTTAAATGTGCTAAATGTAAGAATGATAAAAATGGTTATAATTTCTATCTCTAAGTATAATGGATTTGTAAACCTATTCTATCCTATGGTAATAAGCATCCATTCTTAGTTTTTTGTACACATCATGGGACAACTAAGCAAATCAAGCAAAGTCACTATTGTGTTACTAAATAATGATACTTTATGCTCCAAACCAATTGTACTTATTCTACCTTACTAATAGACATTGAAATAGTAAATGATTTAGTAAAAGTAAATGACTGAATAAAATTAAACATTATGGAAAAGTAAAACTATGCTAAGTGAGTTGCTACAATGATGAAGAAAAATCTTGGTCTTTACTATCATTCATGAATTATATCCAAGAATAATCCACCAAAATAAGGATTTTTACAACTATAATTCACCATACTATGTGATGGTGGATTGTTATTTATAGCGATGACCATGGCCCACTACATCAAATCTACGATTATGTATGTAGAGCTACGATATCGTAACTATGATATCATAGATATTATATAATAGTCTATGATAACACTTATTTTATCATACCCCTATGAATAATTGAAAGCTCATCCTCAATTTTAAACAAAAAGAGGATAGTGCTCCTTCCAAACTTATGGGGTTGCATAGATTTTAACATTATGATACATATGTACATGATTGACTTTAGTATGAATGTTACATTGTGGCTCAAGTGATGTTACAAAATTATCATGCCATGCACGATTAATACATATGATAAGAATATAATAAAATAAAATAAGATTAAGCTTAGTATAGTTGTCCTTAAATTCTAGGTGGTGGTGGCTCTGCCATTGGCTTCTTTTCCTTGTCATTAGGCTTTTGAAATTGATATCTCTTCAACAACACCCTGAGTTTATTCTCTTCTATTCTAGGATCATGTACTATCTAGGAAAATTCAATGATGTTGGCTAGAGTTAATACTTTTCAAGGACATGAAAGTTGAGGGAACATTTTGTTTGTCTTGACATACCATGCTACAAAATACATTCTTTCTTCTTTAAAGGCTCTCACCACTTTTCATAGTTTTGAATAGTCTATCATTCTCTTAACAAGGTTTTTTGCTACATCATTTTGATCTAGATAGCTAGCCTTGACTACCTCTAGTTTAAATTTTACTATGTGAAATTTTTATTGTGGATCTTTTCTATCTACAAATTTGTTTTTACACATTGAGTAGACTATAGCCACCTACTGCTCTAGTTTTGTTCTTGGTTTGTTTATTATCAACATGGTCAAGTTAGCATATATGAGATTAGCTAACCCTATGTATTCTAGTAAATCCTTGATCTATATTTATTTATTCTTTACTTCAGCTTGAATGAAATGGACAAGGCTGTCCAAGATGGATTACCAATTAGGTATCTATCCTATGATGGAGCTAAATTTTTCTTTGGCCATCTAGATCTCCTTCTCATTAATTTGTTTATTCATGACCACTTAATCTCTAAAATTCTCTTTCAGTTATTCATGTCTATTAGCCTCATTTTTCTATGCACTAATCTCATTTGGTTATTTCTATCATATAGCACAAACATCTTCCATTGACAAGGTTTTATTTTCTTAGGCCAATTGTCTAATGTCAAGGTTGATTCAGGTAAATTCCTCTCTTAACTAATGGATGTTTTCTTATAAGACATTATTTTTCTTTTTAATTTTTTTCAACCTCATATTTTTAACAATAATTTTCTTATTTTCCTCTTCTAATGCAATTAAAGCTTTGGTGGGTGTATGTTTGACCATCAACTACTAAAGCATTTCATACTACCTTCTCCTTTTCCATCTACATTTGAGTGTATTTGACCATTAGTTGGAAAAATTGTTCATTTCTAAACTTTTCTAATTGATCAAGTGCAATGTATCATGTAGGGTCTTTTCTTTCTGCTCTTTGTGTGACCAATTTCTCCTATAACCTCTATACTTCACTTTCAATGTGTTATAGCCTAGTTTTTACCATGACCAATTTTCCTTTTTGTGAGATCAACTTAGACTGAATTGTAGTGATGTCACAAAGGATATCAAGAAGATTCTACATGACTTATCCTATTTATAGTAGTCTTTCCAATACATTTTTGTGCTCTACAAGGGTCATTGATGTTTTGGCTATGGTTGCACAATTTGAAAATTACAAGGATTATTTGATGTGATTTGTTATAACCTCTATTGTTCTTGCTAAATACTAATGTTGCATCAGCACCATTATTAGTTCTTTTCTAGTTTCTAACATTACTTGTAAGGATGCAGCGTTCCCTAAGATTTCTTTTGCCTAATCATCATCTTCTCCTACCTGGAAGGAGACTTAATGACTTATGGGTTCTATTGATAAGAAAAGCCTATTGGGATTATCTCTGACTCTATACATAGTTGAGACTTCCCTAATTTTCTAATTGATTATTTTAGTTATCTATTGTAAATGGATCATTAAAGACATGTAGTCAGGATATGCTAGTAAAGCACTTTGTCATGGTTTGTCTACAACTAGAGTCAATCCATTGGATCTTGCTTGTTCTATTCCTAAAATTGGAATGTTTGTTGCTAGTATAGATCTTGATGTAACATTAATGCCTACTGGTTTTTTAGCTTGATCCTTCTTTGGAGGCACTAGTTTTGAAATTTTGGAATAAGAAGCATTTTGGGCTTTGTAGAGTACATCATTGGTATAGCCCATACTTCTAACTTGTCAACACAATATTTTGATAAGACAAGGAAATGGTAGAGTAGGTTTCCCTATCTTCTTCTCCTTAAATATTCTCTATATATCTAAAAATAGTAGATGGGCTATGTTGTCTTGGAATTTCCTGATCAGGATGGCACTTCCTTTTGCAACATAGATGGAAATTCAATTAAGTTTTCTTGTTGGTATGTTCCAATCTTGACATAGATCTTTTCAATAGTGAACAATCCACTATATTCCTTCTTGATGGTTTCATAACCCTTTGTAGCCATAACTTCCATGCATTTGTGTTAGACCTAGTAAACATTTAAGCTATGTTGGCTACAACATTTGGAATATTTAGTACCTTTGCTATTATCTCTACTGAATATGGCACTGTGACTTCCTCAATTTTTACAATGGCATCATCTTGTTTATTCTTCCAAAACTAATAAAACTCTCCCAAGTACCATTCACCATTTTTTGAAATTGTCAGCCACAAATGATAGGTCTATAGCTGCTCACAAACTTTAGCAAGTGAAAAGTCCAAAAATGTTCCAAAATTTAACTCTTCTATGATGGTGTACATAATGGACTTCTCTTGAATTTCTTGTAAACAATCATTTGAGAGTGTGAGGTTTTTTAATTCCTCCAGAGTAGGGGTGCATTAGCTTCTATTTGGATAGATTACCCTATCGTAGGTGTGAGCTGAAGGATGCTATAAGAATGAGCATCTTACTTTGTAGGTGGAGTTTGTTCTCTAGCTTACACTATACCTCTTCCTTTGGATCTTTTCCCTCTTAGTTGTGATGATCCTTCTACTTTGAGTCTCTAAGGAGGCATCTACAATCATGAATAATTTTAAGAGTAACCAAATAATTCAAAAAAATCAATAATGGTCCATAACCCTTCCTCAAGTTTTTGGATTTTGATTAAAATATTTTCTTATAATCAATTTTAGTTTTAATTGAGATTGTAAAGTTAGAAAAATTTGTAACTTGGATGAAATCTTGCCCAAGAAAAACTCTTAATTGAATAAGTTCTAATGATTACAAACAAACTTATGTTCAATAGCCTATCATAATCTTTTATTTCTTATTTAGAAAATGTTCAAATAGTTACTTGGGAGAAAATATTTAGTTTATTGGATTATACAATATTAGAATATTGTTATATTTTATAATTCTTATCCTTTCTTTGTTCTTTCACATGTTAGAAAATTTAGCATAATTCGCATAAACTATGCACCATGCTCTCACCCACAACTGAGTTGGTCACTCCATGAGTGGAATTTTCCATGATTGTGATTATTGTTACTATTTATAGTATTGCTCTTGTGATTGAGGATAAGCCCTGCTTGGATAGTATGGTTGCTGGTAGGGCTCTTTGAAATTACCTTGAAGATAAGGTAATCTCCTAGGTATTTGTTTCTTGACAAACTTTGGATTGAGTACATGTGTCTCAAACTCTTGTAAGTGGGCCATGATAGGGCAACTTTCCTAAAGATGTTTGTATTGGCACAACTTACATCCTTATTCATCTTTTGAACTTGAGTTAGTTACTTTCTCCACTATAGTAAATTTTCCTTTGTTTTTTGTAGTTCTAACCTCCATTTTATCTTTTCTTCTTATTATTCTTACCTCTATTAAATGCCTTTTAGATCCTTTCCTTTACTATCTTGAATGCTATAGTAAAATTCTCATCTATAGAATACCATATTTTTTCTACCTTTGTTGCAAAATCAATGAGTGATTTTTGTATAGGTAGAGTATGCTGCAAGATTTTATCTTCTAATGTTTCTTCCTCTTGTGATTCACATATCCTTAAATATTTTTTTTTTGCTAAATCTTTATTATACTTTTCAACTAATTCCCTTTCCTTAGCTCTTCTTCCTCTTTGACCACTTTGTCCATCATTGATTGGATCTAATGACTGATCATCTCAAATAATCTACCTTAAGCATATACTCCAACGGTTTCTTTTTTTTTGTTCCTTAGCCCATTGATGATATGCCGAAGTTATTCAGGTTGATAGAATTTGTGGCCTAAGCATCTCTTCAATAAGTAACACTACCTACCCATTGGTACATCAAAGGATTCATGTGTCCCTTGTTTCTATCCTTAGATCTATTTTCTCAAATTTGACACTCTAGAATATGTTTGATACTTATCATTTAATAGTTATAGCATGGTACTCCATCTTCAAATTGATTCTAGCTCTAAGAACTTATACCAAATCTCTACTTTCTTTATGGGTGTTTTGAAAAAAATTTTCAATTTATGTCAATCATTCTTTATGTTATGTAGGGCATCGGCATCATGGAAGGCTAGGAGATAGTTTTGTGAATCTACATTATATTTGCCTTCAAACTTTGGGATATTATTCACGTTATGTCATTTGATGAGATTGTTAGTTAAATGCCTACAAGGAATATTGATGAGTGGCGAGGTACCCCTACACTCAACCATACGAACACGAGCATTTCATGCATGATTCGGTTGAACTTCGTAGATAGGATAGTTGTGGTATCTAGACAGTTACTCGTAGGTCGTAGTTCGTTGTCTTCCCAAAATTACTTGTATTGTCATGGTTGTATGGTTAAGTAAGCTTGAGGTATATGATTTTTATAGCTTTTATCTTTTTTAATGTCTTACGCTAATAGAGGAAGGTGAGAGAGCTAAATAGCTAACTTTCGCTAACTATTCACTAACTAAGTTCTAACTATTCCTAACACTAGTATCTGTTCCCACTTGCTGCACACATCCTAAACCAGTGCAATGCTATTGGGATTATCAAATGCTAATCGTTACTGGGTTACTAAGTGCTACATACATACTCCAAGTGGTCATACTGAGTGTACTTAACTAGGAGAGTCAAGGGTTGAGAGAGAGATTAATTAACTAAGAAAGCATTTAAACATTTAACAATAATTAATGACTATTTAGCTTAATCTATATGCTGCAAGGTTTATCATAAAGTTCATCTTTATTGCCGTACAAAAATGTGTGCTTAGGTACAATTTGCTCGAATAAAGATCCATTCACATAGGAATTATTCTAACTTTGGAATGGTAAAACTGCTAGAGTTTAGCTAAGTGTTTGAGACCAAGTGTCTAGAATAGGGAAAGCCACCTCTTATTTATAGACATTGTGGCAGGCCACGATATTGTGGGGGTAGACATGATATCACTGCTTATCTAATATACATAGATTCCCTAATGTTGATCATGTTGCGAGTGGCTAATAAGGGTTCTTCCCTAATGTTGATCATGTTGCAGTGGTGACCCCTTCAATTCTCATGATGCTCTCTCCTTTCATGCCTAATCCTTTCTTTCCTTTTTTCATGGTTATCTCTCTCTTTATTAGGATGCTTTCTTCCATGTACATGTGTCTCATGATCTTTTCTTACTTTGCCATAATGATCCATTAGTCTTCATTCTCTCCTGTTAAAATCTATTGATTAATGTGAGGAAGAAGATGAAGGATTTTGAAAATGGTGCTAGCTAGTTCCCCTTCTGTGACTTCTTGATTCATTTCTTCTTGATCCATTGTAGGTCTTGGGACTTGAATTCCTCATAAGTCTGGAGTCTTCCTTATTTTTTCCAATGGTGTCTACAAGAGCTAAATGTATTTTTATTTGATAGGATTTTTAATACAAATGATTAATGTCTAGGAATGAGATCCATGAGTTTGATAGAATTTCTTAGCATGGAATAGAACATCTTCTTTTTCTTCCAAGATAACTATCTATGATGCCTTCTTCCCTTTGTTCTATTCATATCTTGCCTTCATAATGGCATCCCTTCTAGCTTAAGCCTCTATTGGCTAGTATGGCCTAGTCACATTTTTAGTGACTTGATGTCCTTCTTTCACATGGCCAATATGTAACCTCATGAGGGTTGCCTAAAGCATTGATCATGCTAAATGTTTGAGTGGTAAAAAAATGTTACCTTGTAGGTCTCTCTATTTGAGTTTTTCATCCTGGTAAAAAATAAATGTAAACTTAGGATAATAGAAATTAGTAATAGCATATGAAATTCTAGTTTGCATTTGTGCACTTCAATCTTCCTCATTGTAATCTTTGCCATGACTTGCATTAAAATCAATTGCAAATAGAGATTTTTCTTTAGTTGTAGGAGCCATTTTATTTTATGTGACTCTTAAGTGTATGTACATTTTTAATAAATTATTCTAAGTGTGAAATATGTACATCATAATACTTGATACAACAAACTTTGTAAAATTAACTAACTAACTAACAATGACACATCCCTAGAAATGGAACCAATGATGAGTGGTTTGGTATTCCAACACTCAACCATATAAGTTATAAGTGTTCACACACAGCCAGATCATAATCTACAAATGGATAATGTAAGTATACTAGTGAATTGATATTAAGTTTGTGATCATTACCTTCCCACTTAGAGTTAGCAAGGTACAAATCATATGATTTAACTCTTAGTGAGGTATATGATTGATGAGACGCGATATGCACAAGCCGCAATATCGCATCCCATGCGATATCGCGTCGTCCCTTGCGATATCACTTACGCGATATCGCGGTCCGTCACCAAATCTATAAATAAGAGGTAGCACTCCTCTCATTTCCCATCTTGGCTAGAAGTAGCGAAGCTCTGGCAGTTTGATCACTCCAGAGATAGATTAATTTCCCATGTGCCCGTAGTAGGAGTCATAGAGTGAACAGATCTTTATTCGAGCAAAATTGTACCTGAACACAAGTTGTGTACGGCAATAAAGATGAACTTGATTGGATAAAACTTGCAGTGCATGGATAGGACTTTATTTATTGTTATTTATTGCTTTCCTAGAATGTAGTACAAGTACAACTTGATTACGAGCATCTAAGGATGTGTACGGCTAGTCAAGGAATCAGCTGCTCGTCGCATGCAATATGAGTACGACTTGATTACGAGCATTGTGACTACTTGGTAACCCAGTAGCATATTCCAGGATCTGCGCTTGATAATCCCAATGGTAGTTCCAGTGTGTACGGCTAGTCAAGGAATCAGTTGCTCATTGCACTTAGGCTAGTTAGGTTCTCTCATCCTTCACTCCTAGAACGTGGGATAAGTACAACTTGGCTACGAGCACCTACAGGTGTGTACAGCTAGTCAAGGAATCGGCTACTTATCACACTTAGGCTAGTTAGGTGCCTCAGTATTCCCACTTCGAGCACGTGTGTTACGTGTAGTGATCCCAGTAATGATTAGTGTTTGGTAGCCACAGTTGCATCGGTTCAGGGTGTGTACAGTAAGTGGGAACGGATGCTGATGCTAGTTAATTTAGACTTAGGTCCTTAGTTAGAGTTAGTTAGCTTTCTCAACCCTTCACCTCATAGCATAGGAGATAAACCTGAAAAGATCATAAAAATCATATACCTCAGACTTACTTAACCATACACCATGACAACAACAAGTAAGTTTGGGAAGACAACGAATGATTAACCCCAAGTGTTGCATGGGGCGTTTAGGCATTTAGTCTGCGGAGTTCGACCGGATCATGCGTGCTATGCTCGTTTCGTATGGTTGAGTGTAGGGGTACCTCACCACTCATCATTAGCACCATTGCCGGGGGCTAAGCGTTTGTGTGCTGAATAGAACATAAGGGATATCACTCACATCGTTGTGAGCCTTAACGAACCTTTGGGTTAATCAATAGAAAAAGTATCTAACGGTGAAATTAGCACACCAATAAAAATGCCTTCTTCTCATATGAGCACAACGTAGACATCATAGGCATCATGAATGAGATAATCATGAAGAGCCCCTACTCGAAACCTGAAGTATGCTTGATGTAATTGAGGTAGTTAGGATTCCCACAAGGCATTTGAACAATAGTTAGATCAAACGATTAGACATGAACAATATCCCACGATTTGAAGGGGGATATAATGCTGATCAACAAAATCATTTGCAGGAATTCCACGATACCTGTGCCTTGTAGAATATAGCCAATGAGTGGAAAAAAAACTTAAGTTGTTCCCAAGGACACTCACCAAAGAAGCAGAGAGCTGGTACTGATCCTTAGAACCGGAAACCATCAGGAGGTGGAGTATGATGCTAGAACTGTTCAACGAAAAGTATCAAACGTACTCTAGAGTGTCCAATTTGCGTAAGCAGATCCAAGGCTGGAAGAAAAGTCATCACAAACCCTTGGATGCTACCATGGCCTGCTACTACACATTGTTACATCATTGCTCAGGCCATGGGTATGCTCAGCAGGATCAACTTCGCCACATAGTGGATGGGCTAAGGCATGAAACGAGACGAACCCTTGGAACTTATGCCCAAGGGAGGCTTTCAAAACTTAGAGCCCATGAAGTGCAAAGCTTGTTGGAGCAAGTAGCAAACGAAGAAGGTGAGCTACGCAAAAGGGAAAGTGCGGAGGAGTACAACCGTGATCCCTCCCTTCGAAAGAAGGGAGTGAAATTTTGTGATGAAGAGGATGAGTCACCAATCCTAGAATTAGTGAACCGGAAAACCTTGCCGATCCAAAAATAAATAATAGAAATAGTGGCTAAGGTAGACGATGTATGGAGTTCCTTAGACTCTAAAATTGAAACCGTCTTAAAAATTGTAGAAGAGTCTAAGGTAGAGCAAAGTAGTGACAAAGGTAAGAAAAAGTGGAGAGATTTAAGCCTTGCACATAACAAGGGTAAGGGAAAAATCACTAACTCCGAGGTGGCTGTAGATCCTAATACAGACGATGATAGTGGATGTGAGATCTGCTACTATGACCATCCTAAGGGATGTTACCCCANATAGATCCTAATACAGACGATGATAGTGGATGTGAGATCTGCTACTATGACCATCCTAAGGGATGTTACCCCATTATCTCACATCTATAGGAGTCTGGGTTGTATGCACTAAATCCAAGACTCAACCAACGGCAAACACCCCAAAGGTTACCTTATCCACAAGGTAACCCAAGGTAGTTGCACCAACCACTAACATATTATCCAAGTGGAACTCCACCATAGCCCATCAGACAGCATCAGCAATGGTAATACCCACAGTCATGGGAGATGCCATCGCTGAAACAATAGTACCCTTACTGGCAGCCTGACCCGTATGGATATTATGTGCAGTAGTCGATTTCTCCAAGTGACTCTATGGGTCACACAACCCTCAACCATCACTACCAAGCTCGGGAGTACTTCAGAAGGACTCCTTCTCCTCCGAGAGATACTCCATACCCACACCATCCTCCTAATCAATCCACACCTCTTCCACCTCAAGTAGTTCCCGTAACACCTCCTGCCCCAACAATGCAAGGGGAACTTCCTCCTCAACCGCAACAACTTCATGCTGCGAGAGCTGTAAATATCCAACCTGCTGCTAGTTCTGACAACTGTAAAAAGAGAAGACCTTACTTCAGAACCAAAATCCTAGACAAACTCTCACAACAACAAGTGGTTGAGGCCTTGTACACGCCTCCACCATCTAACACTTTGGAGCACCCTTCAGTCCAATAGGGCATAACACATACGGCTATGTAAACACATACCGTAACTGACTGGATCAAGGTAGGCCACCTTCCCAGGAAACTAACTGACCCTGTAAGTCCCTTAATCTATTTACAGATCTCTGGAAATGAACCACATAGGGCTCTTATTGACTCAGGTTCTGGAGTCAACTTAATTTCACGAAAGATGTATCATGCCTAGAACCTGTCCCAACTTAAGAAGAGCAACATTCAACTAGAGCTGGCAGACCAGTCCATCACCATTCCCTTGTGATTGGTGAAGAACATTATTACCACTGTGTGTGGTTGGTCTTACCCAGCTGATTTTCTAGTGATCGAAGTTAACAACAATGAAGGAGACTTCCCAATTATAATGGGAAGGGCATGGCTAAGCACAGTAGATGCATGCCTTAGGATCTGCGATCTTTCCTTGGAAATATCTAAGGTAAACATATGTGGAAAGATCGAGAAGAGGAAAGTTCCATGCATCACATATAGTGATTCATCAGGTGATGACATGGAGGGATGCTCATCTCCTCCATGCAGTAGGTGTGCCCTTGAAACTTTGCAACAAAGATGCTTGTATGTAGCAACCACACAAGAAGTAGTAGACACCCCATGGTTGACAACTACTAGAAGGAGTAGAAAAATATGCATGGAATGAACTGAGGAAACCCATGCCAACAACGAAGGCATAGACACATTGAAACATGAGCGTCGCCAACTTCCACCCCTCAATCTACGATCATCCATTGGGAGAAGTTGGGAACTTCTATGAAATTCAAATAAACGCTCATTATTTTAGATCTCTCCCTTACAACTCAGTCATGGGGGAGATAGCCACCTATGCTAATCATATAGGGACCTTAGATCTTTTTCAATTTTTTTTTACACATTTTTGTTTAACACTTTTTTTTTGTTTTACAAATTTCTTTCACTTTTCTAATTTTTGTTTTATAACATCGTTATACTTTTCCATTTTTTGTGTGAGTGTGTGTGTATCCACCCTATAAGCTTGTCCCATAATAAGTGTTCAGAATGATGGTATGAACTATTTTCATATTGATTGCTAATGTTTGGTTTTTACCTTTAAGTTACAATGTTGATACTAAGGTATGTTTCTTTTGATATGGCAGGCAATGAGATCACTTCATCCATCCATCCAATTTCTATGGTTTCTCTTGGCTTGGAAATGTACAGTTCCCTTCTAATAAGAACTTTAACGAATCGGTGACTGGGTATTTCTCAAACTAAGGAAGGACTCAAGGATTGCAAAGGGTGTGACTTCAAGGGAACTTGATGTTTTTGTGTTGGTCATTCTCTTGGGTTCTTGGTTGTTTTCTTCTTGAGTTTTCTTACCGTTTCGATGTTACCCAATTATCGGAAGTTGAGACAATAAAAATAAGAAGTCTTTGCATGGTGTGGTTCTCACGCATAAAAACACAAAACACAAAAAAAAAAAACAAAAACACAAAGTGAGAATTCAAAGAACACCCCTTAGACAAAATAAAATTTGGGCTACAAGCACTAGTTATGGAACCAAACATGTTCCCTCTAACTAAGGCCCTTCTCGCTTCCCATTCACTCATTTTTTTCATCGGAATGGTGGTGGCTCTTTGGAGATGCATCCTTGTTATCCAAGTGGATGGTTTAACCGAATGCATTGATGCGAAGTCACTGGAAGTGGTTGGTTTGAGGCTAGAGTTGGAATGAGACTTGCCAAGTCAATTAATCATCAACCACACAGGGGGCTTTACACCACCTTGTTCTTGAGATTCCATTCCATTCTCTTCTCTCCTCTCCATCCTTCTCTCCATTGTTCACCTCATTGCTGGTTGTATCCCTAGTGTATATATTTTGGTTGATACATTATTTTATTTTTGGTAAATTCTTGTGGTTAAGACTTTAACTCTTGTTCCAAAAGACATTCCCAGAGCCTACAGACTCTTTGAATGTGGGTTTGTCAGGGCATTACCGGCATGACCCTACTTTGGGGAGGACCCACTGACATTCCTATTTGGAGCATTAGTTAACTTATTTCCCTTAACCTTTTGAAATTAATTATTATTTTGTTCATTACCATCTTGCCATCCCTTTCATCGATGCTCTAGTTGTCCTTTTTATCTATCTTTCTTCCTCCTTTTCTTTCTCCATTCTAATGCTACCGGAGGTTCGTAATTAGTCATGGGGGTACGGGGCCTGCTTTTTTCGATTTTCTCTTAGCCCCAAAATTTTTGATTTTCTTCCTAACCCATCTGTAACATATTCCCAGATCCATATTAGCCATACCACAACCTAGCCAATGGACTTACACCAAAGCAAGGTATTAATTACATAATGATTCATTCACACTTCCTAATATATGATTGTGTTGTGTGCGCAGGTGGCGATCATGCAAACAACGGATTGGATCTGGAGCTGGAGCAAAACACTTGGAATGAAGCAACGTTGAAGCAGCTATGCAAGGAGCAAGATGGATAGCGCACTTATGGAGGGACAATGAAAGTGCAATCTTGGCATTGGCAGCAGCAACACTTCTTTTTATCTCTCTCTTTCTCTCAAGCTGCCAACAGAGGCCTGATGTCATTGTAATAAGGTGTTCACCCTTGTTGTCATGAACACTAGTTTTTGTCAAGTCTTTTAATAATGATCCGTTCACATGTCATCCCATTAGTTCCATTCCCCTCAATAATTCCATACCTTCTTGATATTATTGTAAGGAACTCGAGGACGAGTTTTCATT
>MNCI01000808.1:452412-656097 GCA_015680685.1 Gnetum montanum
AAGCCTTTTTATAGGGTTCCAAGGTAGGTAGGGAAGTTACATATTTAAAAATATCTCACCTAACTTCTCTCCCAAGTAACTTGGCCAACCAATTAGGAGATTACTTGCCCAACAAGTTAGGAGGTTACTTGCCCAACAAGTTAGATAAGTTACAACAATTTTGGGTGGTTTCAACCACCAAAGAGATAAAAAAGCTACAACTAACAAGTGTCCTTTGTAGTGGCTACAAACATCAAGGATTAGGCTAGGAAGTTACAACTTCCACAGTTCCCATAGAGAACAAATTCATATTTACCAAATGTTCATAAATCCCTTCTTTTTAAAGCATAAACCCCCTCTTCTTATGTTTTAAAAAAAAATCTTACAAATTGAAATCGAGTAGAAGCTATGAGTTTTGCTTTTTTTTAAAAAAAATCATTGCTAAGGCCACGTGACCTTAAGGTCATGCACATCCACGCTTGTGAGGTAGATCACTTCTTCTGGAATAAGAGCATGCAAATTAGGATGGCCTTGTTTCTTGTAATAATGAGTGTGAAAACTTGGAGATTTATTGAAAGAACCATAACCAGGACAATTCAATTTTGATGAAATAATTCTTGCTTCTGCAACTGTGTAGTCTTCCTTGTCCTCCACCCTTTATTTTCCACTCGCGTGTAGTATCCCACGGCCAGATCTGCTAGATCTGAGCAACCCTCGACTAGATCTAGACGTGGCCGAGGCCATGGCTCCATGCGCAACAGAGACCACTACCTATTTTTTTCTGCTACCGCTGTTCATCTACCTGCCATGGCCGCTGTCTCATCTGCTCGTCGCTCGCCATCTGTCTACCGTCGACGCGTAGCCCTCCCCTTCTGTTTCTACCTCCCGCGCTACTGCCCGCGACGGCGCATAGATAGACGCGCTAGCCAACATCAACGGTGGAAAAAGGAAACTCTGCTCCAGCAGCAGCGGCACTCATGGTAGTAGTAGCAACGATCACAGGATGATCTTCAGCGTTGGTGCCCATCAGCAAGGGTTTTAAGGGTTTGCAGGCAGTGGATTTGCATTTCCCTGTAATTGTTATTGCATTGAACAAGGTGGCAGAGAGGGTTTCAAAAACTTCCGGTGAAAATATTTGAAGAGAGGAAGCCATCATATCTAGCTTCTCCACAGGCAATTTCAAAATGTTTCCTTCCACCCTCTCCTGAAGATAAATGTCTTTCAGCTGACAAAGCATATCTGGATTATTGCATTGCTCAATTAGTTTCTGAAATTACAAAATAGTTGTTATTCTGTTGAATTCACATCTTTTTTTTTGGCCATCTCTAAAATCACGTCGTGCACACGAATTTCCCAGTCATCCTACGTATCCACCAGCACTCCTTTGCTGAACCCACCAAATCTTTGGCGGAATCTGAGAACAGGGCTACATTCAGAATGTGGGCAAGCGATAGGCCTGCAATCAGAAAAAATTCTAGGAGGTAAAATGGGCATTTTCTGTAGCCATCCAGAGCACATTCGGACGACGATGATTGTAGGTATAATTTTGCTGTTGTGTATGCCTTCCACAGACCCATGCCCAGGAACACGCCTATGCCTGTAACAAATTCTTTTTCTTCTTCTTGTTAATTAAGTAGAACTGCTGCATCTTGTTCTTGGATAATAACCCTGGTTCAGAATCTGATTGTGCCCCCAAAATAATTCAACAGCTACAGCATGCAAAATGGATGATGCCGATAATGTTGATACCGCCATTAAATTGCTACCCATGAAAAGGAGCAATTGCTAGTCATGCCTTTGCAAAAAATAACAAAGGCAGGTGCAGGCTTAGGGTCAGACTCAGGCTCTGTGTTTGTGGGTAGGTATGGATGTGGGTGAAACTGAACAATTAAACTTTGATATGTTATTAGGTGGATACATACCTTACCGGATGAGCCAACAAACTTTAAACTCATGACTTGACTTTTGTAATTTATTGAAAATGAAGCAAGAGGCTAACCAAAATCGAACCCATGAGTTTTAGTTTTCAAATCAAGAGTCTCACTGTTCCATGGAATGGCCAAATGTGCCAACACCTTGTAGATCTAAAAAAAATGGTAGTAATAGTACAATAAGTATATCCTTACCATGTCACTAGAAAGACATGTTATCCATGCTTGAAGGTAGTTCTTTAGTAACATCAACATAGTCAAAAATAAAATCCATGCATAGAATAAATTTCTGGGGGTCCCATTGGAAAGACATGTTACCCATGCCTAAAGGTAGGCATCTTCTTAGGAATCTTAAAAATAATAAAAACTGCAATGAATAAACTCCTCCCTTGTACAATACACCAAGTGTTAATACTTCTTGTAATAGTGATAGTCTTATGGTTGTAATTCTTAGAGATGAAACAATGTGATGTTACTAGAAAGTGGTTTGGACTTGGTTCAAATCTTGGAAAGAAGGACTAATGATTACCTTAACCACAGATCACACACAGAGATTCATTATGCCCATGGTAAGATACCTCATGTCCTACTTTCAGTAATCCCTTCTACATTCCATCTCACCCTACTATGTATTTAATCATAACTTGAGGTTTTGTGTAATATAGTGTTATTTTCCCAATCTGGTGATACTAACATGTGTGTTTTGCTAGACAAGTATGACTTACATTCAGCTCCTTGAGTGCCTAAGGACACTTTTAGGCATATTTATATAAGGGCACTATGGGCTGGAGCCTACTTTGGGGAGGATCCACTTGTATAACTCTTGTATTTCGTACTTGGCAAGTAATTCCACATCATCTTGTACCTTCAAAAATAATTTAGACTTAATAAGTGCTTTCCATAACATCTAATAATTTGTCCATACATCAGCAATTCATTACCCATCTCTTATCCATTCAATAAACTTTTTTTGCCCGAGATTCCTTTCTTATGAACTTTGAATGCCAAATTCTTGAAAATTATGCATCATTAATAACCCAAGACCCTATAGACAAGCTTCAAATCTTCCAAACACTCCATTTGACTTATTTTTTTTTCCAAAAAATCAATGAAAAATTTGAAATTTGTAATAGTCATGTCATAGCTATGATGTCATAGGGACCTACGATGTCATATATACGGCGTATTATCTACAATGTCGTCCATATAAAAATAGTATATATACACATGGGAGTTAGTGAAATTTTTCACTTCTTCATTTTGCAACAAGAGAGTTTTTACAATTTTTTTCTCAGAGCTCTTGCACACTAGTTTCCAAAGGCCATTACTTTGTTCTCAAAGCTCCAACTTTTAAAATTCTTGAACCCTATTGATCCTGGAGCACTCAACTTAGTCATGGGAAGTGGGGTGCATTGTGTGATTCAACTAAAAATTTGAGCCAAAATTTTCTAATGCTTGAAAGATACCATAAAGGGTAAGTATAAGGAAATAACAAAATCCTTATAGTTAATCAATCAAAATTAGGCCAAAAAAACTTAGTTAATACTCCTAATGGACAATACCAACCATTTTGAGCAATAATAAGTAACAAAATGATAACTATGGAAGGTCATAAGTAACTAATGATATAACACCTAATGGGATTCTTTTTGAAAATGTTTCTAAATCTACAATCATGATAAGATAAGAATGTGATCTAACCAATGGTATGAGTAAAGTATAGAAGTATTAAGAACTAATGTAAACCCTTGTTGATTGCAAATGATCACAAAGAAACAAACAAATGTCAGACCTTCCCAACACAGGAGAAAAAGGGCAAGAGGCCATCATAGTGGCCAATTGGGAGAACAAACTCCCTAAGCATAACCTGTAGAGTAAGAAGCTCAATCATAAAGAATTCATCAAAAAAATATTTCCATAGAGAACTTAGCCCAAGGAGAGGTAGAAGTTCCACCAATACCTAAAAAAGGACATCACCTCACACTATCATTGGAATGCCTCTAGGACATACAAGAAAAGTCTATCATATCCATAGCTATTGTTGAACTAAAATTTGGTTTCTCCATGGAATTTACTCAAAAAGAAGTGAAGATGCATCTCCAAGAATCTCCTCTATGGCCCACACTAACCAACAATGTTGAATGGTACTTAGGAGAAACATACTAGTTTTGGTAGAATAAGTAGGTTAATGCCATAGTCACGATTGAAGGATTCTTGTCTCTTATTCAATGGAGGAAATAACCAAGGTCTTTAACATCCAAAATGAAGGAGAAAATGTGACACAAATCTCAACAAGATTTGATGCTAATGAAAAAAGGTTGTGATTACAAAGAGCATATTTTAAGGAAGATAAAGATTATAGAAAGCTCATAGGTGAAGAAAAGATATACTTTAAAATTGACACCTGCCACTTATTTTCAACAAAGAGGCTTAATAGCATATCCACATATGTGGCTAGAGGAAGTACCATTTTGATGGAAAAATTTAATACTAATATCACCTATCTATTCTTCCTTGAGATTCACATGTAGTTTGAGAAAAAGAAGGTAGAGAATCTAACACTTCCATTTCCTAGCCTTATCAAGAGGCTGTGTAACATCCTAGGGTACACCAATTACGTCCCTTGGAAGGCCCAAAGTGGTTATGTAGAAATGCTCAAGCCAATGTAACTAAATAAGGATCAGGTAGAAAAATCAACAAGCACTAAGGGAAATACAAGTACCACTCTTATTGGTAGCATTTGTTCTATTGGTAAGTAAATAAGCAAGACCTAGTAGTCAATCACAAGTCAAACAATCACAACAATAGTAACAAGAAAAAATAGTTCCACCATCACTACAAGACTATAGACCATTCATGAGCCATATATAGAAGATTGTAGAAAAACTCAATTGGGGAACAAGGAAGGAAGCCAATCTGTATTAAGTGAGAGAGAGCTTTGTAAGACCCACCATATTTACAGATCTAGCCAATGGGCAAGTATCACTACAAATAGGAGGAGAGGATGACTGGGCATAACAGATCCCAAGGAATACTACATCATTCCATGTTAGGCTAGAATTTGGTGAAGGAGCCATAGTTATGGTTATGTAGCACCAAGATGTAGTAGGAGTAGCTTAAGTTATAAAAAATCACATTAAAGAATCATTTAATATCCCTATTGTGCTATTGATTGATATTTTTAGATCAATAGATGCTCAAATGCTTGTTGATGTCTTAATGAATCCTATAGAGCATGAAGACATATTGGATAAAATACTGTAGATAGGATAAGTCATGTAGAATATTTTCGATATCCCCAGTGATATCACTATAGTTTAGTTTGATTTGATCATCACAAAAGGAAAGTTGATCATGGCTGAAACTAGGGCTAAGCATTTAGAGAATGAAAGTAGGAGGAGCTAGCCATCTTGAGAGTTGAAAGAAGAGATCCAACAAAATTCATAGTGATAGACCAATTTTGGTTCAAAATTGACCATGTGAAGTACCTAATTAATCACAATATGAAGATGGAGAAAGAGAAGGAGAAGGCAACATGGGATGCATTAGTGGTAGACACTCAAACATACATACATGCTAAAGCTCTCACAACCTTATAGGAAGAAAATAAGCAATTAGCTACTGATAATGCTTAATTGAAAAATATGGAGAAGTAGAATAATGTTCTTGAGGAAGGAATCCAACAACTCTAGGAACAAATTATGAGAGTAAACCAGGATATGAGTCTCTTGGTCCATTAAAATAGAACCCTATCAATGGAAGAAGTCTATGTCATTCACCAGAAATCTGCAATTGAAATCAATGCATCGTAGGACAAGGCTAAGAAACATGAAAGATTATAAGATCATTTTAGGGGTAAGATGGACATGTATAAAAAAATAAATGAGAAAGAGATCTAGATGAAGAAGGCTAAAATCAATTCCATCTCTATATAAGACCTATATTGGTATCCAATTCTAGACAGTCTTGCTCATATCCACTAGGTAGAGATGAAGAATAAAAACTTGCAAATTGAAAATTTAATAGAGTGCATGGGATTAGAAAACCTACATTATTCTAATCTAGCCATGCTAACAATAGGTAGGCCTAGGACTGAACAACATGTAGCAATAGTCTATGCAATGTACAAGAAGGAACTTGCAAAGAGAAAAGATTCCCTATAAAAGTTACATATTGTAAATTCTAAACTCGAGATTGTCAAAGCTAACTACTAGGTCTAGAAGGATGTAGCAACTAACCTAGCACATTGAGTGTTAGACTATCAAGAGTTAAGAAAGATAGCTAGATATTTTAAGGAAGAGAGGTAGTAGTTTGCAACTTGGTACATGAAGGCCAACCAAATCTTTTCATAGTTACCATGCCCATGGGATGTACTCACTCCATCACACATCGCTCAACAAGAGAGGATGGTACATGACCCAAGGATAGAGGAAGAAAGACTTTAGTCACTCCTCAATAGATACCAATTCAAAAAACATGATGACAATGGGAAGTAGTCGATGGAAGAGCCATCATCATTGGGAACATGAGCTATATCAAGCTACTTGAAATTTTGTTTTGTTCTATTTTGTATTATTTCATTTTTTCATATAATTGTGTCATTCTAAGTCATGTAAATAGTTAGTAAGTCATGTATTGTTAAATCTACCTCCCAATTTTATAAGGGACTCTATCCTCATTTTGTTTTAACTCATAGATGGGTTTCCAATTAGTTGTGAAGGCATGATAAAGTTCATTTTTGAGGTGATGTGATATCATATCTATGATATCATAGTAATGATGTCATGGATATGATGTCATGGTGCATGCTACATCATTATTGATGTGATGTCTTAGGATGCATGTAGTCCTATAAATACAACACTTGCATTCATAATCTGATAGCTTTTCTTTCAACCCTTACCTAGATCCTTATAGTTTATTTTTGTAGACTTAACAATAGAGTGAATGCCCATAGTGTGATGTTTGATAGTTGAATGGTATCTTTCTTCGAGTGGATAGTACTTGGACATAGTTCATGATAGCAATAAAGATTAAGAATTTTTTTTCATCATTGCGGCTTTCTTTTAGTTTTCTATTTGTTCACTTAGCATAATATTTACTATTTTCCTAGCTTAATCATTTATATTTCTAAAGTAGTTTACTTTACATGTTATTAGTTAGTGGTATAGATACGATTGGTTTTGAGTGCTAAATATAGTTATCTAGTAACCCAGTACTGGAGTTTCTTAATTTACCCAATAGTAGTTCCACTTAGTAATCCCAATGATAGCTACACAAGTCTATGGTTTGAATGGTAGATCAGGACTAGATGTCCATCACATTAGGCTAAGATAGGTTAATGTTTTCTTAGTTAACTAGACTTAGAATTTATTCAATCATGTCTACTTTAAGAGTAATTAAGAACCTACAACATTAACTAAACATATTCCTTACTAAGAGCTAAACCATACACTTGCACTTCACTAGCTCAAAGTGGGAAGATAGCGATCTTGAACTTAACCTCAATTACTAGCATAATAACATTGTCCATTCATAGATTATGATCTAGTCACATACTCAAACTCATGACGTGTATGGTAGAGTGTTAGAATACTTCACCGCTCATCAATAAGGCTTTGAAAAATCTTCTTAGCATCTTCTTTTCTACTAGATGCTCTCAATTAGTTTTTACTTCACTTAACCCATTACACCAGAAATCCTTCTATGAACTTAGATTAGACTTATCAAAGATCATAACCAATTTATAAAGGGAAGACTAGAAGGAATAGAGCT
Organism: Gnetum montanum; assembly: GCA_015680685.1. NCBI lineage: Eukaryota > Viridiplantae > Streptophyta > Gnetopsida > Gnetales > Gnetaceae > Gnetum > Gnetum montanum. The sequence goes on from MNCI01000808.1 coordinate 460,098, forward strand.
AAAATTGGTTTCAAAATGAAGGAAAAAGGATGGAAAACTTCTTTTAAAAAAAGCAATGGAACATAGTTTCATAAAAACCATGTACAAACACAAAACATTGGATGAAAGAAAAGTGGTGAAAAAAGGATACATAAAATACATATGTTAATTTTATAACATATAACATAAATAACCCTTAAACATCATTCACTTGAACATGATTTTCAACTACCTTCAAATTAAAATAAAATATGATGTTTACCTTTTAAAAATAACAAATTTCACATTTTCATTTCTCTTTTTTAACTTCCTACTAATATATGCTTCAATCAAATAATGATAACCATCACATATGAACTCTAAATTAAATTCTATTTGAACATACAAGATCATTTTTATCGTCAGATTTATACCATTTGATGGAGTAGATTTTATAAGATAATGTTGAGACCTAAATTGCCCAATTTAACTTTTTCATATTGATTGGAAGATAAGAATTAGATTATTTATTTTAAAGGAAAATAGTGAGAAGCATGATTAAGAAAGGTGTTGAAGGAAAATAATTGAAAAGTGCTCTCTATGTTCAAGGTGTGCACATTTTGGGTTTGAGTTCATAATTCCAAAACAAAAAACCAAAGGCATGGAATTACTAAAAGCTTAGTAAGATGTTTTTGCCCAAAGAATGAAAAATTTGTGGTTTTCCTATATAAAAATATATATAATAGTGGAGGTGAAATTTGGGAATTAATTTATGAATTTCAAGATAGTGCTCTTGCAACCATATCACCATTGATTCCTACATTGCATCAGTTTATTAGTTTTAGATTTAGTGGTAAATTGGATGTTTCACATAATTACGATGATAAAAAATAAAATAGATAAATTTTTGCATCCATTTTCTATAAAAAATATGCAAGAATTTCATAGGAAAATTGACAAGTAACTACATCATGTAAAGATCCATTGTTATGTTGTGTGGCTATTACAACTCATAATTCCGTATTCAATCAACAGTGGCCTCCAAACAATGGAAAAATAATTTTTAGTTGCAGAGTTGAAGATCCTAAAAAAAATAAAGAGGAAAAAATCTAGTTCAAAGGCTCAAGTAACATTTGATGAATTTTTCTAGATCAAGACCATAATTTCAACATAAAGTTTATAGGATTCACAAGATTCTTATTAAATGGTGGTTGAAACATTTAGCAAAATTGTCTGAAAACTTCATTATTATTCCAAAACGAAAAAAGCATGGCCATATGAAATGCAGTAGAAAATAAAAGCATGGAATAAAATTTCAAAACTTTTAGAAGAGAAAAGGTCCTATAACTCATGAAAGAAGAAGATGTAAACGAAATTGGAATTTTAGAGTAAAAACGAACACGCCAAACCTACAACTATTTCAGGCATTAGAAATTTAGCTTCACATTGAAAATTAAAAGAATCCCTAAAGTACTAGCTATCATTATATTAAAAAATGAATGTTCAAGACCCTAAAGCAAAGGGTATCCATCACAGAAAATTTCTCCACAACAGCACCACAAGTTTTAATGGTAGTTCCTCTTTAACTTCAACTACTTGTTTCACAATACAAAGGGTCACATGGCCACAAGGTATCAGTGTGGTGGGAACTAGAGGAGGGCCTAAATTAGTAATTTCTTATTCAATGTTGTCAATGGCCATCTTGGAGTAGCACCAAGAAAAATAATGAATGCAAAGACCAAGGACAATGCTAAAGAGAGTGCCATGATTGCAAAACCTCCCATGCAGGATTTGAAAGTGAAAGAATGGGATGCAAGACATGCAAGAATCATGATTGAATAAGGTGACACAAAAGTAGGAATGACAACCAAAAAGCCTACACAGCTGCATAAAGGCACATCAAATGTAAACTCATGTATATTAACACCACATGCATTAATAACAATTTTATTTTTCAAAAAAAAAATTAGTACAAGAAAAAACTTTTAGTTTATTGGAATTATAACTAGTAATTTTAAAATGGAAGGTTTACTATTTAAAAAAGGAGGAATTTATAATCATTTTATAAATATAAATTTAGTATCTATGGGAATTAAAATTTTCCATAGAAGTTATAACTTGCTATGAAGGTTAGAAATTGATCTCCTTGATATTTCTAAGACTATAATTACCAAGAAGATACTTTCCAACTATGGATTGATTTTCTCATAACTCCCTATAGAAATTATAACTTCTAAAGGTAGTTATGAATAAATTCCCTAGATATTTGATATTCACCTTAACCTTTAATGATGATTGTAACTACCATGAAGCCACTATAAAAAGGCTTTAGAGGTAGAATGAGAAGGCGAGGGGCGGGGGGATGGGGGTGTGGGGAAGAAGATACTTAGAAAGATATTGAAGATTGTAAAAAGCATGGATTTCTAAAGATATTAATTTAGCTAATTGTTTTTAATTCTATGAGTTCTTTTCTTCCCATTTTTGTTAGTTATTTAGCTAATGTCTAGATCGTAATGTGCTTGCCATTAAATTTTGGGATTTTCTAGATTGTTCTTGTAGCTCCATTTTGTGCCATATTAGAATTTTATTAAGGTCTTCCATATAAGAGCTTATGTTATCTTAGAAAAGAATCTTGAATAATTTAATAGCAATCTCTTATTGAAATTGCCTATTTGAGTTTAGAGGATCTAGAAAGTCTTTGATACTTTGGCTTGTTTGAAATAGCTTCATTTTTCTCAAGTTTATTGCCTTGGAATTCTAATTTTAAAATTATCAAATTTTTTCTACTAGTTCTAGTGTTTGCAATTATTCAAAACTATTAACTAGCTAAAAAGAATATTGTACTAGTGGTTTACGAAGTGTTTTGGTAGTGAATAAGATTATCTTTTACAAATTGCGTGTTAAGCTCAGAAGGTTTGGGTAATTTGTAATACATAGATTGAGTTGGAATAGATTTATTGCAATGTGTTTCATCATGTTCAATTTATCTTGCCTAAATATTTTAGATTTATTCAAGTCTACTTTATTTTCTTTTCTCTTTTTAAAACCCATTGAATCTTGCTCTATTTGTAGTTTTCTTGTGAAATTTTCTCTCTAGGTGAAACTAGGAGTAGATTGGCAAAATTGTGCTCAACCATTTTTGTGAAATTGTATGTCTTTCAAGTAGCATAATATAGGGACTATATAGACTAAGTGATTTGATGAAATAGGAATCTTTAATAACTCATAAGATTTGACAAAGTTATTCAAATTTTTTTTATGATAGCCATTTATAGTTTCATACATGAACCCAAGCATTTCAACATTTACAAAAATAAACACATACTAAAAATTAGTTCATTTCATAACCATTGAGTTTATTTCAAGGTATTTGGGCCTTCATGTTGCCAGAAGACTAGCAAGCACCTAAACCTTGTTTTAAGGAACACCTTTTTTCCCCATGATTCCAAAGCCATGAGACTTGGAGGCCCTCAATGTTGGTGGTCACAAACAGTCGTCAACAATTTTTTTAGCACTAAAAGTAGGCTATAATATTTAATACCTAAGTTAATTACGTTCAAAAAGATCAATAGTCCTAGCATAACAACAATTCTTTTTGTTGCTAGGAGGGCTTGAAAGATAATTAGTTTTTATTTTGAGTTAATGACCAAATAAACTAGAACTTAGAAGATTTCGAAAGTCGTAAAGAATTTTCTAATTATAAGATTGCTTATTCATCAGAAAAAAAATAGAAAAATATTCTTGAGTTTAGGACAAGTAGTGGAGTAAAGACTAGAAGGGTAAGAAGATCACCCCTTTTGTCTAGTTTATCAGTCTATAAGAGATTATCAAAGAAACATAAATGTTCAACAATCAAAAGGAATTCTAATAGGATGGTAAATCCTTGGCAAAGAGTTACATGATTAGGATTTCAAAACTACAACTAAGCTTTTTATTTTTGGAAAAGCTTATTTTTCTAAAGAATACATTCACCTATTTGAGTTAGCTTTAGCTCATGCAAATATTGGACACCATGATGAAGCTTGTAGGGTTTTTGTAGCAAATTTAAAATATATGGCTGAAATTTGGTATTTAAACATTCCAAGAAATAGTATTTTAAGTTGGGATGATATGAAAAGTATTTTCTTGGCCTAATTTGGCATTCAATTAGATCAACAACAACTAGACTATGGGCTAGTACAAGCTAAGCAAGGAGTTAAAGAATCAATTGGGGATTTCAACATTAAATGTCAAATAATTTGTGTGCTTTTTCAAAGATATTATAGACCATTAGAAAAAATGCTTAGAGATAATTATTTTAAGGCTGTAAATCCCAATATTTCAATCTAGTTAAGGAAAACTCCAAACTTGCTAACACTCAATGATTACTTTAGTGAAGCTATAGAGTAAGAAAAATAGTTGAACTTAAACCATGAAGAAATTATCACAACTCAAAAAAGAGAAGAGAAATTGATGATTCTTGTGCAAGATTTTTCTCTACTTAAATCATTACCAGGGCCATCTAGTATTAAGACAAAGGAAAGGTTCGAAAATAGAGAATTTGATAAGGGAAAATTAATGAAAGATTTCTCCAACAAGGAAGTGAAATTAGGAAAAGATTTGGTGAAAGTTAAACTTAAGGAAGAAGAGAAATATAGGAATTATAAGCATTAAGATACTAAGTTAGTAGAAGATGAGGATGAAAATGATCTTACTATGTCTACCTTCCTTGATATTAAATCAAATAATGAGGTATCTAGTGTTCGTTATGCAAGAAAATTTTATAGCAATGGATCTAGCAATACCTTTTCTCTATCAACTTCAAGAGGGGATATATCTCCAAATGAAGAATGTAATAACAATGAAGAAAATGGATATAATCTAGAATCAAAAGAAAGCTTAACTACCTCTAGGCCTCCAAACAACATTTTTGATCCATCTACTAAGAAAAAAGTTTTTGAACCAAGTAGAAAAGAGAAAAATAAAAATAAAGAAGGTCAACTAGAGAAAAGTACTCAAAATCAAACTCTTAATAAATGGATAAAGAAACTAGGTTTTTATGGAGTGGAGAATATGATCTAGTTGAGGATCTTAAACATGCCAAGGCCAACATGAGCATTTATTAGTTGTTACAAATAGGAGTTTAATAAAGAAAAGCTTTAGAGTTTATTAAGGGTAAAAGGAGAGTTGGAGAATCAAAGTTAAGCTATGTATCCAACATTGATAAGATAACAAAAATAGCTATCAATGTACTCTTGATAAAGAAGCATCTCCTTTTCTTTTGAAAATAAAACTAAAGGATAAATATATTCACAATTTATTGGTTGATTCTAGAGCTACATCTACCATCATGCTATTGTCTATATGCAAAAAGCTTGGTTTGATTTCTAAATAATCTAATAAGAAGATTATTCAAGTAGACAAAAGTAGAGTGAAGATTGCCGGTCAACTACCAAATTTTCTATTGGAAATTGCTTCTGAACCTCATATAAAAAGTAAAGTGACTATTCAAGTTGCAAATATACCAGATTCACATAGTCTTTTATTAAGAAGAAGTTGAAGTAAGAATTTCTTAGGTTACATTTCAACAGATTATTCTTATATGTGGCTACCCTGGAAAGGGAAACTAAATTAAATATATATATATATATATAGTAAACCTTAGATGATGGAAAACATAAAGTTATTGTAATAATAGTTTTTGAATCCAAAATTTACACACTTCAAGATGTTTGTAACTTGGAAAAAGAAAAAGTTCAAGACAAGAGCAAATGGGAATTATATTTTGATGGGCCTTGTAACTCCAAAGGTGTAGGAGTTGTAGTAGTTCTAGTAAAAGAAAATTTTCCAATAATATTAAAGGAAATTTATTTATCTTTTCCTTGGATGAATAAAAGGGATGAATATGAAGCTTTAAGTACTGGAATTAAAATGACACTAGAAATGGGAATATAGGTAATCACCATAAGATTGATTTGTGAACAAGTCAAGGAAAATTGTGATGTCAAAAGCTCATTCTTATGATCTTATAAATAGATTCTCTACAAAATTTTGGGTTAGTTTCATTATTATAAAATAGAACATATAGGTAGAAAGGATAATTATATAGTAGATAATTTAGCTAAGGTAGCTTCAACATTATATGAGAAAAGGATAGAAAGTTATGAAGGAGTAGTAACTGAAAGTGAAAATCAACCAACAATACTAGATAACATAAAACATTTTCAAGTATTTGAAGATGATGATCAAGTACTCAAATTTATGAAGAATAAGCAAGAATTCGAAAGTCAAATCAAACCAGAGACAACATCAAGTTCTAAGTATAATTTGATTTCTAAAAAGGTGATTAATTATGAACATGAGTCTAGTAAAAATTAGTTTATAGGGAAAAATATACAAACTTCTCATGGTCAAGCTTATGAAACAGTGAATCTTGGATCTATCAAGATATTGAAGATATTAAATGTCATAAAAGAAGATAACTTAGTTTTTAGGATAAATTGGTTGTTACTGTTAAAGAATAATGTAGAGAATTTTGCTTGGTCTTATGATGATCTTAAAGCTTTTAGACCTCATGTGATGACACATAAAATTCCCTTAACAAATGGTGGTAAGACAGTCAAGCAAAGGCAAAGGAAATTTAATCCATCATTTGAACTAGTTATGGAAGCTGAGATTAAAAAGTTATTGCAAGCTCAAATCATATAACTAGTTCAATATTCTACATGGCTTGTTAATCTCATCCTAGTAAGAAAGAAGAATGGTGATAAGTATCTGCTCCCTAGAGCTGATAAAATGTTGATCAAAGTATCAGGATGTCAAGTATACTCTTTCTGGGATAAATTTTAAGGCTATAATTAGATTATGGTGGATAAGGCTGATAGGTATAAAATAGAATTTATTACTAAATGGGGGACATTTTGTTACAAAAGAAGTCCATTCAGATTATCAAATGCTAGAGCTACTTTCCAAAGAACAATGAAGTTAGGTTTTAAAGATTTGATAGGCAAATTTGTTGTGGCTTATTTAGATGATATCACTGTTTCTTAAAAAAGGAAGAAAGATCATATCAATCAGCTCCAACAAGTTTTTGACAAATGTCATGAATATGGTATTTTATTAAATCCTAAATTTGGAAGTTTGCTAGGTCACATGATCTGTCAATAAGGAATTTCTATAGATGACACATGAATTCAAGTAGTACAAAATATTGAACATCCAACAAACAAAAAGTCTATTAGATCTTTCTTTGGAATAATAAATTTCATTAAGAAGTTTATCACAAGATTCACTAAAATTACTAAGCCTTTGAGGCATATGCTCAAGAAAGATATCTTAGTAAGGAAAACACTAGAGTCAGGGAAAAATTTGGTTGAGATCAAAAGGGCTATTCAAGAAGCTCCATACTTGGTAAAACCAAGATTTAAGGAAGATTTATGGTTATATGCTTTTTCCTCAAATGATTTAATCATTTTCATTTTGACCCAAAGAGAGAAAAGTCAAGATGAACCATGTGGATTTCTTGGATATTAATTAAAAGGTTTAGAATTAAATTATTTAGATATAGAGAAACAAGCATTTGTAGTCATTAAAGCACTTCAGCATTTTAGATATTACTTGGAAAGCTCATTGGTTTATATTATCCTAATAGAACCTATGTAAAAGAAATTATTGGCTCAAAATGAGATTGAATTGAAAAGAGGGAAATGGCTTAAAAAACTTCAAAGTTTCAAATTTTCATTAGAGATATGCAAGACTACCCATTATTATAGCATTTGGACTAGGTAAGTTAAATTTTTCAATAGAAACCAATGTATGAAGTTAACGTCCTAGCTAATTTCCTAACCAAAGTGTGTGAAGAAAATTTCTTCACATGTGAGGGATTTTATGTGTAGGATGTAGGCATTTTGAGAGTATTTTTAACACAAAAACTAAGCATGGGAAGTTAAGTTTCTAGATAATTTTCCATATGCAATATGTGGGAGCTAGATTTGTGATTGTAAACACATTCTCATAACATATTTCAGTCATCTTGACTTTTACCCATCTCTTGTGCCCAACATGCTATAACAAACCTAAGAATTTCAAGCTTCTTCTTGTAGTAGTCAAAGGAAAAACTATTAATCTAGTGATCATGGTGAAAAAGAAGGGATCAACAAACTAAAAATCAAAATTAAAGGATGTAGAGGAGGTTGTATAGATTATATTAAGGCTTCCAAATTGATCTTCATCAATGACTATTAGGTAACAATTTCTTTTCATTTTCTTCCATGTTTGTTCACATTGTAAAAATGTTTTTCCATTTCTATGATTGTTTCAATCAAGGATTTACATTCTAAATGTGTTTAATCCAAGATTTAGGTGTTTGGACCATGTTAGGAATGAAACTTAGGATTTTTGACATTTTTTTCACAAAGATTTGGATTTTTTTCCAAGCCATATGTGTAGTGTTCTAGCTTGTTTTGGTCATTTTTTGTGAAACTTTATTATTGTTTCTAGCTTGTATGTGCTAAGATTTCTAGGTTTTAACTACATAGAATTGTTGTTTGAGATTTTTGGCCATCCCAGAGGTGGACTTGGATTTTTAAAAAAAATTTCAAGGTTTTTTCTACAATCAATGAACTACAAACTAATGTTTAATCTAGCTAATTTTGGTGTAAAGTTATGGTTTTTGGCATGTGTAAGTGTAGTGTTGTTAATGAATCTAGGTTATTCTAGCCATGTTCTCTACATCTATGATTGAAAATTATTTTTAAAGATTTTTTCTACATTTTTCCCAACTCTAAAAGCCTACACTGGTTAATTTGTATTTGTGATGTAGAGTTTTTGGTTTTTTCTCATCAATATTGACAACAATTGAGTGTTTGGGACTGAAAACACCACAAAATTTTGGCCTACCACTTTCAGACAAGATTCAAGCTAAGTCATGTAGCTACCCAAGCATGAATATAGCATGACCAAACTTGAAGGCCTCCGAAACACCCCCTGATGGTTCACGATTCAATAGGCAAGGTCCCCCCAGGACCCATAGGTGACTGAACCAACTTCTGGCATCTAGAATCAAAATTTTTGGGCTCAAAATACTTGGGTTTGGCTAAGTACACTTTGGTCACACTGTGGCTTATGATGCACAGCGTAAGGATTAGCGTAACCAACTTTTGGAGCCCCAAAACTGAGTCAAAATAGGCTAAAATCGAGCACCAGGATCCCCATGACCTTCATCAAGGCCCCCAGCAGCTCCTAGCCTCTAGAAAATCAAAATTTGGGCCTTAAATGAGGCATTTTCAGTTGATTACGCTGGAGCTATATTTTCATACGCTGCACAACGCATGAACAACGTGACCAAGCTAAAACAGCCCAATTCAGGCATCTCAAGGCAAAATTTTGACATGGATTTGACTCCTAGGAGCTGGGCACCAGTTGTATATGATCAAAAGCCCCAAAAACTCAAAGATTGACCCTCAAGTGATGCATTCTTTAGTTCATACACTGAGCTTACGTTGCACAACGTAAGCATAGTGTAACCAAGCAAAAATAGGGCAAAACAAGCAGTTTTAGATAGCATCTTTGACACCAGACCAACCCACAAGGACTGGCAGCACTTGTACTTGTTCACAGACTTCAAAAATCTATAATTTTGGCTTCAAACATACCATTTAAACTTGGTCAAGATAGGGTCACACTTTGGTCACGTTGCACAGCATGACCACAACATGACCAAACTAAATAGACTTGAAACAGAAATAAAATAGAGTCAAAATCAACACCCAAACCACCTTGGAGAGTAGGCAGTAATCAAGCATCAAAAAAGGGGATCAACATCCAAAAATTAGCTTAAAACAGAGCATGAACACTTGGTCACGCTGGGATCACACTTTGGTCATGCTGCACAGCGTGACCACAACATGACCAACCAAAACAAAGCCAAAATAGCCTTTGAATAAGCTCAAACTTGACAAGAAGCACCCTCTGGACCTCAGGCATCTAGATCCACTCTTGGAATAGGCTTCAGGGATTGAAAATGGGCTCCAAATTCATCATTTTTGGTTCATATGCTGGATGATCACACATCGGATGCTGGACGCTGACACCAAGACGCTAGGACACACCAGACCATAGTTTCAGAAGGCCAGAGAAAAAAATTCTTTGTTGTAACAAAGAATTATTTTGTAAATTTTCTTTTGTTATTCTTTGAGCATGCCAAGCTCTTATGCCGTGGATTGCACATGCTAGTGTAAGACTTGGTCATGCTAGACACTGTACATTGTAACATTTCGTGCATCCGGTCAACGCATACACCTGTCATCCGATCTGAATTTTTCTCACCCCGCAGCCACTAATTTGCTCCCAGATCCAAATATCATCCCAAAAACCCTATAAATCTCCTATTTTTTTATTAGATGAAGGTGGAAAAATGGGAATCTCACACACTTAGGAAATATGGGCATCAATCTCATACGCTGGGCTTCATGCAGACTTGGGCGTTGTACACCTGAAATCCAAAGCCTACATCTTCCTACCATCTGTTCTCATCCATCGAGGCTACACGTCCACCTTGTGACCAATCTGCAATTGCGTTCTGACCAGTGCACATTCTAATTGTTTATCAATACAAGCAGTTTACATTATTTTTCATGTTCACATTCTTTCTATTTTCATTCTTTAAGTAGTTTACATTCATTTTCATTTTTTTACGTTCATTTTTGCATTTTTTTTTTACGTATAACCCAACGCACCGCAATTGCGTACATTCGGGGAAGCCCTCATTTGATCCACGTGCAGACCATTCAAGGCACTCTGCCTCCATTAATTTCCAGCTTGCCCTCAGGCAAAGGTAGGGTCTTACTATTTCATCCATAGATCTCTCGGCGCTCATTCATTCCAGCCTCTCACCGACGATTTTGGACGGTATAGGGACCTTGGTTGAGTATCGTGGATTTTTTCTACTTCCATGACTAGCATGTAACTACCTAGGCCTTATAAGAGTAGAGTATGATACTCCTTGGCATTATTGGGTAGCATATGAGGCATTTTGATTTGTCCAATCTTAGAAGCTAGTAAATTCAAGCATTTATGTTTCACCAAGCCCAATGCTATCAATTTTGCTCACTAGTTTCATGTAATTTCAATTTTCATGATGTTTCCAATTTTCATAATAACTATTTGTTGAAATGCTTAAGTTAGTCAAACCTTATCTTTGGTGTTTAAGCTTTATGTCAAGTGTAATCTTGGTTAGATTCATGAATTTTGGCTAGCTTATATTTTGGTTTCCATTGTCAAAGTTATCAATTTTTATGTTTAATTTGTTTTAATGGTAATTCATATTCTACAGGTTCAATGTTTTGCTTGTTTATGGGCTCTTAGTGAATGAAGATGATGGCTTCAAAAAAATTCCCCTCTTCCCATGATTTGATCTAAGCTATTGATGGTGGTAATGAGTTATTGTTAGGTGTTATGGTTACTAGATTATTGCTATATTTATGGCTTCAAGGACTATGTATCATACCTTTGTATTACACTGTGCAACAATGGGTATGGTCACGGGTTACCTAGCCTTATTTGACATTTATAATATTGTGCATTAACTAGCTTAATACTATTCTTTGGCTACTAATTTTTAGTTTTTTATGTTTTGTATTTTTATAGATTTTATATTTTTATGTAAAAATATTAAAACTGAAAACACTGATAAAAGGAAAGCCTGCAAAGTAAAACTCTATAGTGTAATGGAATAAAATGAAAACTGTAAAACCAAAAATAAACATGCAAGTAAAGATTATAACCAATGTTATTAAGTAAATAGGCCACATGTAAACACTAGGAAATGAAGTAGATGCTATCCTATATTACCAATTTTAGGACCTAGTAGGCCATGGCTTCACCAGTTTGAGGCCTTGGCAGGCCATGATTTACTAATTTTAGGCCCTAGTAGGCCACCAGTTTTAGGCATTGGTAGGGCATCATGTTGCTAGTTTTAGGCCTTGGTAGGCCATGGTCATACTCATCTAGAAAGTATGAGATAATTTCAAGAAATCATATAAGAATAAAATGAATAGTAAAAAATGACATCAGGCTACAAAAGTAAATAAATAAGTGTTGAGAAATGAAGGGATAAGCTATCTATTGTGAATTTGTTTTTTGATATCTAACAGATCAATAGGTATCTCATGCATAATGTTAGTTTCACCATTCCTCTTGTTCAATATGACAAGTAGAAAGTGTTCTCATTAATCTTCCAATATTTTAGCATTGACAATGTTAGCATTATTTTCATTGTTATTGTTGTTATTGACCCTAGCTTGAGTATTAGGAGTTTTATCTTGAAACTCTACCTCCAAACCCCATTTAATGCTGACATTGTTAACAGATGAAAAAAACATATTATCCCCATGATTGACAACTTTATCATCTTTGTATGATAAATGACTCTCTTGGTGTATGGGAGATGAGACTACTTCAAGCTTAGCCAACCATGGTCTTTGTAGAATCAAGTTAAAACTAGATGTTTCTTTAACCACTAGAAAGTTGGAAAATGTGAAAAACTATTTCCTAGCTATAAAGTCTAATGAGATAGAATCTTGTACTACTACCTACAATCCCTTTAATGACTTGAGCATAAAGGTGGAGGTTTCCTAGATATTTTTAGCTGGGCCCAGTTTCTTAATAATTGTAAATGGTCTCACATTAGTTTCTACCCCATCATCTACATGGAAAAAATGAATCTTGTACTTCCCAAAGTCTATGGTAATGAGGAGAGGAGTAGATAGCACTTCTATTTTGTGAGTCAAATTTTCACCTCACTATCATCAAAGATAAGTGTGGGATGATGTTGGTTTTTACTAAGTGAAGTTTACTTAATAACAAAGTGAATGGATTCTTTGTTAGTAGGCATGTATCCATTCAATGAAATAGAAGTCAACATTTAAGCTAGCACATCTCTATGAGTAGGAGAGATGATGAATAGGTCATATAGATTCACGTATGTATTCTTTTATTTTGGATTTAGCTTGTTCCATTTTTGCAAGGAAATTTCTATTATTGGATGTAATTTATTAGCCTTAGTAGTTTTAATTTCCTTCATTCTTCCTAGAATTTTTGGCTCATGTCTTGACATGCATTGCTCGAATCCCTTGCTTATGACTATTTTATGATTCTCTGTTGGTTGATTTTTTGATCTAGTTTGGACAATAGATTTCACAAGTAGAACTATTCTTAATGTAGGTTTTGGTGGGTTAGCTTGCTTCCAAACTTTCTATTATTGGCTATCTTCAGTGGGCTAAGTCATTGGTTTGGTGACATGCTATTTTCATTACCATTGTAGTGGTGATTTCTTGTTACATGGTGATGACATTATAAAGGTATTAGCCATAATGGATAAACATTAGTTATGAGTTGTCATAAGTTTTTTGTTGATGGTGGAGAAACTTTGATAACAAATGGTTTCCTAGCTTTAGTTGGATTGATAACGCATTTTTTAGGTTATTATGTTAATGCTACTAAAGGTACAATATGTATGATAAAAGGGTCTTTAGGGGTTTGGGGTGGTAATACCCATATAAAAACATTGCTCTAGGATTTAGATTCTAAGACCAATGTGGAACCTTGATGATAAATGATTTTATAGAAGGACTAGATTGATGGGATGTCAGAAATGGGGCTATTGTATAACAGTTATTGTTGGTATTTAGAGAATTGGGTTCATTCAACACTAGCTCTTCCTAATTAATCATCTTCTTGACATCATCTTTCACTGCAAGAAAAACATTAGTATCATGACGAGCTAATTGATGATAGTGGAAAAACCTATTAAGATGAAAATACTTTGATAGTTTTGAATCATCTTTGGTTACCATTGTTGGATGACTAGCTATCTTACATAAATGATCATGTCTCTTATGAGCTTCCTCAAACTATTTATTATGTTAAATTCAATTCTCTTTAAGTAACTATTCTAGAAGCTCAAAGGGTTTCACAGGAAACTTTATATACTTGGTTATGTCCTTGCATTCAAAGTTAGGTCTTAGTTCATTGAAAGTATACAAAGTAGATGGTTCAGATGGGTCAGAAGATGTGTTGTGTGGTACAGAATTTTGTCTTGCTAATTGTTTGGGATTTTTGTTACTATAGCCATGATTTCTTATGCTTGTTTGGTCTAATCCTTGTCCCTTCTAATGTATTGGTTTTTCTAGGTTACATAGGCTGAATCATTGATATCTTCTTCCACCTTTTCTATGTTCTTAATTTGAGAAAATTCTTGACTAAGTAACCAAGAATCAAAGTAGTACATTTTGAACTTGATAAAATCATTAATAGCTCCTTTGAAGATGGCTAGTAGTTGGAGTTTAGAGATAAGCTCAGAAATTTCATTAAATATTGTATTCCATCACTCAATAAACTTCTGGATCAATTCAAGTGGCCCCTGATTCACCTTCATAAGTCAATATAATGTCATATCAAACTTCAAGTTGTATTTAAATTGGTTGACAAATTGTTCTATCAAGTCTTCAAGGGAGAATACAAAACCTCTAGGTAAGGTTTAGTACCAAGGCTAAGTCTTTCCTTTTAGGAATATAGGGAAAATCTTTAGTATCATTTGAGGCCATGCTTGCAACAGGAGGTACTCATACTAAAAGGTGACAAGATGTGCATCAAGATCTCCTTCACCATTATATTTGATGAATTTTGGAATAGTCATGCTTATAGGTAATGTGATTTGAAGGATAGCAAGATTGATAAAATCATCTTAATAGAAGTCCATAACCTTCATCGTTTGAGTGGCACTCAACCTTCAATTTTTGCAGCTTCTCTGTAAGGTCCTAGATTAGTTGAAAGGCTTGATTTAGGCCTTGTGGAGATCTTAAGGACTGTCCTTGTGATTGATGAATAGTTGGTGATTGTGAATGGGTAATGGTATAAACTGAAGGGATATGTGATAAACACTATGGGAGAATTAAATAGAGAGAATGATGTTTGTATAGGGACATGAGCAACGAAAGGGGTATTAGAAACAATGAGATTAGGTGAAGCGTGTGGAATTTGTATTCTAGTAGAAGGACCAACAAAAACTATAAAAGTTTGAGGCATGGAGGCTATTACTAGTGAATCTTGAGGTACTGTACTGAAAGGTGCTAAATTAGATAGTCAAGTAAGTAAGGAAGTAGGTTGAAATCTTGGATTTGTAGAGGTCACAAGGAAATTTTGGTTCACTACTGAAGCTAAAGGCATAGAGTTTAACATGATCACCTCTAGGATAGATCATTACAAAAGGTTCCGTAAGAACATATCTAGCGCATAATAAGCTCTAAACTCATCTTAATCCTCTGGGTTAGATACTAAACTAACTATTTCACTCACCTTACTATCATCATCTATACTTACTAACTGCACTAATAGGTGTATATAGAATCTAGATAATTCAATACAGTCATATGTTGAAGAAATATATTCCTTTCCATCCTTGTGGATCAACTCATATTGATGCTTAGAGTCGAACTCTTTGGATGGGATATGTATGTCCACATGGATTTTTATGCATATGAAGTTGTAATATTATTTCTTAATATTTACATGAACTAAGATAAGTCTTAACTGCCTATGCGTCACTACGGCTAGGTCCTTAAAGATCATATACATGAGTAGATTCCTAGTTTGAGGCCATGACTACTATGTTGTATGGTAGAATGATTAATGTGAAAGGCATAGACTACATAAGATCAAATAATTAGTCAAGTGTAATAAAGAATTTACTATTTTAAACAATCTATAGCCTGTAGCACATAAGCTTGTAGCTTATAGGCTTGTTTAATTTGTAGAGTATTTAAGGTGTAGCATATAAGACAATCTTTAGCTTATAACAGATCTAGCATATAAGATAAGCTATAACATATGAGGGCTATAGCGTATGCAACTATAGTGTATAAGACTGCAGCATATGAAACTATAGCTTAAATAAAGTGTAACATATTTGGCTAAAATGTGTGTGTAAAAGGAGGAAACATAAAGTGAATTAGAACTACAATCACAATAATAATAATTTTTTCTAGCATATTTAAGTATCATTGAGGAAAAATTAGAAAAGACTTTAGAATATGTGATGGAAATTTTGTGCAACTGCAAACATAGAAACCCAATGAAAACTTGAAAAACTACAAATGTAGGAAGTAGGGAAACTGTAGAGCACTGAAATGGTAAGAAAAATTTTTAAACTATAAAAATGCAAGAAACAGGGACAAGGCTATTCATTGTAATGGTCAAATAGCAAAAAATAATTTAAAAGTAATTTTTATAATTGTAACTGTGAAAACTAGCTATGATGTAAAACATTGGATTATAGAAAACCTAGAATGATTTTTATTTTTTCAAATATGCTACATAAGGTAGTAGTAGATAGAGAGTATTATTGTATATGGGTTTTAGATGAAGAACTTTGGTGAAGGGCCTCCTTCTACCACTAGAAAACTATAACAATGGAAAAATCAATGCAAGAAAATCAAAATGTTTCACACAAAATAGTTTTAACCTCAAGATCTACAAGCCTTGAAAGGATCTAGAGCACCGTAGGTAGTCTTTTTGATCACCTAGGAACTTATAAAATCTATTACAATGTGTAATATACAAGAACAAATCAAAGCATATGAAACAAGGATTTAGCATTGGACAAAGAGTGAAGAAAGATGTATGAACTATGCAAAAATATGGCAAAAAAAACTACAAATATTTGTATTAAAAATTATAAAATATTATAAATAAATAGGTTCATAGAATACAAGTTGGTGGGATTTAAAAGCACAAGAATATAGAAATAACTTTGAAATCTGGTGGAGGAGGCAAGGTGTGTTCTGCAATGGTCTCGTAATCAATCTACACTATAATGAATGTTGTTGTAAATCTTTCCTACTCTCACTGATCTCTAGTGAAAAGGCTACAAAAGGTTGTCGAATCTATACTAATTTCTCCATTCTTTGTTAAAACTAGGTCTTTTGCTAGAAAATACTCTCCTTTATGTGTTAAAAAGATCTGCCAAAAAGTCCTGAGAATGGTATTGATTTTAGTATAAATAGGCCTTGAATTTTCTCTTTTAGTGTCAATTATGTGATCATATTTTTTCTAAGTCATTACATGATGTTTCTAGACCATTTTAATGTTAAAAAAATGTAGCATATAGGTCACTAGCATATCTAACGTTTTTTGTCATGTTTAATAGCATTTTTGAACTAATTCACTACCAAAAACTACAATGTATGGGACATCAACGTTTTTGACTTTTTGTGCCAAATTTGATGGGTTTTTGACATTTTAGCTTCAGTATGCTAGCATAATGAAATTCATAGTTTGTGAGCTATGAATTCATTTTACATATTAAAAATAAACTACAATTCTGTTAACATAAGGTCATAAGATAGCATTTTTGAATGGAAATCAAGGCATTTATGATTGCTCTTGAATCCATTCAAATTATATGATAAGAATTTGGCTACCAAACTTCTTATTTGCAACATAAATTTTACATTAGGTGTTTCACTCCTACAATTCATGTAGCTAGCCTAACAGTTTTAAGTTGATCTAAGCTAATCTTAGATCTTCTTAACCTAATCTATCATGTACAAAACTATATCCAAATGAATGTATTACCTAGCGTAAATCTCCTATTAAGAAAATAATCTTGAAAGGTATATAATATAAAATCTCATAACATGCTACTCCCAAACTCACTTGATAGTTGTTGTTATAGGTAAATTCAATCAATGATAGACTATCTTGGCTATCTGAGAATTACAAAGCATAAGGCTGAAGTATGTTCCCCAAAATCTAGTTGATTCTCTCAACTTACATATTCATCTATGGATGGTATGTTGAATTAAAATTTAGCCTAGTACTCATGCTATTCATGAATTCTTACTAAAATCAAAAAGTAAATTTGACACCATGATTGAAGACAATTTTGATAGAAATGCCATGCAATCCTACAATATTAGAGCTAAATAACTATGTAACATCGTTTGTACTAGCTATCACCTTCATATCAAGGAAATATATTGACTTGATTAAAAATAAAAACTAACAAAGATTTAATGTTTTCTACCCCTAATATAGGATAAACTAGTAATGAAATTCATATCAATCACTTTCCACTTTTACTATGGAATATTGTGAAGGTATAAGTAGCTACTTGGTTACTAATGCTCAAGCTTAACTTGTTGTCAAATTAAGCATTTTTTCAGGAACTCTCTAACTTGGATTTTCATGCTTGACCATTAATACAACTTATCATCTAATACATCTTATTTCTACCAAGATGTATCTGAGACTTACTGAGGTGAGTTTCCTCCAGTTGACATTTTTTCAAAGAGTTAAGCATACATACCTAATCCTTACAACAAAGAACCTTGAGTACATCTACTGCATAAGTTGCTTGTACCAAGAATTTTACAACTACTCTACACAAATATCATCTAGCATTTTTGAATCTATGAAGCTTACCAATCACAGAGCTCAAGGCATCGACAACAATGTTGCTTTTGCCTAAATAATAATAGATCGTAAAGTTAAAATTAACAAACAATTCAACTAACTTCCTTCAATGTAGGTCAAACTATGGCTAATCCATCAAGTACTATAGCCCTTTGTGATCAATCCAAATTATCAACTTCTCACTAAACAAATAATGATGCCAGATATTCAAGGTAAGAAAAATCACTTCTAACTCAAGATCATGAATGAAATAATACATCTCATAAGCCTTTAGTTGCCTTGAAGCATACATTATCACTTTTCCCTCTTGAATGAAGACACACTCATAACCTTTACCTAATTAATTATTATAGACATTATATGGTTTAACTAATGTATGTAAAATAAGAACAAGAGTTAAAATTAGTCTACACTTAAGTTCATCAAAAGTAGCCTAACATTTTAGATCCCACAAGAACCCAACATCCTTCTATAATTCGTGAGAGACGAAGTAAATTGGCAGAAGTTTTCAATGAATA
Organism: Gnetum montanum; assembly: GCA_015680685.1. Classification (NCBI taxonomy): domain Eukaryota; kingdom Viridiplantae; phylum Streptophyta; class Gnetopsida; order Gnetales; family Gnetaceae; genus Gnetum; species Gnetum montanum. Next base: position 479,024 of record MNCI01000808.1, read on the forward strand.
TCCTACAGTAACCTACTAAACCAAGGGAATTGTGAAACTTTTTAACATTCTTAGTGATAGGTTAATTCTAAATAATTGATATCTTAGCAAGGTCTACTACTATACCAACCTCTAAAATAATGTGTCCCAAGAATTGAGTCTTAGAGCATGCCAAAGATTAAATGAATAACTAATGCTTCCTAGACATCTATAAAAATGTTCTTAAATGTTTGCTCATGAAGATCCTTTAACAATGAGCACACAAAAATATCATCAATGAAAACAATGAAAAAAATGATCTAGGTAAGGTCTCATCACATGATTTATGAGATGCATGAATATAATAAGAGCATTAGTAAGTCTAAATGGTAGGACCATGAATTCATAATATTCTTACCAAGTCTTGAAGGTTATCTTGGGGACATCCTTCTTCTTGATGTGAACATAATGATACAATAGTTCATATCTATCTTTACGAATACCCTAGCATATCTATCTTTAAGAACATCCAAAATTTTCTTAGTTGATTAAATAAATCATCTATGTAGGCCAAAGAATACTTGTTCTTCATAGTCACCTTATTGAGCTATAAATAATTGATGCTAAATTCTTTCAATCATCCTTATTCTTACAAACAAAATAGAATCACTTGAATAAAGCATACTTGAATGATTCAAATTTTCATCAAAAAGATCCTAATGTTGAATCTTTAGTTTAGCCAACTTGACAAATGACATCATGTGTCAAATCCTAGAGATTGACTCAATTCTTGGTAACTCAACATCATGTCTTAAAGGTAAACTCAAAATATTTGAATGGAATACTTAACAAAACACACAAATGATAGGAATATAATCAATCCCCTATGAATAAGAAATTTTATTGATGGAAACTATGAAGAAGGAATGATCCTTTCATAACAAGTAGTGAAACAATCTTTAAAAAATAAAATTCAACTTAATCTTGTGCATCCTAGTATGTACAGTCACCTAAACATCATCATTTGTAACCAAGAAAAGTATCTTACTATAATAATTCAAACTATCATTATAGTAAGATAACCTATCCATACCTAATCTGATGTCATAATCTCCTAAAATTATGATGTGAAGATCACTAAGCTAAGAGACATCCTAGATCATCAAAAATACAAATCTACAGACTTAATCCATATCAAGCATACTACCACCAATAATGCTAATAGAAATCTCTTTAATAAGAAAATAAATTTTTAAATCCAAACATCTAATTACCTATGGGTCAAAAAAATAATGGCTAGTAGTTGAAACACCGTAGAAATTGTGGATCGGTCTGAGGAGAAGAATCGTAGTTCAAGCAAAAGTCCACAGCAGAAATCCAGAAGGCAGAAAAACCCAAAAAGGGAGGGGGCAACTTCAAGTTTTCAAATTCCTTAAAAAATTCTAACTTTGTTGCTCCTTACGCTACATTACGAAATCTAGCGTTACTCCTTATGGTACATTACGCAACATAACATCATTTCATTCAGCGTGATTTTGCTCGATGTGGCGAAGGTAGCTTACCGAAGAAATGAAGTTAGTAGAAATTCGAACTTCAGCCAATATGACAAGTCCAAGGCCTAAGTCGTGGTCTACAACTTGTCGCGTATTCCATCAAGTCTTTTGATCAGAATTGCATTTACACTCCATTAAGTAGAGCAGCGTAATGAGCCATGAGAAGATCCAAGTCAACTTTAAAGGAAGCACTGGTCGCTTTACGCTTTATTACGTTGCACAGCATATGCAAGCGTAACATGCTAAAAAGTTAAGCACTTTTACACTCTATAACGCTCTGCAGCATAAATAAGCGTAACATGTGTGAAATCCATTACATTACGCTCTGCTACGCTACACAGCGTAAATGAGCGTAATGTGGTATAAAGTCAGCTAAAGCAATACCAGATGCGCACTTGTCATCCATGCACTGCAATACGCTCATCAGCATATCACAGCATAATCACGAGGTGGTTTCAGCAAGAGTGTTTTACAGCACATCTTGCCCTCAAAGCGTAATATGATATCGCCAGTTTCAACATAAAAATTTTCCAAGTCAATGGTGTTCGAAAGTTCGAGACATGTGTCATCGAGACCGTGCCTTCCCATATGATGCTGAACTTATAAATACCCTAGTTGACAAAGAAAAAAAAGGACTTTTCCCAAAAAAGACAGAGCATAAGGCATTTTTTGAGCATTAACAATGAGAGCAAGCAATCTTCTTGGTGAAAAGACGATCCTCTTCATTGGCGGTCATCAGCAACTTTAACAAAAAATTACCGAAGGCAAAAGGAGCAGATCAGAGATTGAGAGATCGTCTGGTGTAATTGGCAAAGTTTACTGATCAGAAGCAGTTGATCAATAGACATCCAAGCTTGACCTTCCTTGCATTTCACTTCTGGTTTATGAGGTAGATCAACCTCCATTTCGTTCTCCTTTTTTTAACAGTCCTCTTGTTGCTTTGTATGTGCCTCGCACAAAGATAAGCGAAGTTTGCCATTAGAACATTACATCTAATACATTTAGCTTTTGAATCAAGCCATAGATCTTGGAATTATGCATATCCCCTGAATTTTGTTTTCCTTATCACATTGATATTATCGTTATTTCGAATTTTTTTTACATTGTTTTCTACTCCTTCTACGATTCACCGAATCAAATCATTCCGTGAAACATACGCATAAATATGCATTACCGCGATATTCGATAAATTTACTGATTAATTAAGTCCCTGTCTGATTGACAAGACCGTTCAGGGCACCGTGGATTCGTTTTCCCTAGCACGGCCCTCGCACGGATCTGTGGTTAAAACTATGTACGTGGATCTTCGTTCAGAATTTCCAGCGACCAACGTTTTCCGTCGTTACAGGTTTCTAGCGCTAGAATGAGGGGCTTGAACCTCCAATCCGTATTTTATGGGTAACCCTATATGCAATCCATACCCACATTCACATAACGTAAACATAATACCTCCAGGGAAGTTTACGAAATTGTGTGCTGTGGATTGGTCACAGTAACGATTCCTTTGGAATCCTACAGGGTAGAAAGCCTAATCATGATTCTGTTTTGCCGTCATCTTTGTTTTTAAAAACCTTTCCATTTTTGGTTATTGATTTATCTAAAAAATGGATTTTGCACATATGACTACTACCGCTATGATCGCTGTTGACATGGGTGCCACAACCGTAAATCCCAGCACCGTTCCCAAATTGGTTTTCAGCGCGGCAAGACCTCACGGACCATCGTGTCATTCATTGAGATTACAAGGTAGGGATCCTTCATTCACCATCTTAACTCCTGAAGAATATAACTTCATTTGCATCAATATCCAGGCAAACCTCGCCCTTAGCCGAGCTGAGATGGAGGCAAAACAACATTATGAGTTGATCTACAAAGGGGGTCAAGACTTCACCCCTACCGCATATGACTACATCCCCCTTACTAAGCATTATCATGAACTTTTGTCCCAACTGGTTATGGCTAGGAATCGGATTACACCATCTATTCTAGAGCCACAAAACGAGGAGGAGGAGGAAGATGAATTCGTAGCTCAGTCTGAACGCACGGATTCATATCATACCCTTAGCCCCCACACATATGCGAATCCCCTATTTCATCCCCTCACCAACGAAGTTGCCCATCTCAACCCGATCATGGCCACCCAAATGCACATTCCCATTCCCATCGCCCCACAGGCCACCACGCAACCCTCGACCTTGCAGGTGCAAACGCCACCTCAGAGTAATGTAAGAATAATTTTCTCACCGCATGTAATCAGGATTCCATCACTGATACCTGCGTCCATTTCCCCCCATTTCATTCACCAAGTGCAGGTCCATACCATGCCTATAACTTGCCCAGTGCAAAATCCGATGCAAACCTTATCATCACAGCCTATTGCAAGTTAACAGATTGCACCTACCATTCAATCGTAGCGATCTATGCAACAACCTATGGCTGGTCAGTGGATCATGCCTGTTGCTCACAACGGTCAATCTATGTTCCATGGTGTGCAACCCTTGGCTGCATCTACCATGCATGTCCCATAGGTGATTGCAGAACATCCTCACACCTTCCATCCTACACATTCAGGGACGGCCAACTTGTCCGCACAGCCTATCGGGTGGTGGGTTCCGCAGGTGACTTCGTCCACGGGGACAGTGCCCGTCGCACCATTTGTTAGCCAAGTTACCACACCCTTTCCATTGCCTAATACTACTCTCCCAATCAAACCCCTTGCTCCTCAGGCATTGACATCGTCATCAACAGGTCTGGACCAAGCTTTCTCGCTTATTCAGACTCTCACTGAGGAAGTCAAGCACCTTAAAGCTACTACCTCTGATACAATACAGGTCATGGATTTCTACAATGATGACCCCATCAGCCCAGTAGTCCCCATGTTGTCGCTGCCTCTAGGGATGTCTTTGCCCCATTTTACCAAATACAACGGGGAAGGTGATCCTAATGCTCACCTAGTTACCTCTAGATTTGAATCCCTACTACTACAAAAATGGCCTCATACAATTATCTGTGTCTTCGCAATGTCTCTGGCAGGTAAAGCCTTGGACTGGTACCGAGCACTCCCTCGCTTTTCCATCTCAACCTTGGAAGAACTTCTAACACAATTTGTGACTCGTTTTAAATACAATTTAAAATCAAAGGTCACATTAGATCAACTTATGGGGGTGAAACAAGACCCACTCGAGGAAGTCCAGAAGTTTATACAACGATGGAGCGCTAATCTGAATGAAATCCATGAGCCTATCACGAAAGCCCACCTATTGGCTATTTTCAAAGGAGCAGTTAACGAATTCATCAAGTCTAAACTATATTACCTCGCCCCTCGCTCCCTAAGTCAGGCCTTCGCCCAAACTAAGAGCATCCAAGATGCTGCGGAGGCTAGCAAAGACCCAACGTATGTGGCCTATAAGAACACTAATAGCAAGGGTAAAGACAAAGCTAAAGCAACAACGACGAAAGTAGCTGCATTGGTCGAGGGTGCCAAAAAGAAGAATAACAAGAAGGCACCCACAACGCTTGATGAGACCACAGCTAGTGTAAGAAGCACCAGCCAAGAAACACCCACCCCTGAACAGCCCTCATAAGCAAAACCGAACTTCAAGCATAAAGATCTTTCGAAATATACAGCCATGCCCATAAAGCATTCGAAACTACTGAAATAATTATTAGGAGCAGGATATATTCAAAACAAGAAAATATCTGAAGAAGCTCTGAAACTTCACAGGCATCATTGTGAATTACTGAGGAACCCTTCTTCGGCTCTACCCAATGAACTGCCAGTCCCTAAGTCTTTCAAGCTGGATTGTTTTTGTGACTACCACCAGTTGTGTGGTCATGATACCGATTATTTCTAGGCATTGAAGGATGATATTCAATGCATGATTGACAATGGTTCTTTGAAATTAGATAGCAGTAGTCCGATGCGTCCCGAAAACCAGGCGATGCATGTGTATAAAGACCCGTTAAATGCAAATGATGCAGCGTACAAAATCAACATGGTAAGTACGGATAGTGAGGGGAAGGTACTACCTAAGAAACCCTTTGTGTTACGTGTACCTATCAGTTCACCCTAGGGGGCAAGTTCCTCACCAGTAGTTGGCAGAGCCTCGAGGCCACCCTTTATTATTAGGACGCCTTCTCAAACTGTAACTCAGTCACCTACTTACAATAAAACCGCGGCCATGCCTGCGCCTACCCCTAAGGCACCTTTTATCCTTAGGGTGCAAAGACCACCAGTTCTCCCTTTTATGCAGGAGCGAGTCTCTAAACCTCCATCCAAAAAAAAAGGGAAAGAGAAGCGCCAATTAACGTAGCCAAAGACCACTCTACGCTAGGGTTTGCTAGGCCTAGGCCCCTGGCTTCTATAGCTCCGTCTACACCTCCTGAGCAAGAAAAAGGTACAGAAACACAGCCACCTCCCCTTAGCAGAAAGAAACACAACCCTCTGATCGATACTATTCTGCCTCGGGAAATTCATCTTCTAGGGCGAATGGAAGAAGAAAGGGGAGACAAGCAACCCAGCCAAGAGCGGGATCTCCTTGACGCATTTACGGAAGTCAAGCAGGCTCTAAAAAAAAGAACATAATATTGAGCCTCTATGATTTACTTATGACGTCTCAAAAGCACCGGGAGGCTATGGTCCATATGCTGACATCCATACCTGCGGATGAAAGCTTACCAGCGAAAGAGGAAGCGATACATGCTGTCATGTTTCCCCCTACTGCTGGGTGACCTAAACCTACCTCGTTGACCTTTCATGATGAATCCTTCAAAGATGATCCTAAGAAAGGTTGGGTGACAACAGAACCCATGTTCGTCACCATCCAGGTTGGTCGACACCGAATCCAGAGGGTGCATGTTGATGACGGTGTAGCTAAAAATGTCATCCCTTACACTATAGTGGATAAGTTGGGCCTGGTCGATTAGATCAGTCCCACGACGACATCGTGCTTAAAGTCATTCAACGGGGAACAGGTTCAAGTCAAAGGGATGGTACACATCAATTTTGTGGCAGGAGATCAGTTCCCAACAAATGCCACATTCATTGTTGTTGAGGAGATGCCTGGATTCAATCTGATCCTAGGGAGGTCTTGGCTAGCCCAACTGAGGGCAGTTTCATCATCGATACACCAAGAGATACATCTACTTTATGCAAGGGGAGAGGTAGTGATACATGGTGATGGAATAATGCCTGGAACTGTCAATAACATAGAGGAAGAATGGGGTTCGGAAACTGAAATGCCCGAAGACCAAACCCATGTCCAAGTTTTTGAATAGGTCGAAATGACCAATGACAGCCTGGCCTGGGTAGACCTACCATTTCAGGGAGAGGAGGATGATGTGAAGGAGCTAGGTCATACATCTCCTCACTTTCATTAGTTTTGCCATTTACGCTTATCAGTTTTGACCATCATGCTTGTTTAGTATACATATAGTTATGTCTTTTATCAATTACGCCATTTACGTTTCCTAGTTTACACCATTTATGCTTTCCAATTTCTATTAGTTAAATCGATGCAATTACTCAAATATTTACATTTTTATCAACTACATTCCCTGATATACGCAAGTGGCCCGCAACGGCCTAAAACTAGTAGTGGCCCGCAACGGCCTAAAACTAGTAGTGGCCCGCAATGGCCTAAAACTAGTAGTGGCCCGTAATGGCCTAAAACTAGTAGTGGCCCGCAACAGCCAAAAACTAGTAGTTGCCCGCAACGGCCTAAAACTAGTAGCGGCCCGTAATGGCCTAAAACTAACAAAGGCCCAAAATGTCCCTAAACTAAAACATCCCATTTCTATTTTTATGCAAGACCTGTATTTTATGCAAACGCTATGTGATGGCCCACAATGGCCTTAAACTAGCAACTCCATCCAATGGTTACAATAACACCACAGTCTCAAAACCCTCAATAATTCTATTTATGCTTTGTATAAATAAAAACACAAAATTAAAACAAAAAAAAACATAGAGAAACTTTTGTGATTAATCATGCTAAAATTCATATTGTCTTTGTTCCATTTCACAAATAAAATTGTGCGTAATCACAATTACGCATCCTCTCCACCACCACAGTCTCCCGTATCTCTTAATTTCGCTTCTAAGCCTTGCAAGTCATCTTCATATGGGCTGTACCTTATAGGAAGTATCCCCTCATCTTCGCGGGGTGCTTCCACTAAAACTTGCTCTCCAGGTCCACAATTCGCGTCGTTACGCTCTCCTTCCTGAACACATGCCCCATCCTGTTCACCTCCTTCGTTTGTTTCTTGTAACTACATACAAAAAATATATCAGCAAAAGCTATGATAGGATAAGTCAAAACACAAAAAAAAAAAATATTTCAAATTCAATAATATTGAAACTTATTAGCAAAGGGGAGTTGATCTAAGCTAACCCATAGACGTTGCATAATCTCGTCTTCGGTCAACTCAGACCATACGCCGTTCCCCAAGTTAGTTCCAGCCTTAAGCTTCCCCTTCTCGACGCTAGTCCACCGAGGAGGTTCGGGGAAGAAGGTAGGGACTATGGTCTCTCCCCCAGGAAGAGTAATCTCTCTTTCTGGGGATGTGCTCACCGTCACATGCTCCTGGAACTTCTTGAAGGCCTCAGACGCACCAATGACATCAAGGAACATTCGCAAGGATTGAGCTTCAACAACGGAATCACGATAAAGCTGACGATAAGCGACACTGTCTCGCTTATACAGATGCTTATGATCTTTTTCTGTCTGTCCCCACTCTTGGACACTTGAGCAAAAGTCCTTCCAGTCTTGATTCTTCTGGTCTAGGAGCTCTATTTGCATCCTTTGCTCAATTAATTCGTGACTAGTTTGCACGTTGTTTCTGACTGTGGTCCAATAGCGAGCGTACTCAATCATAGCTGTTCGCCAGTCCTTTTGACCCATTTCTTGAGCTTGTAGGAATTCACATCACGATCTTAAGTCTCTGACCTCTCTGGTCAGAGACATCCTTTCCTTCTCTGATCTCTGCAGCCTCTTCCAGAGGTCTTCATTGACATTCTGACTCTCCCACAAGGAGCGGGTTGAACGTAATGCACATTTATGCATCTCTTCGTAAATGTTGCGTGGAACGACTATTGCTTCTGATCCAGGTTCGGTGGTGTCCAAGTCAATGGCCTCCGTAGAGTCCCATCGAAAGTGAGCTCCTAACAACAAATATTAGATCAAATGTAATTACGCACTGTAACCTAATAAAAAAATAAGAATGGAATAGTCGCAGCATACCAGCGCTAGGATTGATGCGCTCCAAGCGCCTAATCATATCACTGATGATGCCTTCCATGAAGGAAAATTTATCGGGGAAGTCGCCCCATGCTCTGCTTACAACGGTGGATGGGGAATCACCTTGTTCATCTGTGGCATAATTAAGTCAAGAATTTTGACTAATAACAGAATCACTTAAAAAATTTTCATACACTGACTACCTCTTCCTGTCCTAGTAGGAAGTGCGTCAATGTTCTCCACTTCTATTCTCTCTTCGTGCACAGGGCTCTGTGCGTTATTAAATCTAGTAACTGGGGCCTCCTCTTCCAAAACTGGGGCCCCTTCCTCACGCCGTAACACCATAGCCCCTGTTTCAGGGGTCAACTGCTTTGTAGGTCTCCCTGTTTCTGTCATATAATACACTTAAATAATTCAAAAAGTCTTGAATAAGTCACGAAAAATAACAATTACCATAACTTGTACTCTATCCTCTCGCTTACCAGGTGGAGGCTTACTCTGCTGAAACCTGACTTGCACAGTTCTTCCTACGCCTCTTGCCGGCTCCACAGGCGTTTCGGTTCGAGGCCTTTTACGCTGAACCGAAGCATCCACTATTTCTGCCACTAGTCGCTTCCCCCATGATGCATCACCCATGTAAGAGGGAAGCACCCCACCTACGGTGTTAGGACCTTGCATTCGAGGTGCCTCCACATCCTTAGTTGTTATAGAAAATGACTCCCCAATTCCCTTCAGAGGATCCTGTGACCGGGTAGTGCCAAAGATATTGGAGATCCAGGGTTTGGATAACTGGTCTCGGTCCTATTGCACCCAGACCCCATTCCTCTGGACCACTAGAAATTTGGCAAAACGCCAGAGGCAAGCTATGAAAAAAGAAAAGTGCACACTGAAATGGGACTCAAGCTTTTGGCGGAGCCTGATCATCTCAGTGCGTAGCCCTTCGGTGAAATAGCTTGCCCAGTCGAATTGGGTCCCTTCCTCTATCACCTCTCGCATGATACGAGCTTGTTCTATGGTGAATAGCTTCCCCGCAAGAGTGTTCTGGGGAAAGCTTGGGCTCGGAAGAGGGGCTAGATGGTTTTGGCAACCTCCAAAATGATCTTTTCGTAAGGGATCCCCTTCATGTCCTTCTTGGTCCCCAGCCACTCCTCCAGCTCTTCTTGACATTTGAGGCTCCTCCTCGACTTCTCTTCTATGGGAAGACCATCAGAGGGGATGCCAAAAATGTCAGTGAACAGCTGAGCATCAATGTCAAAATATACACACACGTTACGTATGTGTGTACAAAAACACTCAGCCCCCTCACTGAAGGAGTTGACCAGGGTTAAAATTTCACTTGCGGGGACATCAGGGGTTACAGACAAGAATAGATGCATCAACCTTGCCTCCCATAGCTTAGTAACCAATGCAGCTGAGGCCACCGCATGGCCTAGCCAGCATTGTGCTTCCTTTATATCACCATAGCGGAAGAGGAGAGTGTTTGCCTCGTGGACGGAAATCGTGATAGTCACTTCCCGAGATTCCCTCACTGATAGCACATGTCGAGACAATGTTAAAAAATTTCTCAACCAACAATATTCTGTAACTAATTTTGATGATGAAGCCTTACCAGGTCCAAATGGCAAAGGAAATGGAGGGAGCTTCTGCTGCACGTCTACGAGAGTGAGAGGAGGGTTCAAAGTCCATTCCTCATGTAACCATTTGAGGCTCTGACAATTCTTGAAAGCATCGGAGTAACGGGTGGGATACTCAGGAATCTCGAAGGCCATTTGCCGCATGACATCAGCACGTACGTTACTAGTGGATGTAAACTCATTTACCTCCCTTTCGATCAGGGACAATGTATCATTGTTGCCCAGCAACCCACTCTCGTTGATAAAGAACCTATATCATATAGCACATTATTATCCAGTTCAAACATTATAAAATATATTAACATCACTGCAAGAAAAATGACTTACCCGCCTGAGTAAAACACCGTGCCAGGTGGATTATGAAAGTAGGTTGAGACATGATGGGCTATGAACAGGGTGTTATAAGCATGATAACAACTAAATCTAGGCATCTCCCAAATCCAACTTAAACGCCTCAACCCTTTGGCGCTAAGTTCGTGGTCCTGGGGCCGACCAGTGTCAATAGCTCCGTCTGTCAAGAAAGCCAAAATACCTTGTGTAGAACCGACTAAAAAATGTTCCAGAATGGCCACAGCCACATCGCCCGACAGATGTGATCAAACGATGATGTAGTAGTTATGCAGAAAAAACTGCAAGAACTCCCGCACATGCTTCCGGAAACATATTGCTTTCCCCTGTAGGCGGGTTTGAGGGGGAGGAACATTGGTTGCGTGAGGGTTTATACAACATAAAACCCTGACTATGTCCAAAACAATTAGGACAAGTTTCACCAGTATACTGTACAAAATGTAAACATGTTATCATTAGAAGAAAATCTAAATCTAGATTTCATTGCATGCTTAGAAAAATTGCAGATTACGCTCTAGCCGTGTAGCCAAAATCACTTAAACGCTTGCAACAGTGCAAGGTTTGTCTCAGATAATGGCGATGAATGCAATACCGCTGTCTAAACCCTTGTTCTAATACAAGGTCTGTATTCTTAAAACGCTAGTTTACGTAGATGACTAAAAATGAATAAAGAAAAGAAATATATATGATTAACAGCAATGCGAATAAGCAAGGGATGGCCTACCGATTCAAGGGGTTAACATCTCGTACTTCAACCAAAGCTTGCGAAGTGCATTGCAGACTCCCCTGCACTTCGTCAATTTTCGCCAGTTTAGCATTCTTTCCTCTCACCTTCGACGCCATGGTCACAGTTCTATGAACCTTCGCAAATAACGCATTGCTATCTTTTGCTCTCTCTCTCTCTCTCTGTAATAGCTGAATTTGAATTCGCAATAGCCAATAGCCTATTTTCGATATGAACCGCTTCCTTATAACATACAAGACTAATCGACTTGATGCCCAATTAAAGCGGGACTTTCCTAGATGCTGGTGTCAACATGAGATGGAACCTGAAGATCAGGGCATTAATGCGGTAGATATCGCATGGAGCATTGTCTGAAATGACATTAAACTACTACACCTTATCACTTCGTAATTGGGTCACATTAATTACAGGCTATTCACGATATTCAAAATTCAGTTAGCTCTTCACGCTCAGCAACGTCATACCATACCTTCTCCTAATCACTTGCATATTTGACAATTTTGTAGGACAGTTGGCAAATGTACGCAACTTTATCAACACCCCTAGCTTTAACAGGCCCATATGAGGGAATCGTTAGAAAATTTGATCTTGAACTAGTAGAAACTAACCTTTTCCTCAATGACGCAACCATATCCACGTCAGAAGCATCTCCAGACCGGCCAGAACAATCGACGCGCACGCTAGACCTGGAGGCTGAAGACCCCCTCAGCGAGGTCTCTGTGGTTACGCATAAAGGTGAGAACAAAACTCTTAAGGTTTGTTCTCTACTAGACCAAAAGGCACATGATAATATAAAACAAGTCCTCTAGAATAACGTCACAGTATTTGCATGGTCATATGAAGATATTCTAGGACTAGATCCAAGACTAATTCAACATAACATAATCCTAGACCCGCATATCAAAGCGATTAGGAAAAAGGAATGAAAAATCAAGCTAGAAATCGTGCTAGCAGTACGTGATGAGATCACTAAGCTGTACCAGGCTGGTTTTATTCGCGCGATCGATTGCTCAGATTGGGTATCTAACATTGTAGTTGTTCCTAAGAAGATCGAAGGGATACGTATTTGCATAGACTTCCGAGACTTGAACAAAGCTACAATCACAGATAACTTTCCGCTACCGAGTATCGACCAACTAGTAGATACAACCGCCGGGCATGCGGTTTTATCCTTCATGGATGGTTTTTCAGGTTATAATCAGATTTGCATTAACCCAGAACATCAGCTGACCACAACATTCATGACACCTTGGGGGACCTTTTGTTACACCATGATGCCTTTTGGCTTAAAAAATGCCAGAGCAACGTATCAATGAGCTATGACATACATCTTTAGTGATTACCTCCTAGGAAGACTGAATGATTATGTTGACGATATAGCTGTTAAGTTTGTAAAGTCAGAGGATCATCCAAAGGACCTAGAGTTAGTCCTTAAAAGATGCTCTAAATACGACCTCCAGCTCAACCCAAAGAAATACATATTCAGAGTCAAAATCGGATGCATGCTGGGGTTTGTGGTGTCGAAAACTAGCATACGAGTAGACCCTGATAAAGTCAAAGCCATTGCTGAGTTGACACCTCCTACAAATCTCAAGCAATTACACGGGTTACAAGGGTGATTACAGTTTATCAGGGGATTCATCTCAAAATTAATAGATAAATTACACCATATGCAACATCTACTTAAGAAGGGTGTTAATTTCGAATGGACAGACAATTGTCAGCGTGCGTTTGACAGCCTAAAATAAGAACTTCAACGCTTGCCAACAGTATTCCCACCACAAAGGAATCAGCTGTTTTACATTTACCTCGCAACCTCAGACGTATCCCTAGCCGCATTACTCTATCAAAGGAGAGGCGATGGGTCAGAAGTACCCATCTACTACTTGAGTCATGCCCTATGTGCATATGAAACAAGGTACAATGAAGTAGAGCATAATTATCTAGTGTTAGTGTTTACGCTCAAGAAATGTAGACACTATCTCTTCCATAGCAAAGTCAACAATATCTGCAAGAATAACATCCTGAGAGCTATTACGCACAACCTATATGAAAGTAGCAGGATAGCTCGTTGGAAAGCTATCACGGAAGAATTTGATTTGCATTATATTGGCCAATCTTCTACGAAAGGCCAAGCGATAGCCGATCAAATAATGACATCACCTATTGACAGTTAGGGAACGATAGAGCCAGAATTTCCCGACGAACATGTACATAGTATAAGTCCTATTCTAACAAGCCTCGAAGCAACATTACATTTTGATGGAGCTTCAACTGCTAGAGGCGGTAGTTCTGCCACGGTCATTACGCTGTCACCTGAGGATGCACGTCTGCACGCCTACCGCTTGACCTTCCCCTGTACGAACAACGTGGCAGAATACGAGGGGCTCCTCAGAGGGTTATTAACAGCCAGAGAGCTTAACATTCAACACCTGGCGATTAGGGGTGATTCAATGCTCATGATAAATCAAATCATAGGAGTCTATGCCTGCAAGGCCATACATTTACAGCCCTACTGCGATATGGCTAAAGATCTCTTGAAGCAATTCATAGCAACCAATGCCCAACACGTGCTTCGAAATGACAACACGCTAGCCGATGCACTGGCCACATTAGCATTGAATGTGCCACCACACTTGTTTGACACCTATCCCACCTTAATGATAGAATGTGCTGATCCTGTCATTCAGACGATGCAAATATCTTCATTGCTCGCGGATGAAATGCCGGAATGGTACGATAACATTAAAACTTACCTTCTGTATGGCGAACCACCACACAAGCTAACACACGCACAAAAATATGCAATCCGCAAGCAAGCTAGGCAATACGTCATCATAGGAGATAGTACCCTCTGTAGACGCTCTTTCGATGGTGTATTACTTACTTGCATTAACAAAGACCAAGAACAACGAATAGTTGGCGAGGTTCACAAGGGACTATGTGGAGGACACGTAGCCCCACGGGCTATGGCCGGTAAAATCTGTCGCTAAGGGTATTATTGGCCGTATATGGAAAAATATTGTCTCACAAAGGTTAAAACGTGTGACATGTGTCAACGTCACGCAAATCTTATACACGTGTCACCTACAGAATTACTTACGACCTAGATTACATGGTTCTTCCAACAATGGGGATTAGACATCATAGAGCCTATCGCACCAAAATCTTCCGCAAGGCATAGCTTGATAATCACCACTACTGAATATTTCATGAAGTGGGTTGAAGCCATCCCTTTATAGAAGATCACATCTCAACAGGTCTGCCATTTCATTTTGGACAACATCATAACCAGATTTGGCCTCCCAATGACTATCGTGACCGACAATGGGCCACAATTTAGCAGTGTGGAAACCAAATCTTTTTGTGATAGCTTAGGTATCAAACAATCTTTTTTCTCGTCTTATTACCCACAAGAGAATGTTCAAGCTGAAGCAACAAATAAGGTCATTATCAATTTTCTTAAGAAAATGCTCAGCAGTAACAAAAGACGATGGAATGAAAGGATCCTCTATGTGCTATGGGCATATCGTACCACATGTAGAACAACTACAGAAAATACACCCTATAGCCTAGTCTATGGATCTGAGGCGGTGCTGCTCCTCGAATTACAAGTTCCTTCTTTGTGGATGGTTCTCTCCATGGTTATAAATGACTCTCAACACACTGAGTCTCGGATCATGGATTTGGATTCAGTAGAGGAGAAGCGAATACAGATGCTTGATACGATTGAAAAGTATCAAGATAAATAGAGGTAGAATCATCATCATAATCTTCAACAACATCTGATTAAGAAAAAAGATTTGGTTCTCAAGGCCGTTTGTGAACCAGTAGGCAAGTTCTCTGCAAACTGGGAAGGCCCTTTCTTAGTAACCAACATGTATGGCAACGATGCATTCAAGCTAGCAGACATCAATAGCAACAAGTTATCAAATTGCGTGAACCACATATACCTGAAGTGGTATTACATCTAGCTGCATATCCAGTGTTAACATCAGGCGCAACGCCACCATCTGCTATGATGTAAAATTGGCATTCTTGGCACATGTCCACCATGACACTAAACTGGCAATGATCGTCCGCCATGATGCTAAACTGGAAATGATCGTCTGCCATGATGTAAAACTGGTAGATTTCAATCATCCACTACGACGTAAAACTGGCAGTGTTGTACAAGTCCACCAAGACGCTAAACTGGCATTTCCTGCATGTGTCCACCACGACGCTAAACTGGCACCGGCTGTCCACCATGACGTAAAATTGGAAAAGGTAAGCATCCATTTGCTGATATGTAAAACCAGCATAGACTTGTCCCTGGGTCATGACATAAAACTAACATCCACAGCATAGTCTACTGAGACCATAAATTAGCCCTACCACCATCCACTACAACGTAAAACTAGCATTTCTTGGTCTGCCCAGACTTTAAATCGGGACCATGGTCTGCTGAGACTTAAAACCAGCAACAACAGTCTACCAAGACTTAAAACTGGGACTCATACACCGCCAACATATGAATCAAGCGAGCGTAAGCATCTCTGCACAGCTGCAAGATGCACAGGGTGGGATGTTGGGATAGCCCCAACATTGCCACCTCAAAGGCATCCTGCTGACTCCTCAGATATGCCGAGAGGCATACTACTGATCCCTCAGAGATACCATTACTGCGAAAAGTTCAGTGAGGGTACCTCTGAGAGGTCAGTTATGCCTTCCAGAACCCCAAGGGAATACTCATCAGCCACGACCTTGGGAATCTCTAGAAACCATCACTATCAGACTCCAGCTTCATAGATTCATCTGGCAGGTTCTTTGCATAACCAGCTAGATGTGATGACTCTGATGGTCGACAGCGACTCGCCAGGCAGAGCCGAACGTCAACATTGAGACCCTGGCCTCTTTCTACGGCCCCTTACTTACGGCTCGCCCACTCCTTCTCGCCTTGGATGATGCTTGTTTCAACAAATTCTTCGGTGATTCGGCTGAGCAGTGGCATCCTCTTTTTTCTTTTCTAATTGCAGGTTAATTGCTACGAGGACGTCATTCAACAGTATGTTTACCAAGGCAGTGAAGTGTAGATAGCGTCTCGAGATGGCCGCTCAGGTTAGCCTGTCTACTTAGGAGTGCAATCCTGTCTTCTTCATAATTCGACCTCTTGTTCCTATTCCCCTCCTTGGCCATTCCATCAGCTTTCCTTGTACAAAATGTAAATACGCAACACACGCTTTCCTCGTATGCATTACAGTGAAGTCCATGAATTAGCGTAACGCAACTTGCCTAGTGGGCACAAAAAAAAAACTTATCCAGGCCGTGCAGGCGTAACACAACTCACCCATACAAGACTCTTTATCTATCATACGACGGTCTCACTCCATGCAAATGCAATCGTAGAAGGATGCCTCATGACTTATTTGTGGAAAGCTGCACTCACTCACTTGAGTCTTCCCTGAACCTCCATCCTTTCACCTCTATAAAAATTCCTTCCCCTATGCGTTCAACCTTCAATTTTCCCACTTCTGCACTTCCATACCGACAAGGCGACACCTAAGTAACCATCGACAGATGTTGTTGGCACTTTTACCTATCTGGTGTTTCGTATTCTTTGTCGACATCTATCGGGCAAGCCCTCTAAACGTCAACAAAGAGGGGCCATTGAAACATCGTAGAAATTGTGGATCGATTTGAGGTGAAGAATCGTAGTTCAAGAAAAAGTCCACAGTAGAAATCCAGAAGGCATAAAAACCCAAAAAGGGAGGGGGCAACTTCAAGTTTCCAAATTCCTTAAAAAATTCTAACTTTGTTGCTTCTTATGCTACATTATGCAATGTAGCGTTACTCCTTATGCTACATTATGCAACGTAACATCATTTCATTCAGCGTGATTTTGCTTGATGTGGCGACGGTAGCTTACCGAAGCAATGAAGTCAGTAGAAATTTGAACTTCAACTAATATGACAAGTCCAAGGCCTAAGCAGCAGTCTACAACTTGTCGCATATTCCATCAAGTCTTTTGATCATAATTGCATTTACGCTCCATTATGTAGAGCAGCGTAATGAGCCGTGAGAAGATCCAAGTCAACTTTAAAGGAAGCACTAGTCGCTTTATGCTTTATTACGCTACACAACGTAAGCAAGCGTAACGTGCTAAAAAGTTAACCACTTTTATGCTCTATAACGCTTTGCAGTGTAAATAAGCGTAACGCGTGTGAAATACGTTACATTATGCTCTGCTATGATACACAGTGTAAATGAGCGTAATGTGGTATAAAGTCAACTAAAGAAATATTAGACGCACATTTGTCATCCATGCGCGGCAATACGCTCATCAGCATATCATAGTGTAATCACGAGGCGGTTTCAGCAAGAGTGGTTTACAGCACATCTCACCCTCAAAGTGTAATATTATATCGCCAGTTTCAACATAAAAATTTGCCAAGTCAATGGTCTTCGAAAGTTCGAGACACGTGTCATTGAGACCGTGCCTTTCCATATGATGCTGAACTTATAAATACCCCAGTTGACAAAGAAAAAAGAGTACTTTTCCCAAAAAAGACAGAGCATAAGGCATTGTTTGAGCATTAATAGTGAGAGTAAGCAGTCTTCTTGGTGAAAAGATGATCCTCTTCATTGGCGGTCATCAGCAGCTTTAAGAAAAAATTACCGAAGGTAAAAGGAGCAGATCAGAGATCGAGAGATCATTTGGTACAATTGGCAAAGTTTACTAATCAGAAGCAGTTGATCAATAGAAATCCAAGCTTGACCTTCCTTGCATTTCACTTTCGGTTTATGAGGTAGATCAACCTCCATTTCGTTCTCCTTTTTTTAACAGTCCTCTTATTGCTTTGTATGTGCCTTGCACAAAGATAAGTGAAGTCTGCCATCAGAACATTACATCTAATACATTCAGCTTTTGAATCAAGCCATAGATCTTGGAATTACGCATATCCCCTGAATCTAGTTTTCCTTGTTGCATTGATATTATCGTTATTTCAAATTTTTTTTACATTGTGTTCTACTCCTTCTACGATTCACCGAATCAAATCATTCCATGAAACATATGCATAAATATACATTACCGCAATATTCGATAAATTTACTGATTAAGTAAGTCCCTGTATGATCGACAAGATCATTTAGGGCACCACGGATTCGTTTTCCCCAGCACGGCCCTCACACGGATCCGTGGTTAAAATTGTGTACACGGATCTTCGTTTAGAATTTTCAGCGATCGACATTTTCCGTCATTATAGTAGTAGGATCAAAGAGAATCAAAATTATAAAGTCTTAAATCATACCTCCAATCTCCATCATAATTTTGGAATTGAACACTAAGTGACTAGTCAATCAAAGCATAAACATGTCCATGCATCCTCATGTCACTTTGATCACCTACTTATCTACTACCTTACTTAAGATCATCATTGTCCAAATGATTTACATAGTTAAAGCTCTTATGAACTACATAGTCATAGCTATTGTAGTTGGGGAAATCCCTGTAAAAGTACCTAACTTTCCTACAAGCATGAAAAGTAATGGATCCATGAACGGCCCCATCAACTAAAGACTTTTTCTACTATTGCTTCTATCTACTAGATCCAAAACCCTATGCCTACTTGAATTCACCAAACTTCCTAGAAGTGGTTTGATACCTTTTCTAAGAGTGTTTGCAATCTATTGTCTTTTCAGTTGACTATAATTAAAGTCCATCACATAGACATATGTATCCTTATACATCTAAACATGGAGGAGAAGCAAGTCATCCTTAATAGAGACATGGAGACCATGAATAAAATGGTTCACCCTAGCCTTCACATACTTTGAAGAAATATACTACTTATTAGAAGAAAATAAGAAGTTACTGTAATGAAAATCATAGTCCTTCCTATGATGTACCTTCTCTTGTGATATTTACCAATAACTAACAAAACCTTTAAATTCATAGGTTGGTAATCAAGTTTACTACATAGAAGTACAATCCATCAACTTAAATATCTTTGTAATCTTATTAACCACTGAATGGTAAAGGAAGGTCCTCCTCACCCTAAAAGAATCAAGACAAGAATCAAATTACCTTATCTTTTTTTTAATTTTTTGGTTCTATGATAATATATAAGGAGCTCAAAGGGAACATACAAAGTACCACATTTTTTTCAATGTATAACCTTGAGAATCATCTCCCTTCCTTTGTAAATTCTCATTGATCTTCAATCCTTTGAAGCTGTGCTACTAATGGTTCAAGAGCTTTCACCTTGAAGGTTTTTCCAGAGTAACTTGTCTTTTTTATTTTCTGCAATTTCTTTTAAATTTAATATAATATTGATGCATGCGACTTAGAATAAAAATGTGCAACACCAATACGTTTGAAGGATTCCAACCCAGAAAGTACTTGTCTCTCCTGGAGATGAATTTGGTGATAGGGCAAACCAAGGGACTGATTGGAGGCCTCTCGCCAGCAAAATGAAACATCTTAGTATTCTTTGCAGTGGAAAACCATGGCCTCATAAGGTCATTGCTCCTATAGAAATGGAAGGAAAAAGATGCAGACATTCAAGTACACGAGCACCTACCGAAGAAATCCAACATGATGTACCAAGACTACATGAAACACAGTAAATTTTCTTTGTGTCCTAGTGGCTACGAGGTGGCCAGTCCGAGTATCGTGTAGGCAATATATAGCAAATGCGTTCCTATGATAGTAAGCGATCCCTATGTCTTGTCTTTCATTGATGTTTTGAATTGGCATTTTTTCTCAGTTTAGGTGCCGTTTTAGAGAATTCTTGAGTTGAAGAAGATTTTTGGAGTGCTCATGAGGGACTTGTTCAGGTTTTCATCTTTACTCTGACCCTCGACCCCGTGTAGGACAGGTGTTTCCTTCACAGGATGAGTTGCATTACATCTGTGAAGGGTTTTAACCTCCCTATAGATGCTTCCAATGTGGCAGGGTATGTTACGCATGTCATGGAATTTTCACTCTGAAGTAGTCAGGCTAGTCGAGCCACTCACTTCGCAACACCGTAGCATTTGCTGCCGTGGCAAGTCGTACTCTTGGTTGCACCTTGTAAGCACGACATAGAGCAAGATGCAAAGTGAGGGTAGGGGTCTTGCTTTATGTAGACATTGTTGAAGCTATTGGACACCCACGCTGATGCATGGTGTCCAAAGCAGGAAGGCTAGTAGTGGCCTTGGCACCATCGGCGTGGAGGAGCTAGCTTCAAAGGGGCCAGAAGTTGTTGTAAGTGCAGATGCTCTGGAATCCCTGTCTGATGAGACGTGGTTCACATAAGCAATGATATCGCATCGTCACCTGCAATATCATGTACATGATATCGTGGTCTGTCGCCATATCTATAAATAAGAGGCGGCTCTCCCTTGTTTCATCATCCTAGGCTAGAAGTAGGGAAACTCTGGTAGTTTGATCATTCCAAAGATAGAATATTTTCCATGTGCCCACAGTAGGATTCCTAAAGTGAACGGATCTTTATTCGAGCAACATTATACCTAAACACAAGCTGTGTACAGAAATAAATACGAGCTTCTTGGATAAACCTTGCAGTGCATGGAATAGGATTTTATTTAATGTTACTGCTTTCCTAGTAATGCAAATGAGTCCGACTTGATTATGAGCATCAAAGGATGTGTACGGATAGTCAAGGAACAGATGCTCATGAGTACGACTTGATTATGAGCATCTAAGGATGTGTACAAATAGTCAAGGAATGGATGCTCATGAGTACAGCTTGATTACAAGAATCTAAGGATGTGTACGGATAATCAAGGAATCGGCTGCTCATCGCATGCGGTATGAGTACGACTTCATTATGAGCATCTAGTATGACTACTTGGTATCCCAGTGGTGTATCCAGGATCTGCACTTGGTAATCCTAGTGGTAGTCATGCACGAAGATGTGTACGGTTAGTCAAGGAATTAGCTGCTGATCACACTTAGGCTAGATAGCTTCCTCAACCCTTTCCTCCTAGTTAAGTGCCTCAGTACGACCACTTCGAGCATGTGCGTTACATGTGGTGATCCCAATGACGATTAGCATTTGGTAGCCATGGTTGCATCTGTTTATGGTGTGTACAGTAAGTGGGAATGGATGCTAATGCTAGGTAATTTAGACTTAGGTCATTAGTTAGAGTTAGTTAGTTTCTCAACCCTTTACCTCGATAGCATAGGAGATAAAACCAGAAAAGATATAAAAATCATATACCTTGAACTTACTTAACCATACACCGTGACAACTACAAGTAAATCTAGGAAGACAACGAATAATTAACCCTAATTGTTCCATGGGGTGTGTAGGCACTTAGTCTGTGGAGTTCGACCAGATCGCGCATGCTATGCTCGTTTCATATGGTTGAGTGTAGGGGTACCTCACCACTCATCATTAGCGCCGTTGCCGAGGACTAAGTGTTTGTGCACTGAATAGAACATAAAATATATTACTCACATCATTGGGAGCCTAAACAAACCTTCAGGTTAATCAAATAAAAATTTTATAACGGTAATTAGCACATCGATAAATAATAATGTCTTCTTCTCACAAGAGCACATCACCTAAGGATTATACAAAGAACAGTTGGCAAATAAAAACACATAACCAAAATCAGCTAGTCCCTCAGCAATACAAAGTGACATATACTCATCTTGATGAGTATATACCATTTTTTACTTTTATCCTCTATCAAGACAAACAACTGTGATGGAGAGATTTGCAAGGTAACATTGTGTTACCCCCAGATCGATCGATCTCTAACATGCTTCTCCGTGCCTTGGCACAGATTGGCATGACGGAATTATACACCGAATATGTTATTGAATATTTTAACACAAGGGATTATCATCCCACAGAAGCACAACATATTCGAGACACAAGATAGGAGAGCCAACATGCACTATCGAAGGGAAAAAGGGTCGCACATGTCCTTAGTGAAACTAGAGATGGTGAACCACTTACAACTGGTTCACTATCAAGAGATGTTTCCCCTCTTAAAGAAAGTGAGGAAGTAGGGTATCAGAACCTATGCTCAACAATACATATCTCTGGTTCTGACGCCTGTGAACACCAACTATTCACAGAGGGAACAACAACCAATGACAAGGACAAGCACTTTGATCATCATCACGATTGGGAGTGGAGCCATAGAAGAGAAGACAAGAAACATCGTCATGGAGATGCTTCTCCTTCTTCTTCCCCTTCTTCACATCACTCATCCTCTCCTTCCACCTCTAGGTGCAATCATGAAGAGAATAACAGAGAGGATAAAAGTAAGAAAAATGAAAAACCTCAACGAGAGAGTGAAGAGAGAGGACAAGGGCATGAACGAAGGGAGAGTAGGGAACAACGAAGACATCATAGGTGTCATGAAAGAGATGATCATGACGAGCCCCTACTCATAACCTGAAGTATGCTTGACATAACGGAGGCTGTTAGAATTCCCGCAAGGCATCTAAAAGATAGTCAGATGAAGCGTTTAAACATGAACAACATCCCATGGTTTGAAGGAGGGTACAACACTGATCCACAACATCATTTATAGGCATTCCACGATGCTTGCGCCTTACAGAATATAGAAAAAAAGTGGCAAAAACTTAAGTTGTTTCCCAGGACACTCACCAAGGAAGCAGAGAGCTGGTACCGGTCCTTAGAATCAGAAACCATCAGGAGGTGGAGTAAGATGTTAGAGTTCTTCAATGATAAGTATCAGACGTACTCTAGAGTGTCTAATTTGCATAAGTAGATCCAAGAATGGAAGCAAGGAAATCATGAACCCTTGGATGCTGCCATGGCCCACTACTACACATTGTTACATCGTTGCCTGGGCCATGGATATGCTCAGCGGGATCAACTTCGCCACATCGTGGATGGGCTAAGGCATGAAACTAGAAGAACCCTTGGGACTTATGCCCAAGGGAGACTCTCACAACTTAGAGCCCATGAAGTACATAGCTTGTTGGAGCAAGTAGAAAAAGAAGAAGGTGAGCTACACAAAAGGGAAAGTGCGGAAGAATATAACCATGATCCCTCTCTTCGAAAGAAGGGAGTGAAATTTTATGATGAAAAGGCTGAGTCACCAATCGAAGAGCTGGTGAATAGAAGGATCTTTCCACTTCAAAAACTCACAACAAAAATAGCGGTTAAGGTAGATGACATATGGAGTTCCTTAGACTCTAAAATTGAAACTATCTTAAAAATTGTAGAAGAGTCTAAGGTAGAACAAAGTAGTGACAAAGGTAAGACAAAGTGAAGAGATTTAGGCCCTGCACATAACAAGGGTAAGGGAAAAATCACTAACTTCGATGTGGTTGTGGATTCAGACACAAACGATGATGGTGGATGTGAGATCTGCCACTATGACCATCCTAAGGGATGTTGCCCAATCATCTCACATATATAGGAGTCTGGGGTGTATGCACTTAATCCAAGACTTAATCAATGTCAAACACCTTGTAGGTTTCCTTATCCCCAAGGTAACCCAAGGCAGTTCCACCAACCATTAACGTATTATCCAAGTGGAACTCCCCCACAATCCATTGAACAACATCAGCAGTGGCAATACCCATAGTCATGGGGGATGCCATCGCCGAAACATCAATACCCTTACCGGTAGCCTGACCCTTATGGATATTATGTGTAACAGCCGATTTCTTCAAGTGACTCTATGAGTTACACAACTCCCCACTTTTACTACCAAGTTCAGGAGTACTTTAGAAGGACTCCTTCTCCTCCGAGAGACACTCCATACCCACACCATCCTCCAAATCCATCCGCACCTCTTCCACAAGTAGTTCCCATAACACCTCCTGCTCCAACAATGCAAGGGGAACTTCCTCCTCAACCACAGCAACGTCATGCTGCGAGAGTTGTAAATATTCGTCCTGTTGCTGGTTCTGACAATTGTAAAAAGAGAAGACCCTTCTTCAGAACCAAAAGCCTAGACAAACTCTCGCAACAACAAGTGGTTGAGCCCATGTACACTCCTTCACCATCTAACACTTCGGAGCATCCTTCAGTTCAACATCAGAGCCTAACGCATATGGTTATGTTGACACATATCGTAACCAACTGGATCATGCTAGGCCACTTTCCCAGGAAACTAACTGATCCTGGAAGTCCCTTCATCTACCTTGAAGTCACTAGAAATGAACCACATAGGGCTCTTCTTGACTCAAGTTCCAGAGTCAACTTAATTTCACGAGAGATGTATCACACCTGAAACTTGCCCCAACTTAAGAAGACCAACATTCAAATAGAGCTGGCAGACCAGTCCATCACCATTCCCTTGGGATTGGTGGAGGAAATCATTACCACTCTATGTGGTTGGTCTTATCCAACTAAATTCCTGGTGATTGAAGTCAACAACAATGAAGGGGACTTCCCAATTATAATGGGAAGGGCATGGCTTAGTACAGTAGATGCATGCCTTAGGATCCGTGATCTTTCCTTGGAAATTTCTAAGATAAACATTTATGGAAAGATCGAGAAGAGGAAAATTCCATGCATCACATACAATGATTCATCCGGTGATGACATGGAGGAAATGCCTCCATGTAATAGGTGTTCCCTTGAAACTTTGAAACAAAGATGCTTGTATGTAGCAACCACACAACCAGTAGTAGACACCCCCATGATTGATAGCTACTTGGAAGAGCAAACAAATATGCATGGAACGAACTGAGGAAACCCATTCCCATAATAAAAGCATATATACATTGGAATATGAGCGTCGCCAACTTCCATCCCTTAACCTAAGAACATCAATCTGGAGAAGTTGGACACTATTACGAAATTCAAACAGGTGCTCATTATTTCGGATCTCTCCCTTTCCGCTTAGTCATGGGGGAGATGGCCACCTATGCTAATCATATGGGGCCATCAATTCTTTTAATTTCTTATTTTACAACATTTTTGTTTTACATGTTTTTTTCTTACACATTTTTGTTTTACAAATTTCTTTAACTTTTCTTGTTTTTGTTTTACAACATCATTATACTTTTCCATTTTGTGTGTGTGTCTGTGATCCACCCTGTAAGTTTGTCCCATAATACGTGTTCTTCATGATGGTATGAACTATTTTGTTGTTGATTTCTAATGTTTGATTTTTACCTTTAAGTAACAATGTTGATACTAAGATATATTTCTTTTGATATGGCAGACAATCAGATCACTTCATCCATCCATCCAAAATTTCCTATGGTTTCTCTCGGCTTGGAAATGTACAAGTCCCCTTCTAATAAGAACTTTAATGAATCGGTGACTGGGCATTTCTCAAACTAAGGAAGGATTCAAGGATTGAAAAAGGGTGTGACTTCAAGGGAACTTGATGCTTTTGTGTTGGCCATTCTCTTGGGTGCTTGGATGTTTTCTTCTCAAGTTTTCTTACCATTCTGATGTTACCCAATCATTGGGAAGCTGAGTAATAAAAATAGCAAAGCCTTTGCATGGTGTGGTTCTCATGCATAAAAACAAAAAATAGAGAAAAAAAAAGAGAAGAAAAAGAAAAGGAAGAAAAGTGAGAATTCAAAGCACACTCCTTAGACAAAATAAACTTAGGCTACAAACACTGGTTATGGAACCAAAAGTGTTCCCTTTAACTAAGACCCTTCTCGCTTCCCATTCTCTCCTTGTTTTGTCAAAATGGTGGTAACTCTTGGGGAAGGCATTCTTGTTATCCACGTGGATGGTTTGGCCAAATGCATTGATGCGAAGTCACTGGAAGTGGTTTGTTTGAGGTCGGAGTTGGAATGAGATCTGCCAAGTCACATTAATCATGCAACACACAGGGGGCTGTACACCATCTTGTTCTTGGGATTCCATTCCATTCTCTTTTCTCCATCCTTCTCTCCATTGTTCACCTCATTGCCGATTGTATCATTAGTGGATATATTTTGGTGGATGCATTGTTTTCTTTTTGGTAAAAGCTTGTGGTTAAGACTTTAACTTCTGTTCCAAATGACATTCCCAGAGCCTATGGACTCTTTGAATGTGGGTTTGTCAGGGCATTAAGGGCATGAGCCTGCTTTGGGGAGAACCCACTGACATTCCTATTTGGTGCACCAGTTAAATTCTTTCCCCTAACATCTCTGCAATTACTTATTATTTTGTTCATTTCCATCTTGACATCCGATTCACTAATGTTTTCAGTTATCCCTTTTTATCTATCTTTCTTACTCCTTTTTTTTCTCCATTCTACCACTACCGGAGATTCGCGATTAGTCATGGGGGTATGGGGCTTGATTTTTTTGATTTTCTCCAAGCCCCAAATTTTTTGATTTTCTTCCTAACCCCTACACCTTTGGTAGTCATCATTAATATATTCCCAAGTTTGAATCAGCCATACCACAACCTAGCCAATGGACTTACACCGAAGGAAGGTATTAATTACATGATGATTCATTTACCCTTACTAATATAAGATTGTGTTGTGTATGAAGATGGTGATCATGCAATAATGGACTAGATTTGGAGGGAACACATGGAATGGAGCAGCACTACAGCAGCTATGCAAGGAGTAAGATCGATGGCGTGCTTACCGATGGACAATGGAAGGCACAATCTTGGCGTTGGCAGCAACAACACTTCTTTTTCTTTCTCTCTTTCTCACCTGCCAAATGAGGCCTAATGTCAATGTAATAAGGTGTTCACCCTTGTTGTCATGAACACTAGTTTTGTCAATTCTTATAATGATGATTTGTTCACATGTCATCTCATTAGTTCCATTCCCCTCAATAAGTCCATACCTTCCTGATATTATTGTAAGGAACTCGAGGACGAGTTTTCATTCAGTCATGGAGGTATGATGAGACATGATTCACATGAGCCGTGATATCACGTCGTCACCTACGATATCACATACGTAATATCATAGTCCACCACCATATCTATAAATAAGAAGCAGCTCTCCCTTGTTTCATCATCCTAGGCTAGAAGTAGGGAAAATCTGGCAGTTTGATTACTCCAGAGATAGAATATTTTCTATGTGCCTGCAGCAGGAGTCCTAAAGTGAATGGATCTTTATTCGAGCAACATTATACCTAAACATAAGTTATGTATGACAATTTAGATGAGCTTCTTGGATAAACCTTGTAGTGCATGGAACATGATTTTATTTAATATTATTTACTACTTTTCTAGTGATGAGGAATGAGTACGACTTGATTACGAGCATCTAAGGATGTGTATGGATAGTCAAGGAATGAATGCTCATGAGTGCAACTTGATTATGAGCATGTAAGGATGTGTACAGATAGTCAAGGAATGGATGCTCATGAGTACGACTTGATTACAAGTATCTAAGGATGTGTACAGATAATCAAGGAATCAGCTGCTCATCGCATGCGATATGAGTATGACTTCATTACGAGCATCTAGTGTGACTACTTGGTAACCCAGTGGCGTATCCAGGATATGTGCTTGGTAATCCCAGTGGTAGTCGTGCACAAAGATGTGTACAGTTAGTCAAGGAATCAGCTTCTTATCACACTTAGGCTAGATAGCTTCCTCAACCCTTTCCTCTTAGTTAAGTGCCTCAGTACGACCACTTCGAGCACGTGCATTACACATGGTGATCCCAGTGATGATTAGTGTTTGGTAGCCATGGTTGCATTGGTTCAGGATGTGTATGGTAAGTGGGAACGGATGCTGATGCTAGGTAATTTAGACTTAGGTCATTAGTTAGAGTTAGTTAGTTTCTCAATCCTTTACCTCAATAGCATAGGAGATAAAACCAGAAAATATATAAAAATCATATACCTTAGACATACTTAACCATACACCGTGACAACTACAAGTAAGTCTGGGAAGACAATGAATGATTAACCCTAAGTGTTCCATGGGGTGTGTAGGCACTTAGTCTATGAAGTTCGACCAGATCGCACGTGCTACGCTCATTTCGTATGGTTGAGTGTAGGGGTACCTCACCACTCATCACTGCCAAAGGCATGCATTCTCAGTTTAGATATGGGATTAGCTACCACATAGCTAAACGTCGTTTTAGCTGAGGTGTTGGCAAGGGGTTGGAGGATGACAATATTATGGCTGGGCCACAATACTGCTAGAACTCTAGAGGTGGGCACTGGCCAAGGAACTACCGTTAGGGTGGTGGGTTGTGGCGATGGTAGGTCCAGAGGGCCAGTGTGATGCCATACAACATCTCTGGAGGATCAGCATGATGCCAAGGGTGGTGGCGTTGCATGTATTGCAGACCATGTTCTCAGTGCATTGTGAACTACATTTTGGAGTTGCAACATCCCACCCCCACGTCAGCACTATGCATGCTTGTTCAATGTGTACTTGGCGTAGATGTGTGCTAGGGACGTGATGTGATCCTAGTTTAAAGTCCTGATGGACTATGTGCTAGTTTAGAGTCCCAGCAGACGTCTGTGTTGGTTTAAGGTCCCAACAAACCGTACATGCTTGTTTTACGTCGTAGTAGATGGTTGCTGCTAGTTTAACATCATAGAAGATGCTACTTGTTATTTTTTCTAGTTTAACGTCATAGCGGATGATGCTCGATGCCGCTAGTTTAACATCATTGCGAACACTGCTCATTGCTACCATGCTTCAGATGTAGTATGGCATGAGGTATGAGTGATTCACCAGGTTGGCGAACTCGTTGTTGTCCATGTCCGCCAACTTGAAGGCTCCATTTCTGAAGGCTTTAGTGACCATGTAAGGGCCTTCCCAGTTGGTGAACAACCTTGAGGATGAGGTCTCCCTTCCGTATTGGCCTTCGATGTCGGTCTGCATGGTGCTTTTGCTATTGCTTGCTTTGGTAGTGCTCTATGCATCTCAGCATTTGCATGTGCTCCTCCTCTATTGAGTCGAGGTTGATAGTTCACGACTTGTTGTTTTGGGTTTCACTCATGACACCCAATAGGATCATCCGGAGTGATGGTACCTACAACTCAAGAGGCAACACAGCTTCAGATCCATAAACAAGGCTGTAAGGAGTCTTACTTGTCATGGTTCTACACGTCGTTCTATAGGCCCATAGAATGTAGAGGATTTTCTTGTGCCACCGCCTCTTGCTGTCGCCAAGCATCTACTTCAACAAGTTGATGATGGACTTATTTGTAGCCTCCGCCTGTCCATTCGCCTATGGGTAGTATAGGGAGGAGAATGATTGCTTGATGCCTAGGTTGCTACAGAAGGTTTGGGTTTCCGTACTACCAAATTGTGGTCCATTGTTGATCACAATAGACATTGGAAGCCCAAACATTATCACAATGTTATCCAAGATGAAATGGTAGATTTTTTGAGACATTTTTTTCCTCAGGGGAATGGCTTCCACCCACTCAGTAAAATACTCAATGGTGGTGATAATGAAGCTATTCCCTATGGAGGACTTAGGCATGATAGGTCCTATGAGGTCTAGTCCCCATCTTTGGAAAGGCTACATGATTTGCATTGGGTGCAGGTCCATAGGTGAGACATGTATGAGATTTGTGTATCTCTAGAATGTGTCACATGTCTTGACTTTCGATAGGCAGTCATGCTACATGTGGGGCAATAGTACCCTAGGTGTCTGATTTTCATAGCCATAGCCCTGGGTGCTATGTGTCCACTACATATTCCCTCATTCACTTCATTAACTACCTTCTGCACCTACTCCCTGCCCATGCATGCAGGCAATATCCTATCGTAGGAGCGTCAGCACAGGGCATCATTCCCCATGAGCATATATTGCCGGGCATGCTTTTGGATGGAATCTCTCTAAGTAGATGTCAGTCCATGTGGAGATTCACCGTGTTGCAAGTAGGCTTTAATGTGTTTGGCAAAGTGTTGTATGCATAGTGTTTGGGTAGCTGAGAGGCCTCTGAGTAGCCCCTCATACTTTGCCACATTGTTGGTGCAGGGGAACACCAAATGATAAGCAAATGGGTGCATTTCCCCAGAGGGGAATGTAATGACGGCACCTGCACTACCTCCTTGAGTGGTTGAAGTGCTGTCAAAGTGTAAGGTATCTTCTAGGTGTGAAGGGATGACGTTGATAGTGCCAACGTGTTCTTCTAGGAATTCGGGATCTATGGTTGCGTGGTCGTCGACGGGTGAGGTCGTAAATTGCATTGCTATGGATTGACCCTTAGTCGACGATTGGCTTACATAGTGTAGGTCAAACTCTGCATTTATTACTTTCCATCGGGCTATCTTGCTACTTTCATACAGGTTGTTAGTGATAGCTTAGAGTATGTTGCTTTTGCAAATGATGTTGAATGCACTGCAAAATAGATAGTGCCTCCACGTTTTTAGAGCAAACACTAAGGCAAGGCAATGCCTCTCTACTTCGTTGTATTTCATCTCATGCGCTATTAGTGCATGACTCAAGTAGTACACTGGTATCTCAGATTCGTCATCTCGTTTTTGACATAGCAGTGTTGCAATAGATGTGTCAGAGATGGCAAGGTAGATGAAGAAAGACTTATCCCTTTGTGGTGGATGCATCGTTGGGAGGTGCGAGAGCTCTTCCTTCAAGTCATCAAAGGCTTGTTGAAACTAGGTTGTCCATTCGAAGTCAACCCCCTTCTTTAGAAGATGTTGCATGGGGTATAACTTATCAATCAACTTTGCTATAAACTTTCGGATGAACTTTACTCTACCTTGGAAGCCACGTAATTCCTTAAGGTTTGTAGGAGGTGCCAGGTTGACGATGGCCTTGACTTTGTCAGGGTCCACCCTTATCCTGGCCTTCGATACTACGAATCTTAACATGCATCTGGTTTTCAAACTGAAGACACACTTCTTAGGGTTAAGGCATAGATCATGCATTTGAAAACATTTAAGGACTATCCCTAGATCGCGTGGGTGATGAGCTGCCTCCTTGGACTTGACTGCTATATCATCCATGTAGTCATTTAACGTTTCTAGGATGTAATCATTGAAGATGTAAGTCATGCCTTTCTGGTAGGTTGCTCCAGTGTTCTTGATCCTAAAAGGCATCATGATGTAATAGAAGGTACCCCATGGGGTCATGAAGGTTGTTGTCATCTGATGTTCCGGGTTGATGCGAATTTGGTTGTAGTCCGAAAATCCATCCATGAAGGATAATAGGTCATGACCAGCTGTAGTGTCGATGAGTTGATCTATGCTTGGAAGTAGGAAATAGTCCTTAATTGTCACCCTATTTAGATCCCGAAAGTCTATGCAGATTCATATTCCCCCCATTTTCTTGGAAACTACGATGATGTTGGAAACCCATTCTGAATAATCAACTGTGTGGATGAAACTAGCTTGGTATAGCTTGGTGATTTCATCCCTTACAACTAGTGCAATTTATGGATTGATTGCCTTCATGCACGGATCTAGGATGATGTTGTGTTGTATCAGCCTTGGATCTAAACCTGACATGTCACTGTATGACCATGCAAAGAATTTGATGTTGTCTTCAGAATTTTGGCTACCTTTTTATTCGTATGTGTGTCTAGGAGGGAGCTAAGCTTTAATTTTTTTACTTCCCCCTTGGATGTGGTCATAGGCATCTCGATGAGAGGGTCCTCGATTACATCCCCAGCCTCCAAATCTATGGTTTGAACTAGATGCTCAGGCTAGTCTGGGGATGCTTCTAAAGATGCTATGGTGTTAGCTGTGGTCAACGCCCAGTCAATTAGGTCTGGGTTTAATTGTCTTGCGAGCTTGCCATGTGGACCTGCTAGGGCTAAAGGCATGGAGAGATTGCGATGAATTTCCATTTTTTTTAACCTGTAAATATGAGACGAAAGCTTGGTTAAGAGGCACCTGTTGGTAGCAATCATGTATAGAGAAAACTTGCAAAGTAATGAGATGTAACATAAGGATTACAATTTTTCCAGTTTAAAGTCATGGCAGACCATTATGGCATGGAGATGTAGAGCTGCTAATAGGAAAAATGCAAACTATCAACATGAGAATGTGAAACTGCTAAGGAGAAAGTGTAAAACTGCCAATGCGAGAATGTGAGATTGCTAGTTTAGTGTCATTGCAGACTACAAACGTCTAACAGATCAAAACATGCTAGTTTAATGTCTTTTCAGATCACGGAAGTTGCAACTGAGCTGGGGTTTGCTAGATTAAGGTCTTTTTGAACTGGTCAGAGTGCAACTATGCTACGATTGCTAATTTAAGGTCTTTTCGGATAGGTAAAATTGAAAATATATTTTTTTCTCAAGAAAGCAAGTAGTTAGCTTGGAGCATGTCAAAGTTTTAATGCTAACAGTGCTACGATGTTGTGGTTGGCATGCTACGCTGTACGGTGCACTGTGCATTAAATGGAGAGAGAGAGTGGAAATTTTCCCTTTTTACCATTATGGACATAAATAGGGATTAGAACCTAGTAAGCTTTTCATTCTCACTATAAGAGAATAGAGCCCGATTCGGAGCATAAGGCCATTTCGGAGCGATTGTGCTAACAGCGAGCAAGGTGGTTTTCTGTACAGTGACAAGGAGAAGAGATTTGCAAGTAGAACGATGGATCCGAAGAAGGAACGCATGAATTTGATGCTTGCAAAGGTCGAGGAGGTGAAGAAAACCCTAGGACACATGACACAACTGCACGTCACGGCGCTGAAGGTCACGCCATTGAACCGGTAGGTTACTATGCTTCCTTTGTTTTTTCGCGATTCTGTTATCATTTTTTGCTTATGTTGTTCTTTACTTTCATTTTGCATCCTAGTTTTAGCCATTTTTTTTTGTCATCATATTTTTTTGGCCTTTGCATCGCCACTGTTGCCATTTCGGCCGTGATGGATGCATAAACGCTACGCCATCGTTGCATGCAAGGTCGCTTAAACCACCACTTCACGTAGCTTAAGTTACTTGATCTTCGAATGGCGTGACGTAAGACCTAGAGGAGGGTTGGGCCATGCATGATGCAACATTGTGACATGTGTTCTATCGATGCATATTGTTAATCACCCTGTCAAGGTTAATTGCTCTGTTGCTACGCTAGGCTATTTTTGCTACACTACTACTTTCATGTTCTGGCTATGCTACGCATGGGAAGAGGTTTATGCTACGCTATATGAATGAACTACTAGGTGTTGCTATGTTGAATGTGTATTACACTTAGGCATGATGCTAACACTTGTTCGTTGTGTTGTATAGGATGGGACTAAGGCCAATCCTGATTTTTTTAGAAATTAGAGGGATCTTGTGTCATGTGAGCAAACCTATGGCCAATGCTCCTCCTCCCAAGATACATGTGGGAGAGTGGGGAGTTTGGTTCAAGAAAGGGGCACATGACTTCTTACAATTTCTCCTCAACCATTTCAGTGTGATCGTTTGGTCATTCCTAGAGGAGGAGGAGGCGGCCAGCATAACAGAAGCCATATTTCCTAGGGCAAGTCGGGGCATTCTGAGGTTGTTGACCAATGGGGCAATCATGAGAAGGTAGGGAGAAGGGTCTAGTTAGCACCCAATAGGGTAATGCATTTGTCCTGGATCTAGGATATGCCTAAGTAGAGCTACTACCACCATTACAACACACTATTCCTCGCATGTTTTATGACAACATGCTTCCAGAACACCCAGGGAACTATCTACTATGCTGGCGAGTGAGATTGGCAGCCTTGTTCAGCTATGTTTGTGTGATGCTAGCCATATTGGCCTAATGCTAACAGTATGTGCCTATTACCAGGTTTTTCATCAACAAGGATGGGGTTCACAATCGACAAGGTCTGCTGGCTATAGCACAGATAGCCCTGCAAGAGTTCTTTTTTGCTAAGAACTTGTGGGCGGGCGTGATTGGTCAATGCGGCGGTGAATACCACACCTACCCAGGCACATATTCTATTCCCTACAATTAGTGCAAGGGGCAGCGTTGGATGGATGAGGAGTGAGCAGGACCCTTCAAACCGATCATGGTTGAACAAGTTTTGATTGACCTTCTGCCGTTCCCGTTACCGTATAGGCCTAGTAGGCCAAGCGGTAAGTGTTGCATGCTTAAGTGTCTTTGCAATCTTTGTACTTTCTACATTTTTATGCTAAACATTTTTGCGAAAACTATTGCAGGGGCGAAGAATCCCTAGGAGGTGATGATGGTAACCACCGAGGAATAGGGGACGAACATCTACTTCAAATACAGTGAAGTAGAAGCGAGCCAACGTTGGATAAACGGTGTGGCTTCAGACTCCTTGGTCCAGAACCTCGAAAAGGATGGACTTATGGATCTATTCCTAGCCCCAAATCCAAGTGTTCCTACCGCCGAGATGCTCTCCCTGGTCAACTTTTTTTTCTGAAAAGCCGAGCTGCTTCCACACGCACATACAGGGCGTGTGGGTGGTCATTGAAATCAATGATCAGCTGTTTACGGACCTGTTTGGTGTTCCTACTGACAACATCCTCATAGGGTTGAAGGGCAAGAAGGAGCTGACCCTTTAGAAGAAGGATATTCAGGAGTGGTTGGAGATTGCAAAGGAGCGAAAGGGGCTCCCTATGGATAAACTCAAAGACGGGCTCACCTTAGAGATATACCTTGTCTTCCGTGCTCGTGCATTCCCCCAGTTGCTTACCCAAGGAAAGGTCCTGGGGATTGAGAAAGCCTGGATAATGCGTGAAGTTATGGAGGAGGGGGCCCGTTACAACTGGGCCAACTTCCTATGTAAAGGCTTGTAGGCCGAAATCTTAGGACACTTTCAGAAATCAGAGTCCCATTCCAACATACACTATGCCTNGCTTCCTATGTAAAGGCTTGTAGGCCGAAATCTTGGGACACTTTCAGAAATCAGAGTCCCATTCCAACATACACTATGCCTTCTACATAGGCTGTTTGAAGTGCTTCGTGATGTTTCTGGTGGTTCAAGAGAATGGATTCTGGGTCATGCAAAATTGCAACCAAATTTCTAGACCATGTATTCGCTAGATCCTCAAGACCACACAAGCCCAAGATCCTCTAGAAATAATTGGGGAGTCGTTCTCCGTGATGACTAAGGATCGGGTGGCTCGCAACATTCATGGTCAGGACAACATAGGTGAGACGTCCCTTGCTGTAGCTAGTAGCATCTCATGGGGGGAATGTCTCATAGATGAGACTATGCCCAAAGAGTTACAGTGGAATAGGCCTCCCCTAGCTGAGGAAACCCTTTGCGCGGAAGAAGAGGAGGGGCAAAGACTATGGCTTAAACTGCAAAGGATGCAACCTCCCATTGGTAAATGCTTTTGTCTAATGCTTACTTTGTTATTGTTTGCTACGCTAAGCGATGTAGCGTAGCATGGCATCTGCTTTAGGCTAACTTGTTTTGTACTAATGCAAACATGTTTCTTTGCTGGCAGAGGAAGAAGAATAAGAAGAAGAAGGTGACAAAGAGGTGTTGGCCCCTAAGACGGGGGCGACGAATAAAGACACGGAGCCCCCTACCTTGGAAGAGAGGGCCCCGGTCAAGCAAAAAAGAGCTCCTATCGTTAAGGCATGGGCTCTTGTCATTAGAGAAAATCCTACTACTAACAAAGAGGAATCTCCCTTGAATAAAAATGATGCTAGTCTCCT
The DNA here is from genome assembly GCA_015680685.1 of Gnetum montanum. Lineage (NCBI taxonomy): Eukaryota > Viridiplantae > Streptophyta > Gnetopsida > Gnetales > Gnetaceae > Gnetum > Gnetum montanum. The sequence goes on from MNCI01000808.1 coordinate 514,956, forward strand.
AGAAGGAAAGGCACCAGATCTAGTGACATGTGTCCCATGGATAGTTGGCACCAGTTAGATTTGTGTTAGATAGTTGTGCGTTAGTTGGATGTGTGCTGGATATTTGCCTCCTTTGACCAAGTTCAATGTATTTTACAATTTTTGGGTCATTCAAACCCATGAAAATACAAACAAATTAGAAAATCCCTCAAGCGATAAAAATTTACAAAGAAAATTAAGAAGGATTAACTCTGCCTTACTTGTCTATCATCCAGCGTGACCTGCAGTGTGACCTGTACTGTGCCCTCCAAAACTTGCAATTTTGGGCTAAAATCTAGAATTTTTAAAGGCTGGGATCCATAGTTATCAATAGTGGACCTTGAGGAAAACTTACACCCTTAAAATCAAGTCATTTTGGCTTAGTTTTGGGGCTCTAAAAGTTGGTGACGTTGATCCTTACGTTGTGCAACGTCTGAAAAAATAACCCCAGCGTCACCAAGTTAAAATGGCATATTTGAGACCAAAATCTTGATTTTCTAGAGGCTAGGAGCTACTAGGGACCTTGGTGAAGGTCATGGGGGGTCCTTGTGCTTGATTTTGGCCTATTTTGACCCAATTACGGGGCTCCAAAAGTTGGTGACGCTGATCCTTACGCTGTGCAGCATTTGAAAAACATAACCAAAGTGTACTTAGCCAAAAACAAACATTTTTAACCTAAAAATTTTGATTTTGGATGCTGGAAGTTGGTGCATTCACCCGTGGGCCCCAAGGGGACCTTGCCTGTTGAATCATGGACCATCGGGGGCTGTTTTGGAGGCCTCCAAGTTTGGTCATGCTCTACTCATGTTGGGCAGCAACATGACTTAGCTTGATTCTTGCCTGAAAGTGCTAGGCCAAAATTAGTGGTGTTTCATTGGCCCCTCTTTGTTGACGTCTGGAGGAATCCACTCGAGAGGTGTCAACAAAGAAGTGCAAAACACCATGAGCAATAAAGCATCAAACATTAACCGTTGCCCCTTGGCTAGGAGTCATCACACCATTTTCAAAAGTACATGGGATTGAGGGAATGTGGTTCAAGATGCAAGGGAATCAATTGTAACCAGGGAAGCTAGGAGGTTAAGGGCGATGATTGCTACTGGGATTTGTGGGAGAGTAATGCTCTCTTGTGCATAAGTTATGTCATTGGTCCTTGTCAACAGCCGGGTTTTTAGCAGACTCGGAACCAAGACATAGGAGGTGTGTTCTTTGGAGAAATGGGACTCTTATAGAGTATTTGCAGGGCCCGTTGTAAACAGCCAAAGCCACGCGATGATGTGTAACATGGTCTCTTTGAGACATGAGTGTAACTTTTTTTTTTCAAGACAACTGCCTTCTCACCTGGGGCTTGTATGAGAATGGCCAATAGTCTTTTGTTTATGATGTCAACAGGGTCTTGAAGAACTTTTCCGTGCATTTTTCTCTTTGACCATTTTTTTGTCTTTCTTTTCTTGTTTTCTTTTTTTTTGTCTTTTTGAAAGAGCTTGCTTTTTGTTCCGTGCTTGTGTATGAGCACTTGCATTTTGCATCATGCATTGTGTTTTGTATCGCAACTGCTTAGAGAGCTACAGTATGCAATAGTGTATCAAGAGTTTTGAGATGAGTGGAACGTATCAAGGGGGATGTAATTGAATAGGCTAAGGGGAGCATGATGGGGAAATAGGGGATGCATCTGGAATTGGGAATGTACTTATGAATGGATTGATTAACCCAGTCGCGTGCGTCAGGAGAAACATGATACCTTGTCGTCATGATGAAATGCATGTATGCACAAATGCCTTAGAAGTGTCATCCTGCAAACACAACTCCAAGAAGACAAGAAAATAACAAATGAAACAATCAGCTAAACACTTTAAACAAGGAGATGGAGTCACCATGTGCAGCTTTCAAAGCAAACAGAATCATGAACAACATCAGTTTCATTAGGTCCCATGAGATGAATCATGCAACAAGTCTTTGTGGAACAAGAATAGCCAACTGCAACAACAGATCTTTTCAAGTTTTGCCTGGTCATCAATGATGTCACCAGTTTATAGTCTTAGTAGACTATCATGGATTAGTTTCACGTCATAACCCCTTGGACGGTGCAAGTTTAGCATCGTAGCAGATGGTGAATTACTAGTTTATAGTCATAATGGACTATGAAGAGGCAAACTAGTTTATAGTCTTAGTGGACTCTAGATGCTAGTTTCATGTCATGGTGGATGGATGTAGCAGTTTAGTGTCATACCAGATAGAACTCTGTGGTATCAGTTTTAAGTCATGATGCCAGGACTATTCTGTGGTATCATTTCTAAGTCATGATCTAGGACTATTCTATGGTATCAGTTTTAAGTCATGATCCAGGACTGTTCTGTGGTATTAGGTTTAAGTCATGATCTAGGACTATTCTATGGTATCATTTTTAAGTCATGATCCAGGACTATTATGTTGTATCAGTTTTAAGTCATGATCCAGGACTTCTCTGTGGTATCAGTTTTAAGTCATGATCTAGGACTGCTCTATGGTATCAGTTTTAAGTCGTGATGCCAAGACTGTTCTATGTCAATTTATAGTCATAGCGGACTAATTCTTACCTTGCTTGTGTAAAGTGTGATGCTGCATGCATGGTCATGCTATGTATCTGCAAGATCCTGTAAAAAATCAACTAGAAAGAAAACAACGTCAAGCGATACCATGTTGTACATAGAGTTAGAATGTATGAAGACTGATGTAATGGTATAAAATGGTTGCATTCCTTCATTATCTTGATGTTTTATGTAAATAGTTTTGTCATTTTTCATGTTTTTTATTGTTTTTCCTTCTTTTCTAGAGTATATGTGTGCACCTAAATGTAACATAAATTTCTAAAGTGTAAAGCAAGATGTAAGGTAAATACTTGGAAAAGAAAGCAATGACCATGTAAGAATCTAAATCATAACTTGTAACCTGTAAGCGAAAATTCAATGTAAGATGATGGGAGTTCATAAATCTATAATTTGTTGGCTCTAGTTTAAAGCCATTTCAGGCTTGGTACATCAGTTTAGAGTCTTCATGGACTGTTGCATCTGTTGTTAAAGAAAGGATTACCAGTTTTATGCCATGGTGGGCCAAAGATAATAACGTTTTCAAGAAGTTTTAAATGAAACCGGCCATTTCTGACTGTGGCTAGTTTAACGTCATTTCGGACAATTAGTAGTTTAACGTCATTTCGGAAAATTCGTAGTTTAACATCATTTCGGATAGTTCGTAGTTTAATGTCATTTCAGACAGTTCGTAGTTTAACGTCATTTTGGATAGTTCATAGTTTAACATCATTTCGGATAGTTCATAGTTTAACGTCATTTCGGACAGTTTGTAGTTTAACGTCATTTCGGACAGTTCATAGTTTAACGTCATTTCGGATAGTTTGTAGTTTAATGTCATTTCAGACAGTTTTTAGTTTAATGTCATTTCAGACAGTTCGTATTTTAACGTCATTTCGGACAGTTCATAGTTTAACATCATTTCAGAGAGTTCGTATCATTCGTTCTAGTTGTTGAGTTGTCTCTTGATCTTTTCTAGCTTAACATGTGGAGTTGGGTGTATGGGTATGATTTTATATTCACCTTCTCCTTCATCAGTGATGTCAAAGGGTAGTTCTGACCAAGAGACATCTATAGGAATGGCTCCTATGTCTATGTCTTCTTGTGTTTCTTCAGTGCTAGTTGGGTTGTGAGTCAATGTTGGGTTCACATTTTGATGTATGTTCATGGTTTCTTGTTTAGGCTTAATGAACTCAATTTCTAACCCTTGACCTACCTCAGGGTATGAGGAAGTGATTGATGATGTTGTATCCCCATGTATGATGATCTCACCACCCTCGTAAGGTAGATGTATCTCCTGATGGATTGGTGAAGATACGGCTTTAAGTTGAGCTAGCCAAGGACATCCTAGGATCAGATTAAACCCTAAAATTTCATCAACCACTATGAATTCAGCTGATGTAGGGAATTAGTCTCTAGCTATGAAATCTAAGGTAACCATGCCTTTCACTCCCACACGGGAACCACTGAAAGATCTCAAGAAAGAGGTTGTTGTGGGTTGTACTTGTTCAGTAAGTCCCAATTTTTTGATAATGGAAAAAGGTATTACATTTTTTTCCGCACCATCATCGACATGCACCCTACGTATTTTGAAATGATCAACTTGTCTTGTTATGAACATAGGGGCCGTGGTGATTTCCCCTGTTTTCTCATCTAGCTTAATGTCCTTAATGCGGAACTCTAAGGATGTGGTCTTCGATTCCTGAGGTTGTGGGGATAATACTGCATAAATGGATGGTTCTTCTGCAGGAAGATCCTCACTAATAGGAATTGAAGTTAGCATTCATATGAGAGCCTCTCGATGTACTGGTGAATTCATTACTAGGTCATACAAACTTAAAGAAGTATTCTTTTGTTTTAAGGCTTGTGTGACCTGGGTCAATGCATTTGCTAGGAATTTACTATTTGGGACATTCTTATCCGTAGAGATTTGGTCAATTTGACCTAGCATTCGTATTTCTCTTAGAGGGGTTTTTACATTAGTAGCTGAGGATGTTGGGTTTGGGATATGACTTGTGATTTCATCTTTGTTTTGGTGACTTGTATTAGGCTCATTAACGGATGAACTCATGGAGATGGTGCTTAGCGGTGTAGGCTTTGGTAGTCCTAATTCATGTCCATGGTTTTCTCTCTCCATGTAGTCTCTTTTTTATTTTTTCAAGTGCTCTCTTATTAGCCTATCGGCAAGAAGTTCTCGCAAAGGTCGTTGAGAGGTGGAGGTGGGTTGTGTGCCAGGGTGTTTTGGCACCCGGACCACAAAGGGAATGGGTTGATTTTTAGATGGTATGTTTGTTATGGTGGCAACCGAAGGAGGTATGTAGATGATGAATGGTTTTGATGGTGTGGGGGACATGCGTGTGGTAAAAGGGATTTGAGGAGATGTTTGGGTAGGTGTGTTTTCTGAAGGCCTCTAAATCACAAAAGGTCTTCGCGGAACATCTTGTCTATTTTCCATATGAATATTATTAATCACCTATGGGGCATCGTTGGTTTTGGTATTAAGAGGATCCTTGTAGACCCCCATGGATTGGTTTTGAGGTCTTATCGGGTTTGTCTCATCGAACACTCCTTCGCTCCCATCTATCATGCGTTGTACGTCTTGTTTCAACGCAAAGTAGTAATCAGTCCCATGACCACACCATTGATGATATTCACAAAACCTATCCAACCTAAAGCCTTTTGGAATGGGAGGTTCATTGGCTGTTGCTAAAGCTAGATTTTTGGCCAATTCACAAAAGCGATCATGTCTTTGCGAGGCTGCAAGAGACATTTGTTTATGTTGAATTAGTCCAGCCTTTAGAAGTTGATCAAGAAGTTGTGAACGCTTCATGGGCAATGGTGTGTATTGAGTAGGGTCTTTCCTTTCAAAGGTACGAGCATGACCTGTGTTATTGTTTCTATTTGAGGAATTTCCAGGTGTATGAGTGGGTGTGGTTCTTTTATAGTTGTTGGGATAGTGGGTTGTTTTCCCTCAGCTACTGTTGCCACCGTTGTTTTGGATTTATCTTTCCTCATGTATTGGCTCCTAAAGGTTGAATAGGCTGGGTCATTACTTGTTTGTGCCGCTTCTTATATGTCTTTGATTTGTACGAATGCTTGGCTCAATGTGCAGGCTTTCAGGTAGTAAAGTTTTGACTTAATAAAGTCATTTACGGCTGACTTAAGGATAGAGAGCAAATATGTTTCAGGGATAGGTTCGTGAAGTTCGTTCAAGGCTGCACTCCACCTTTGGATAAATTTCTGTGCTAGCTCTAATGGCGCTTGTTTAACTTGAATCAAGCTGTCTAACATGGCTTTAGGTTTCAAATTGTACTTGAAACGGTTGATAAATTGATGCAATTACGGGGTAAATTTTCAGTCCCTAGTTTGTTTTCTTGGCAATCTGGTTAGCTAATAGTCTGGTTGGCTAACAAGAAAAAGTTGGCACTGTGAACTCAAGTGTTGTAACCTTTTTGTTTTGACATTGTAAACAGTTAGCATTCTCAGTGAGCATTCTGTTCTGTTCTCATCTACCACCTTAGTAGCATTTCGCATTGTTAACTGAGCCCATGTTCAAGAGCACATCCTTCTCGTTCTACACGTCTTGGCTACTCTCGGGATCTTTGCACTTCCCAGCGCTATGCAACCAATTGTGTCCATCTTGACAGAGTGAGGTCATAGCTTTGAAGCGGTGCATTTTTCTATTGCATTTTACACTGTTTCCTGTTTCCTCTACATTTAAGCATTACTTCACTTTGTTAGTCTCGTTTTCAAATAACATGTTGCAAAAGGCTATATACACACCAACTAAGTCCCTATCTGATCGACCAGACTGTTTAGGGTGCCCTGTTTCCATTCCATCCAGCATGGCCCTTTGGCGGGAATGGGATCAAGGCTGTCTTCGACCGACGACCCCTTGGTATTCATTCCAGCCGCCAATGTTTTCGGTCGCTACAGTTTCTATGGCGCTAGAAGTACAGCCTTGGTGCCTTTTTCGCGTGTCACGGTAGTCTTGTAAGCCTTTTGCATCCTGATACACATTAGTGTAAACTTAACACCCGTTTGTGGTTGTTTACACATCCTGCAGTGCAGATCGGTCACCTCGACAGTTCCTCGGGAACCCTATAGGACATAAAGCCTTTAATTACCAGTTAACTTGCCTCCTTCTTATGGTAGCCCTATAAACCTTCTACACTCTGATATGCATTAGCGTAAACGTGATACCCTTCTGTGGTTGTTTACGCGTTGTGCGGTGCAGATCGGTCACCTCGACGGTTCCTCGGGAGCCCTACAGGACATAAAGCCTTCAGTTTCTAGTTGACTTGCATGTCTTATGATAGTCTTACACATGCCTTATAGCCTATCGTGCACTAGCGTAAATGCGACACCCTTCGCAGTTGTTACACATCGTCCAGTATAGGTCAGTTGCCTCGACGGTTCCTTGGGAGCCCGACAAGACATAAAGCCTTTTTGGTTGCCTTTATTTTTTATCGTTTTCCAACTTATTTGCTCTTCCCAATTTACAAAACTGCTTAGCTTTCTAATTTCCTCCCTTTTCACATTTGCAAATCTTTCTAGCTTAGTAACAATGACTTCTGCAACTACCACTATTAACACCTTCAACGTGGAGATTCCCATCATGGTTCAAGGCACCACTGGTGCCAAAAAATCGTTGAACCCAATTCTAGAAATGCATCAATCCCTCAGGATCCAAAACCAAGGACCTGAGGGCTTGGCCTAGCAACATGAGTGTTACAACTTCCTCTGTGTGAAGGTTCAGGAAAACCTGCCTTTGGACGTACATGAGTTCAAAAGAAAACGTAACTTCGAGTTCGCTTACTGCGACGGGAAGGAGTTTGTTCCCACTCCCAGTGCTTCCATACCTTTGACAAACAAACAAACCAAAGGCTTCTAGACCAAATAATCCAGTTGGCTAGGCTTAGGGAGCAACAAGGCACAGCATCTAACCAAGATAATGCTTTCCAAGATGGATAAGAGGAACTTCATTCCCAATCCGACAAGGGAACCAACCCCATTCTTGTCCCTCCTACCCAGTCCTTCTGGGCCAATCTGTTGTTTGTCACCACTCCCTTTTTCATCACGCCTATGCTCCCGCAGCCTGCAACTACAACCGCAACGGGTAGCCATGTCACCTTCCTGGTGTATCAATGTCCTTAATCCCCTATTTCATTTGCAGCAACTATGCCTCCACAGATTATTCAGAAGCCCATTCTTGCAATGCATCACACACCAATCATGGCTACCCTGCAGCATGTTCATACTGTACCTACTTCGCAATCGTATGCAACTTCGTTTTTGATTTCTACATTCACATCTATTCCATCCACCATGGTGGGCCCAGGCCCATCCACATGGTGGACCCCATTCACTTCTTCACATATTCCACAACCATCGCAGATGTCTCATTATGTTTGCCCTCAGACCCACCAAACCCCGAAAATGATACAACCTAACACAGGGATATGGTCTCTTATGCCGATGACACAAGCAGTCTACCCAACAGCTCAAACCATGATTTCTGCTCCAATAGCACCACCTACTGGGTGGTAGACAGTGCAAGAAGCATTGCTCATGGGGGCTACCCCAACGGTACCATCGATGGGTCATGCTGCCACCCCTTCCATTCCACAGGTAGGGGATGCTTTGGCAGTTTCCCAATCGCCTACAATGTCGTAGGGTTTGGACCAAGCGTTTCAACTCATCCAGATCCTCACTGAGGAAATCAAACGCCTCAAGGCTGTCGGGTCTGACATAGTACAAGTCATGCCCTTTTACCATGATGACCCTATAAGCCTTGCAATCCCTGCTCTGACGTTACCCCCAAGGATGTCTCTACCACACTTCACAAAGTACAATGGGGAGGGAGATCCCAATGCACATCTAGTTACCTTTAGGTCTGAGTCTCTCCTGTTGCAACAATGGCCATACATGATCATTCATCTCTTTACCATGTCCCTAGCCGGGAGAGCCTTATATTGGTACCGTGCGCTGCCATGCTCATCCATTTCAACTCTAGAAGAGCTTCTGACCCAGTTCGTGATGCGCTTTAAGTACAACTTAAAGCCAGAAATCACGCTAGATCAGTTGATGGGTGTGAAGCAGGAACCTTTGGAACCAGTCCAGAAGTTCATCCAGCAATGGAGCATGACCCTCAACAAAATCCGCAAGCCCATTGCGGAAGCCCACTTGTTGGCCATCTTTAAAGGTGCAATGAATGACTTTATCAAGTCTAAACTGTACTACCTTGCCACTTGCACTCTTAGTCAAGCCTTTGCTCAGACTAAGAGTATACAGGATGCGGCCGAGGCAAGCAAAGACCCAGCCTACATCGCTTACAAAAACACCTTCACAAAGAAGGACAAGGGTAAGACCTTGACAACCATGGTGGCCATCATGGCGACTAAGGCAAAGCCCAGACCCAGTAACAACGGTAACAAGAGAAACAAGAAATTGGCTGTACCTGTAGCTAACGCCATGCCCAAGTAGGGCAGCATGTTGCAATGTCCAATTCCCACACCTGAGACATCTGCGCAACCCAAGCCAAACTTTGAGTGTAAAGATCACTCAAAGTACACCCCACTGCCTCTCAAACCTTTAGAACTTCTAAAGTAGCTATTGGCAATAGGGCACATGCAATATAAGCAAATGTTGCAAGAAGCAATCAACAGACATCAATGCTATTGCGAGCTCCTTAGGAACCCCTCTTTGGCCCTACCCAATGAACCCCAAGTTCCTAAGGGTTTCTAGCTGGACAGGTTTTGTGACTACCACTAACAGTATGGTCATAACACGAATTACTATTTGGTGCTGTAGGATGACATCCAGAGATTGATCGACCAGGGAAAACTGGTGTTGGATGAAAGAAACCCAGTACGTTCCAAAAACCAATCTATGCATGTCTACATAGACCCCCTTAACGCCAACAATGCTGATTACATCATCAACGCCATCGGCATCGACAGTGATCCTAGGCCACCCTAGTAGCCATTCGTGGTTCATGTGCCTCAATGTAGTGCACCAGCACCATGAGCAACTAATAAAAGCTCGTAATAGCCATTCGTCCTGAGAGTCCCTCCACGGGCATCTATCTTTGCTTCACCTGCTAGCGAAACCGTGCCACTTCACTTGCTAACACCATTAGCTCCTTTCATCATCAAAGGGCTGACTCCTTCGACAACCCTTGCCCTACATAAAATAGCTGAACCACCTTCTCGTCCTAAAAAATGAGAGGTGTCTTTTGTAGGTGAGGCGTCAAAGGGAAATACCACCCATGATGTTCCCAAGCCTACATCTTTTCCCCCTACGTCTACATCCTCATCACCCAAGATGAACGTTGCCATAATAGCACAGCCTGCACCACCTTGCCAAAAAGGGTTTGAAGCTAGATCCAAAGTTTCCCCTCCTCGGGAAATTCGTCTTTAGTGACGAATCGAAGAAGAGGAAAGTGCTAGATAGGAGGGTGGCCAAATACTTTTGGATGCCCTCACCCAGGTTAAGTAGGCTCTAAAACAGAAAAATACTATGATGAGCCTGTATGACCTGATCATGATGTCTGTACCATACCGCAAGGCTCTGATCTGCATGTTGACAAAGATTCTAGTCGACGAAGACATGCTAGTGGAAGAGGAAGTAATCCACTCGGTCATGTTTCCCTTTTCACTCACAGAGCCTGAGCCATCCTAATTAACTTTTAGCGACAACGACATTAGGGAAGATCTTGAGAGGGGTCAGGTTACCACGGCACTCTTGTTCATCATAATTTGGGTCGGCCAACATTGGATCCGAATGGTACACTTTGATGATGGGGCTGCCATGAACGTCATCCACTTTCGTATTGTGAACAAGTTGGGCTTGGTCAACCAGATCAAACCCACAACAATGTCCTACCTAAGGTCATTCAACGGGGCACGTGTCCCGGTGAAAGGCATAGTCCACATGGACTTCGTAGTAGGGGATCAATTTCCCACAAACGCAACATTTATCGTGGTTGAGGAAATGCTCGAGTTTAACCTAATCTTGGGGAGATCATGCTTAGCACAACTTAGGGTTGTCTCCTCATCCATACATCAAGAAATCCACCTACCATACGTGAGCAGGGAGGTGGTGATCTATGGTGACGAAGTAGCAGTGTACGCTATCAGTAACGTAGACATGGAGTAGGGCTCAGAGGTCGTAACCTTTGAGAATGAACTACCTGCTTACGCTCGCACTGAACATCCAGCAAGAGAATGGACCTAGTAGACTAGCCTCCAAAACAAAACTGCATGGGTTGAGTTTCCCTTCCAAGCAGGGGACAACAATGTGGATGAGGGCCCTGACAAGGTGCCTCGACCTTACATTCCGATCAACCCACGATGGGTCAAGAGGCAGCTATGCATAGCGTAGTAACCCCATTGCCTCTTGCCCAATTTCCATCCCTTGTACATTCACTGCCTTTTTCTTTGTTGACATATCATCCTTTTGACATGTTACGCTAAGGCCCAAAATGGCCTGAAACTATGTTACGCAATGGCCCAAAATGGCCTAAATCTAGCAATGGCCTAAAATGGCCTAAAACTAGCATAAGTTACCAGTTAGCCATTGTTCGGGTTGTTAACGTATCATCTCTTTGGAATGTTACGCAAAGGCCCGAAACGGCCTAAAACTAGAAATGGCCCGAAATGGCCTAAAACTAGAACATGAAAGCATGAACATTTTATACAAAACGCAACACATATGCAATGCACAAGTTAGCACAAAATCAATTTCTATTTCACAAAATCATCTTTTCTTTATTCAAAACTATTGTATTTTAAACAATGTTTGCAAAAATTTGTTCCAAAAATTTTAAAATTCCAAAAAAAAATCCCATGCTGTCATGGGTGTCTCTGTTCGCATCATCTTTTCCTTTCATTCCTGCATCATTGCCTTTTGCATCACCTTTCCCTATGTTATTGTCTACCGGTTCTTTATTTCCTCCCTCTATGGGCCCTGCACCCTCATCTGGAGCCTGCATCATAGGGGTGAAGTAGTTAGTTAGGGAAACAAACACAAACTACAATAGAGTGTAAGCATTAACACGATAGAAAGAAACTAACCTGAGAAGGGCTTGTGTCCATCTCCAGGGATATCTGGTCCAAGCCGAGCCCAAGGCGGTACCAGACCTCCTCTACCATGATGTCCATCCAACACCTATTGCTTGGTTCAGCTTCCGTAGCATCTCTCTCCCTTTCCACGGTTGTCCACCTTGGTGGCCCTGGCAAAAAGGAGATATTTGCGGTCTCTCCTGTGGAAAGGTCCACTTTCAGGTCAGGAGATTTTGTAACCTTTACCTGCTCCTTGAAATTGGCATAGGCCTCAAAAGTGTCAATGGAATTTATGAATTCTTCATACCTAAACACCTCCACAGTAGTGTCCTTGTACAGTTTACGATGGGTGGCATTTTTCCATTTATACATGTGTTTATGGTTTCTCTGGGACCGCCCCCATTCGTAAACCTTGGAACTGAAGTCTTTCAAATCCTAACACTTCTAGGCTAGCAAGTCCATCTACATTTGCTATTTTATTACTTTGCAGGTGGCTTCAACATTCTGATGCGCGACAGTCCAAAACTAGTGTAGTCTATCACAGCCGTGCGCCAGTCTTCATTATTTGTGTCACGGGCTATGAGGAACTTATTCCTCGACCTAAGATCCTCCACCTTGGCGACCAGGTCGGCCTCTCTTTGCTCAGCCCTTTGAACCCATTTCCACAGGTCCTCGTTGATGCACTTATATTTCCCCGAGCGTAAGCTATGGCTAGCGCTAGGGTTATCGTAAACGGTGTAAACAATGATGCAAAACGTAAATAGAGCGTAGTTAATTGTAAATAAAGCATAAATAGAGCTATATTGTAAAACAAAGCATAAATAGAAGTAAACAATGTAAATGGGAGGCAATGATGAAACTATATTGTATTGTTCAAACAGGAATATGCACCGGTCAAAGTGTAGTTTCACACGTGTGGATGGCAAGTCAAATGCCTAGCCTCGGAATGATATGACGTGATGATGCGACAATGAACGTGAGAGAAAATTGGAAGCCAACAATCAGATGTTCCGAGCACCCAAGGATTGCAAGTTCTATCCTTTTTCAGAATTTCCAATCTCCCCAATTTTTCAGAATTGCCAATCTCTCCAATTTTTGCCTTCCTCAATCTTCTTCTTTTTTGCCTTCTCCATCTTCTTCTTTTTGCCTCCTTTTTGCCTCCTCTTGTTTATGTAAATTGATAGGGTATTTATAGGGTTGGGCTAGGGTTTGGCTAGGTTTTTCAAGAATGAAATCAACAGTTGGGAGATGAGAAGAGAATAGATCTAGTGACATGTGTCCCATGGNAAGATGAGAAGAGAATAGATCTAGTGACATGTGTCCCATGGATAGTTGGCACGAGTTGAGTTTGTGTTAGATAGTTGTGCATTAGTTGGATGTGTGCTGGATATTTGCCTCCTTTGACCAAGTTCAATGTATTTTACAATTTGTGGGTCATTCGAGCCCATGACAATATAAAAAAATTAGAAAAGCCCTCAAGCGATAAAAATTTATAAAGAAAATTAAGAAGGATTAACTCTGCCTTGCTTGTCTATCATCCAGCGTGACCTGCAGTGTGACCTGTAGTGTGCCCTCCAAAACTTACAATTTTGGGTTGAAATCTAGAATTTTTAAAGGCTAGGACCCATAGTTATCAATAGTGGACCTTGAGGACAACTTACACCCTTAAAATCAAGTCATTTTGGCTTAGTTTTGGGGCTCTAAAACTTGGTGACGTTGATCCTTACGTTGTGCAATGTCTGAAAAAATAACCCCAGAGTAACCAAGTTAAAATGGCATATTTGAGATCCAAATCTTGATTTTGGCCTATTTTGACCCAATTCCGGGGCTCCAAAAGTTGGTGATGCTGATCCTTACGCTATGTAGGGTTTGAAAAAATAAGCAAAGTGCACTTAGCCAAAACCAAACATTTTGAACCTAAAAATTTTGATTATGGATGCTGGAAGTTGGTGCATTTGCTTGTGGGCCTCGGGGAGACCTTGCCTGTTGAATCATGGACCATCGGGGGCTGTTTCGGAGGCCTCCAAGTTTGGTCATGCTGTACTCATGTTGGGCAGCAGCATGACTTAGCTTGATTCTTGTCTAAAATTTTGCATGCAAACCATCCAAGGCATTCTACCTTTGTTTACTTTTCTAGCTTGCCCTTGGGTGAAGGTAGGGTTAGCTGTGGCTGCCTGACGATCTCACGATGTCTGTTTCCCTTCCAGCCTTACACAGACGATTTAGGTTAGTACAATCCCTAATGGAGCTTCCAGCAGACTTCTCCCCCACTACTACGTATTTTTGCAGCAACGCATTTCTCCTACTGCAGTCGCCCATTGAGCAGGGGCTAGGCATGGTTCCCTGTCATTTCTACAACTCCAAGTCATTGCAGCTACACATGGTCTGCTGGTGGTCTTCAGGCGTCGACGTTGCATTTTTTCGTTGCTCCCACCATCTGTGGGTTGGTGGTGGTTGTAGGATCACATCACGGCAGGTTCCTGCCAGGCCCTGTTCAGTGTTGTTCTTGTTGTGTGTATTCTTCCTCCTCCCCCACTCCCATGTCAGTTCCAAAACTTCCATTTTTGTAGTTGTGTGTTTCCATGTTGTGTTGGCTGGTGGATGCTGCCGTTATCTATGCAGAAGAGGGTCGACCGGTGGAGGGAGTAGGAGGATGGGACTACCGACGGTGGTGGTAGTCTAGTGGTTCGTGTCAGCAGTGACATTCACATAGGTGCTGGTTGGAATGATGGTTGTAGCTTGTACAATGGTTGGCAGTATGCATGTAATGTGCATGGCAGCGCAGGAGCAGCGCAACAGCGTTTGCAGGGCGACATGTGGCATGGGTCAGCGTGGGCCTCTATGATGCTCATGTAGTCATTATGCGGTGGTCGGAGCTGTCGTTCTCTGCATGGTTTAGAGCCCACGTGCCTGATTCATTTTCTGCTTCATTTTCTGCCACTCCTTCTATTGATGCATAAAATTTGTACACATCGGTAAAAAAAAATTGGTTTTAGGAGACTACTGCCTATGGTGCCTCCCGTATGGGTAGGAAAACCCATAAATAGTCTTGGCTAAAAAGGGCTACGTGGCCTTTTAAAAATAATAAATAAAATTGGAAAATTAGGGAATTTAAATTTTTTTTAAAAAAAATTTAAGAATACAATAAGTAACTAAAATGAATAAAATTTTCCCTAATCCCGCTGATGCTACTAGTTTGTTGATGCGGATGGTGTCCACTACTAGGTAGGAAGACCACGACTTCCGCTTAAAGAGAGATAGAGAAGAAGAGAGACTACTGCAGGGAGGTGCTACCTCTTTGGCACTACTGTCATAGTTGCTACAATGCAAGAAGAAGATTGTCTGCATGCTAGGGAGCCAAAAGAGAATGAAAGAGACTATTCGTCATTTTGTCAGGCATGTGCATTGCCTAGAACACTACTGTCGTAGAGAGAAAGGAGTGGGGAGGAGGGGAAAGTGATAAAGAGAGACTTCCCACTGTAGTATGCATAGGATAGCAACTACGATCGCTCCAAGCCTGTTTCCTTCCACCACCTTTTGTGCATTGCTATAAATAGAAAGGTTGTCCACCCACATCTGCACCACCGAGACAAGCCCCTATCCCAAAAAAATGGCATGTCTCGTGTCCTGCACGTGGGCTACGTTGTCTACATTGTTGCAGATAGAAAGAAGAGAGAGAGCCCTCCTCTTGTTGCTGGGGAGACCCACCCTCTATTTTCAAGCCAAGAGACCCCTCTTGATGTGTCTCGCACAAATCGTCAACCCCCATTGTCAATCCCAAAAGAGAAGAAAGAAACTATTGTTAGTTTCTTGGTTGTTGATTATCCTAGGCACCTCCCTGGATGACCCCCTTGCCCATCTACGTGTGCCTTAATGGAGAGAGATGCAGCTATTAGGGAAGAGAGCTCAATTTGTTAAGCAGGCCCTCGCTCTCCCCCACAACCATTTGCAATGTGCCTAACTGAGATAGAGGAGGCTACAAGTGCTACCCACAGTCTGGCATCACATCACCGCATGAACATTGGCCTATAGTGCCTACAATAGCATTTGCAGGACAACATGTGGCATGGGCCAGCGTGGGCCTCCATCATGCTCATGTATCATTATGTGGTGGTGGGAGGTGCTGTTCTTTGTACGTGGTTCATTTTGCTAGAGCCCACATGCTAAATTCATTTTCTACCACTTATTCACTCTCAATAGCACATGAGTATGACTGGTGGGCAGCCATGCACATAAATGTACATGGCAGTGTCAAATCATTACTAGTCAATGCTAACGTTATGAGGCCAAGGCCTCTCGTTGTCATTTCTCTTTCATTTTCTTTGTAAAAGTGATAGAAATATTCTTTTCAATTATGCTCTCATCAAGATCTAATCATGTGCAGGTTTAATGGAAGTGGAAGAGGTAGAGGATGATGGGTTAGATCAATCCAAATAAATTTTCCTTTCTCCTTCCTAATGCAACAAGAGAGGAGGTGATGGGGGAGGGGGCAGGCAGGCGGATGGGGAGAGATTTTTCCAAGATTGAGGAACAAAGGGAAAATCCCAGGGTTCTTTTTTATTTTTATTACCTATTTGATGACACTCTCAGAGACATTTCCATGTGCAATAGTAAGCAGATTTCAGAGCCAGAGGTTGCACACTTGTCAGAGGAGGTGTGCTTCTTGCAGGCATGGGTAGACAGGGCTACATTAGAAGTTATTCTATTTGTTATTCAAACTTGGTGCTCATTTCTGAGCTAAGTCTTTGTTTTATCCTACTATTTTAAGTTTTAGTTACTTAACTTTGGACTCTATTGTTTGGATTAAAAACAAAGTTTGTGTTTCTTTAAAACTCTAGTTAATCTTTGTCCAAGTTATAGTTATCTCATGGTTTTCATTTCACACTTAATTAATGTACAGGTGTCCTTGCTGAAATTTTAGAGTAAATAATTATTTCTTTGCCAAAGTTGTTATGGACTATTATGTACCTGTTAAAATTGTTTAATTTACTAGCATCTTTAAATGTCACATTTTATAAAACACCACATTGCCTTTCCAACTAAGACTATTCCTGGAATTTTGTACTGATATGAGAGGCACCTTAGGAAATATTCTCTTTAAACAAGTTTTGTGGATGTTGTTGTGTTCAAAATTTATGCATCAACACTTTTTTGGCACTACAAGGAGGGCTTGTTTCGTTTGCTATTCTTGTTTCATTTCCTGTGCTTGTTTACTAAAAATTTCTATTTGTCAATTCCTTGAAGTTTCTATTCCTAAAATGTTTTGCTTTATTTTAATTTCTGTGAATCTCTATCACCAAACCCCTTCATTTTCAATTTTTAGAAAACTTTTGTTTCCTAAAAATTTTCGATTCTTGTTACCAAAATCCTCATTGCCTGTTTCTAACCTTGTTTACAACTGTTGGTTCTTTAGTTTAATTTATCTTCTCAACCCTCAGTTTTTAAGTCCCATTTACAAGTCTATACTTTGGTAGTCCTTCCCTTAGTTTGAACTTTGGAAAGGTGATTAATTACATTATTCTAGTTTAAATTTACGTTTCTAAAATTTTACATTTTCTATTTTATTTCAAATATATATATATATAGAAATTTCAATTTTTCATATATATATATATATAGTATTTAAATATTTTTTGTTTTTTTTAATTTTATAATTTTTTAGCATTTATGTTTCAAATTTTTCATTTTATGAGTGATGAACCACGATATTGCATCTGCGATATCGGATCAACCATGCGATGTCAGATACCTGATAAATAAGAGGTGACACCCTTGGTTTCCACATTAGAAGTTAGTCCCTTAGCCAAAATCTTTCCATTTTTTCCCTCTAGAGTTAGAATTATTTCTGTGTGCCTGCAGTAGGAGTCATAGAGTGAATGGATCTTTATTCAAGCATTGTGTAGTTAAGAACACTTTGTGTATGGAAATAAAGAAGAACTTTATGATCAACCTTGTAGCATACACAATATTTTAATTAATGTTAATTATTATTTAATTATTTCATAGTTGATTAATGATTTCTCTCACCCTACAACTCTCTTAGTTAAATACATTCAGTATGACCACTTCAAGCATGCGTGTAGTGCTTGGTAACCTAGTAACGATTAGCATTTGGTAATCTTAGTAGTGTTGCACCAGTTCAAGATGTGTACAACAAGTGGAAATGGATACTAGTGTTAGGAGTACTTAGAACTTAGTTAATGAATAGTTAAATTAGATTAGTCACTTAGTTATATCTCTCTCTTCTCCTTATTAGCGCAGGATATAAAACACATAAAATCCATAAAAATCATATGCCTAAAGCTTATGTAACCATACAACCGTGACATATAAGTAAGTTTGGAAAGACAAAGATCAATTAACCCGTTATTATTCCAAAAAGGTGCATAGGTACTTAGTCCTTGGAATTCGATCGGATCGTGCATAAAATGCTTGTATTCATATGGTTGAGCGTAGGGGTACCTCGCCACTCATCATTGACATCATTATTGGGGACTTAGTTTTTTGTGCACTAAGTTGAACTTAGGAAATCATTCACATCGTTGGAATGAACCCTTAGGGTTGATTAAGAAAAAGATAATAGTACATTGCACACTGAACAAGACATGATGTCTTCTTCTTCACACAAAATCACTTCACCACCTAGGACTAACACAAGAAATAATCGGTGGCAGGATGCACATGACGTTGATCCACCAATCCCTCAACAGTTTCATGTGGTATACATTCATCCTGATAAATATGTACCTGAATTTACCTTTATTCTCCACCAAGATGAACAACTACGTTGGTGTAACTTGGAAGGTAACATAGTGTTACTTCCCGACTGTTCAGTCCCAAGTATGCTTCTTCATGCTCTACCACGAATAGGCATGTAACACTTACATGCAGAGTACATTATGCAGGACTATGATTCGAGAGACTATTGTCCCACTGAAGTGCAACGTCAAAGGGATTTGCAACAAGAGAGACACCATAAGTCATTGAAGAGAAAATGGTCAAGGATGCCCTCCACGTTTTAAGTGAAATTGAGGGTGATGAACCTGCCTCAGGTAGTCACCCACATAACGATGTTCCTCCCCTTGACTTTGGCGAAGGGGTTGTGTATCAGAACCTTCATTCTACTATTCACAACCCAGGTGCTGATACCAATGAACACAAAGTATCCAAAAAATGAACAAAGACACATGACAAAGGTGGGCATTCTGATCGCAATTGCGATCAAGGTAGAGACCACAAAAGGGAAGGTAGTAGACACTGTCATGGTGGTGGTTCTCCTTCTTCTTCACATTCATCATCTCCTTCACCCTCTCCTTCCATGTCCAAATGTACCCATATAGAAACAAATTATGGGGATAAGGGCAAACAAAGTGGAAGTCACAAATGAGACAACCAAGATAGAGGATGAGGCCACTCTAGGGAATCACGCCATAGAAGAACGAAGAGTAGGGAACCACGTAGGCACCATAGATGCTACGAATGAGATGATCATGATGAACCCCTAATTGCTTTGTGAAGCATGCTAGATATAACTGAGGCTATGAGAGTGCCAAAAAGGCATCAAAAAGATAGTAGGATCAAGAGGTTAGACATGAATAACATCTCATGATTTGAAGGGGGATATAACGCTAATCCTCAAAATCACTTACAAGAATTTCATGATGCATGTGCCTTGAAAAACATAGAAAACAAGTGGCAAAAACTTAAGTTGTTTCCACAGACACTAATAAAAGAAGCTAAAAGCTAGTACTAGTCCTTAGAACTAGAATCCATCTATAGGTGGAGTACTATGTTAGAATTGTTCAACGATAAGTATCAAACATACTCCCGGGTGTCTAATCTACGAAAGCAAGTCCAAGGATGGAAAAAAGGAATTCATAAACCCTTGGATGCTACCATGGGCTGCTATTATGCACTAATACATTGTTGTCCTAGCCATGTTTATTTGCAACGGGATCAACTATGCCATCTCGTAGATGGGCTTAGGCATGAAACGAGAAGAACCCTTAGGACTTATGCCCAAGGGAGGTTATTTGAGCTTAGGTCTCATCAAATTCATAGGCTACTAGAGCAAGTTGCTAAGGAAGAAGCTGAGCTACAAAAAAGAGAGAGTGCAGAAGAATATAACCGAGATCCTTCCCTCTGAAAGAAGGGAGTAAGATTTTGTGAAGATGAGGAAGAGTCACCACTCGAAGAGATGGTGAATAGGAAAACCTTGCATATCTAAAAGTTAGCATCAGAAGTATCAGCAAAGGTAGACCAAATGTGGGACTCCCTGGATAGTGGGTTTCAAACTATTCTCAAAGTAGTATAGGAGTCTAGAGAGTGAGGTAGTGATCATGACAAAATGAAAAAGAGAGAAGCAAACAATGCATGTAACAAGGGTCGGTAAAGTTGCTATTATTGAAGAGGTTGTAGACTCATATATAAAAAATGATAGTGGATGTGAGATTTGTCAATACAACCATTCTAAGGGATGTTGTCCTATGATCTCACATATACAGGAGTCTAGGATGTATGCACTTAATCCACATTTAAACAAACGGCAAACATCCCAACGGTTACCTTATCCCCAAGGTAACCCAAGATAGTTTCACCAATCTTTAACATATTATCCAAGTGGAACTCCACCATAACCAATGGAGCCACATCAATAGTGGCAACACCCACAATCCTGGGAAATGCCACCACCAAGGCAACAATATCCTTACCGACAACCTGACACATATGAATATTACGTGCAACATCCAATCCTTCCACTTGACTCTTTTGGTCATGTTACTTCCCAACATCACTACCAAGCCCGTGAGTACTATAGGACTCCCTCTCCTATGGGTGACATTCCACAAGTGTACCATCCTTCCAATCTGGTTGCATCTCTCCCACCAATAGCTCCATTACCACCTACTCCAGCAATGCAAGGTGAACTCCCTACTCAACCAGAACAATGCAATGCCACAAGTATTGTTAATCCTCAACCTACTGTTGGTTCTAACAACCATATGAAGAAAAGATCTTTCTTTAGAACCAATAGTCCAACCAAGCCTTTTCAACCCTAAGTGGCCAAGTCTTTGGACGTCTTCGTATCAACTAAAGCTTCAAAGCCTCTTTCGAACTTAACATCAGATTCTATGCATACGGTCATGTTAAAACATGTTGTTACTAATTGGATCAAAGCTGGCCACCTTCTCAGGAAAATCTCTGATCCTAGGAGTCCCCTAATATATCTACAAATCGCAAGGAATGAGCCATGCAAAGCTCTTTTGGATTCAGGTTCTAATGTCAACCTAATATCACAAGAAATGTATAAGGCCTAGAACCTATCTCCATTAAAAAAGAGCAATGTTCATTTAGAGTTGGTCGAAAAATCCATCATTGTTCCCTTGGGATTAGTGGAGGACATTGTTACCACTATTTGTGGATGGTCATATTCAACTGACTTCCTGGTGATTCAAGTGAATAACAGTAAGGAAGACTTCCTGATCATAATGGGAACGGCATGGCTAAGCCCTATTGATGCGTGCCTAGGTATCCACGATCTTTCCCTAGAAATATCTAAGGAAAATACTCTCAAAAAGATCGAGAAGAAGAAGGTCCCATGCATCACATACAGTGACATAGGGTGCAATTGCATGCAAAGATCATGGGTTGTCCAAATTTTAACATTTCCTGCATGCAATCAATGTGCACAAATGATCAACATGTAAAGGTTCTTGTATGCAGTATCCACATGACAAGAAGACACCTAGTGGCTAAGAGCTGATCAAGAAAGCAACTCACTTATATGCATGGAACTAACTAAGCGTTTGACTTGCGCTTACATAGATAGCATTGATGCATTAGAGTAAGTACACTACTAACTTCCTAGCCCTAACTTAGAAAACATCAACTGGGGGGAGTTGGAAATTCCTAAAAAATTTAAATAAGAGCCCCTAGAGCAAAGACCATTATCCAACAGTATGGAATACACATTCCTTAAAAATGGAAAAATGGTAATTATCAATGCAAGACTTGATCCACAACAAAAAGAGAGTGTGCTAAAGGAAATAAAAAAATGGTCAAAAGCCTTCACTTGGTCATATCTAGAATTAACTAGAATAGACCCTAAGATATGTCAGCATAGGATTTACACTGAGTCCTCCATGAAGCCTCGAAAATAACCACAGAGGCTATTGAACCCAAAGTTGAAGAAAGTAGTAAAAGAAAAAATCAAACAACTTCTAAAGGCTAGGTTCATATACCCCATTGTTGATAGTGAATGGGTTAGCCCCTTAGTAATCATGCCTAAAAAGGGAGGCAAATGGAGGATGTGCATAGATTTTAGGCTACTAAACATGGCAACATTCAAGAATCACTTTCCATTTCCATTTGTTGACCAAGTCTTAGACAAAATCGAAGGGCATCGTTATTATAGTTTTCTAGATGGCTATAACAGATACAACCAAATACAAATAGCCCTAGAAGGCCAAGCCAAAACTATGTTCACCAGTCCTTGGGGAACATTTGCATACAAACAAATGCCATTTGGCTTGTGCAATGTCCCTACCATGTTTCAACACTTAGTTCTAAGCATATTCTAGTAGTAGATAGGAAATGGTGTGGAAGTATTTATGAATGACTTCTCCACCTACAGAGCAAGTTTTGATCAAGCCTTGGACCAATTAGAGCATGTGCTGAAAAGATGTGTAGAAACTAATCTAAAGCTCAACTGGTAAAAAAGCCATTTGATGGTCCAAGAAGGTGTAGTACTTGGGCATAAAATTTCACATTCAGGGATAGAGGTAAACACTCAAAAAATCAAAGTCATCCAAGGAATCACCCGTCAATCGAAAACTATTAAAGATATTTGGTCATTCCTTGGACACACTAGCTAGTATAAGAGATTCATAGAGAACTTTTCAAAGATTGCCAAACCATTTGTAGAGTTAACAAAAAAGGATGTACCCTTTGAGTGGACTAGGGAATGTGAACTAGCTTTCCAAACTTTGAACTAGAAGCTAGTAGAAACACCCATTCTACAAGCTCCTGACTGGTCTAGGCCATTCCATGTCCTAACTAATGCATCCAACTATGCCTTAGGAGCTGTACTTGCATAATTAGATGACCAGAAACATCCTTATTACATCCACTATGCAAGTAGAAGTATAGCTAGTTCATAACTTAACTACACTACTACAAAAAAAGAATTAATGGCTGTAGTGTTTGCACTAGAAAAAATTAGGCACTATGTATTGGGGTACAAAGTATTCATACACACAGATCATAGTGCAATCCGGTTCCTCATGAATAAGCCAATGGTAAGCCCTCGTATTATATGATGGATGGTAATCCTACAAGAGTTCAATTTAACAATGATCAATCATAAAGTCACTGAGAACGTAGTTTCCAATCATTTATCTTAGTTGCACTAGGATAGCAAAGAGGATGAGTATCCCATTTCCGATCACTTCCCTAATGAGTTTCTCTTTTCCGGTGTAGTAAATGGCCAATCACCCATGGAGATGAATTGGTGTAGTAGCATTCTTACCTATCTCCTTACCCAAAAAACACCACAAGAGCTAGACCTTAAGAAGAAACAATAGTTTCTTCACATAGCCAAGTATTTCATGGAGATTAATGGACAACTTTACAAAGTATGTCTTGATGGCTTATTTCAATGGTGTGTTCCCGATAGAGATCAATTGAGAGTTTTCCAAGATGCTTATGAGGGTCCTTGTGGGGGCCATTATGCAAGGAGATAAATGACCATCAAGATCCTACTTGCAGGGTGTTATTAGCCTACCTTGTTCCAAGACACCCATCACTTCATCCAATCTTGTGAACATTGTCAACATGATGGGGAAATGACTACTAGAATGGAGGATCCACAACAATGGATTCAACCATTAGAACCCTTTGAAATTTGGGGAATTGATTCCATGGGGCCCATTACACAAATGTCCAATGGAAAATCTTACATCATAGTTGTTGTAGACTACTTAACAAAATGGGCTAAAGCAGCTGCCATCAAAGATTGCACATCATCTACAACTACAAAATTTGTTCATTAATAAGTTGTAAACAGGTTTGGTGTGCCACGTGCACTTATTTCAGACAATGGAACACACTTCACAAGTGCAACTTTTCGGAAGCTAATGCAACACTTAGGGGTTGAGCACAAATTGAATACATCATATCATCCCCAAGAAAATGGTCAATCCAAGGTCACCAATAGGGAGATTACTAAGATATTGACTAGAACCATTAGCAAATATAGGTGAGATTGGAGCAGTAAACTGAATGATGCTCTTTGGGCATACCACTCCACATGGAAACTCCCTATAGGCTACTCTCCCTACAAGTTAGTATATGGAAAACTTCCAACACTTCTTATCCAAACTAAGCTTCGTACACTAGCCATGACATGTGACCTCAACCTTGACCTTGATCTAGCATAAAAACAAAGGTTAATGACTCTTAACTTGCTAGATGAGAACTGACTAGCTGCCCTGTCATCTAATGAGTTGCACAAGGTATTTAATAAACAACATCATGACCTGAAAATTAGGAAAGTTAAGTATCAACCTAGAGATAAGGTTCTCTACTGGAATCCCATACATTTATCACAATGTACCAAATTTCAAAAACTGTGGGAAGGACCTTACATTATCTATGCAACGTTTCCTTCAAGAGCCATGACCATATATAAACCTAAGAGCCTGATAAAAGACTGTTAGTCAACGTGCAACAAACAAAACCTTTCCATGAGTTTAGGACAACCAGAACATATGCTACCTCTATAGGTGGACAACCTTGCTCATTATTTCAAATCTCCTATTTCCAACTTAGTCATGGGGGAGATGGCCACCTCTGCTAACCATTGAAGGCCCTCACTTCTTTCTAAATTTTTGTTTTACACATTTTTTGTTTTTCAATTTTCTTTAATCTTTCTTATTTATTTTTTACATCATCATTCATATTTTTATCATTTCTTCGTGTACTTTTGTTTTGTTCGTCACCCAATAAGTGTTCATGATGGTGGTATGAATAATATCATATCAATTGCTAATGTTTGGATTTTTCCTTTGAAGTATGATATTGATATTAAGGTATAGTTTTTTTGATTAAATAAGAAATGAGTCCACATCGTTCATACATCCATAAAATCCTATGGTCTCCCTTGGCTTGGAACTATACAATCCCTTTCTCTAATAAAACTATTAATGAATTGGTGGTTGGGGATTTCTCAAACTAAGGAAGGACTCAAGGAATGAAAAGGGTGTGACTTCAAAGGGATTTGATGCATTTGTGCTGGCTATTCTCTTGAGTGCTTGGATACTTTTTCCTTGGGTTTTCTGTCATTCTGACCATTCATCAAATCACCAGAAGCTGAGTACATAAAAATAAGTCTTTGCATGGTGTGGTTCTCACTTGAAACACACAAAAAAAAATAGTGAGAATTAAAAGCACATCCCTTAGACACAATAATGAAATTAGACTACACACACTGGTTATGGCACTAGAAATACATGTTACCCATGCCTGAAGGTTCCCTCTAACTATGGCCCTTTCTTGCTTCTTGGTTCTCCCTCTCGCTCTCCTTGGAATGGTGGTGGATTTTTGTAGAGGCATTCTTGTTGCTTCAAGAGGATGAGTTGCTCAAATGTGTTGATGCGAGGTCATTGAATGTGGTTTGTTGAGCCTCAATTTGGAATGAGATTTACTCGATCACATTAACCATGAAACAAACAAGGGACTTTACAAAACCTTGTTCTTGGGTTTCCATTCCATTCTCTCCTCTCCACCTTTCTTTTTCATTTCTCACCTCATTGTTGATTTTATCATTAGTCTGTACCTTGGTTGATGCATCGGTCCTCCTTGGTAATTTCTTATGGGTATGTTTTTAACTCAGGCTTCCCAATGACATTCCAAGAGCCTATGGACTCTTTGGGTTGTAGGTTTGTTAGGGCATCAAGGGCATGAGCCTACTTTGGGGAGGACCCATTGACATTCCTCTTTGGTGCAGTTTTTAACTTCTTTCCTTGAAAAAATTTCCTACAATCAATAATTTTTGTTTCATCCCCATCCATGACATACATTTTATTGGTGTTTCTGTTGTTACTTTTTCTCCACATTTCTTATTCCTTATCTTTTTCCATCCTATCACTACTGGAGGTTTGCTCTTAGTCATGGGGGCCCTGGCATAATTTTTTCAATTTTTCCTAACCCCTACACCTTGGGTAGTCACTAGTGTTAAAACTCTAGAATCAGTATTTGCCATAACCACAACTCATCCAATGCACTTTACATCGAGGAAAGGTATCAATTGCATTATGATTTATCTGCCCTCGCTCATTTGTGACTGTGTTGTGTGTGCAAATGGTAATCATACAACAATGGACTAGGTCTAGAGGAAACACATATGATGGACCAGAATTGGAACATTTACGAAAGGAGCAAGATTGGTGGCATGACTATGGATAAACAATGAAGGGTACAATCTTGGCATCGGCAGCAACACTTCTCTTTTTCTCTCTCTCTCTCCTTCTCTTCCAATTGCCAAATAAGGCTAGATGTTGTTTATGTACAATGTTCACTTTTGTGGTCATGAACACTAATGCTGTTATGTATTGTATTGTTGATCCGTTCACCGGGCATGTTGAGTCTATCACCATGTTAATGGTCATTCAATCAATAATCCCATACCTTCCCAATATTTTTTCAGGAACTCAAGGACAATTTTTCATTCAGTCATGGGGGTATGATGAACTGCGATATCATGTATGCAATATCAGATCAACCATGCAATGTTTGATATTCGATATCGCGGCCCATCTTCTTGCCTATAAATAAGAGGCAGTGCCCTTGGTTTCCACATTAGAAGTTAGTCCTTTAGCCAAACTCTTGCCATTTTTTCCTTGAGAGTTAGAATTATTTCTGCGTGCTTGCAATAGGAGTCATAAAGTGAATGGATCTTTATTCGAGCATTGTGTACCTAAGCACACTTTGTGTATGGAAATAAAGATGAACTTTATGATAAACATTGCAGCTTACAAAATAGATTAATTAGTGTTAATTATTATTTAATGATTTCTTAGTTGATTAATGATTTCTCTTACCCTACAACTCTCTTAGTTAAACACATTCAGTACGACCACTTCGAGCATGCGTGTAGCACTTGGTAATCCAGTAACGATTAGTGTTTGGTAATCCTAGTAGCGTTGCATTAGTTCAGGATGTGTACGGAAAGTGGGAATGGATATTGGTGTTAGGAGTACTTATAACTTAGTTAATGAATAGTTAAATTAGATTAGTCACTTAGTTATCTCTCTCTCTCTCCTCCTTATTAGCGCAGGTTATAAAAACACATAAAATCCATCAAAATCATATGCCTCAAGCTTACTTAATCATAAAACCATGACATACAAGTAAGTTTGGAAAGACAACAATTAATCAACCTGTTATTGTTCCACAAAGGCACATGGGCACTTAGTCCTTGGAATTTGATCGGATCATGTGTGAAATGCTCGTATTCGTATGGTTGAGCGTAGGGGTATCTTGTTGCTCATTAATGAGTGAGTTGTCTCATAGATCATCCCAACAAAGGCCATTTACCCTTGCCCCTAATCGACCAACTACTTGTCACTTTACATTAAGAAAACAACAAGCTTCACATTTTCCAAATTCTATCCCTAGAAGAATTTGAACTATGATGGCAACCAATCAACCCCCAACTCCTTTGGTGAGCAATCTCTTTAATTTCACAAATTATCATGATATTTCAAAATAGTTTCAAAACATAAATTTATTCTTTGATCCTACGGCTCCTAATAGTAATGCCCATAAACATATACAATGTTTTGAAACTTTGCTAGGCATTTACAACCTTATTTTAAATGCCATAGCATGTAAGGTCTTTGTAGCAACTTTTAGAAGTAAAGCCACCTAATGGTTTTTAATGCTTCCTAATGCCTCTATCAACTCATGTCAAGACTTTAAAAATAAGTTTGTACTCCAATTTGATAAGTTCACAAGTCTTCCTTTAGCCTAAAGAAACTTTACAAGGCTAATAAAACTGCCTATGGAAAACATTTGTCACTATAATCTAAGATTTCTCCATCAACTTACTTATGTGCCAAATGAGATGCATCCACAAGCTGATGGCATCCTCAATTTTTACCTCTCTATCATTGACTCATTTTTCTCTTATGCCATTAAATCTAATCCCAACATAATAGAAATACGAGCATTGACTAAAGTTGTTGAATTAAAATAAATTACCTTAATAAATAGTGATGAAACACATTTATTGTTGGTCTCAATGTTGGGTACATGATGTCATAGCCATGATGTCACGTAGAAAATGTTGGGATCTTGATACGACATCACGTAAGTGACATCAAAGCGTCTACCCTAGGTCTATAAATACCATGCCTGGACTCCTATTTTGAGTCAGTTTTTAGTTTAATTTTCAAGAAGAGTAGTGAAGCTCTTGTCATTTCATTTCCTCAGAGTTAGAGTATTCTCTAAGTGCCTACAGAAGGAGTCTAAGTGTATATGGTTGTTTGTTCGAGCACTAATGTATCTAAGTGCAGTAGTGTGACAGGAATAAAACAAACTCTTTGACAATCCTCGCAGCACTAAGAATAGCTTAATATTTTCTTTAATGCATTTTACTTTCATGTCCTTTATTTTAATGCATTTGAATTAAGCAATTTATTTTCAGCAGTTAATGAAAACAAGCATGACCACTTCGATCATTCATATAGTACTTGCTAACCTAACAATGCTTAACATTTGATAGCCCAACAGTGCTATATGTGTTAATGATGTGTCCAAGAAAGTGGGGTGGTTACTTATGTTAGGCTAGCTAGGCAATAGATGAATTAGATCTTTAATCACTTTACCTTTCATTCTTATTGTAGGTGATTACATATATAAAACACAAAATGATAAAAATTATATACCTCAACTACACTTAAACAATACCCTTGAACTTCACAAGTGTAGTTGGGAAGACAATGAATGTTCTTAATGCCCATTTCACTTCCTAGAAGAGCTAGTGCATTAGATAACTATAGGTCCATGAAATTCAACCACATCGTACATAACGCCTTAGTGATTTGTATGGTTGGGCGTAGGGGTACCTTGTCACTCATCAAATAGCATTCAAGCCCAATTTGGAATAATAAGTATTAGTAATCCTATGCAATCTAATCCTTAGCCTTCACAAACATTCTTGATGGTTAATACTATGTTTCAAACACCTCCCCCTCTTTCAAATGACTCAATCAATAAGTAATTATCTTCAAGGACCAACATCCTCTTTATTTTTAGCATCAAATACCATTTTAAAGTGACGATCAATCAAAAGATTTAATCCAATCCATCATAAACCCAAAAGGAATATCCAATCCTAATGGATTTACTACTTAAACAGAAAATCAAATGACCCAAATATTGACCTCTCTTCAAAAGATTTCTAATAAAGTAGTTGAGCTAAATTGAAATAATAACAAAATTCCTATACATTCTAAAAAATCAAACACATCAATTGATGATGAATATTTCCGCCTTCATAACATTAAGAAATACTCTAAGAAAATTTGTCCTTAATTTTTAGCATTATTTTGTGACAATGCCCAAAATCAAAAAAATGGGAAAACCTTAATTATGATCCTCAACATACCTCATGAAATAGAAAAAGAAGAAGTTTCCTCATTTAAACATGTCATGGTAAGTGATCCCAATCTACACAACACCCACTACCATAGACTTAATGACATTATGAACACTACTCAATAACAAACTAGGAATAATCCTTATACTTCCCACAATAGAAGAGTTCTTAGTCAAAATAACACAAATAATCAAACCAAACTATCCCAAGTAAATGTTTCACAACAACCAAACTCCCCTTCTATACTTCGAAGAACTCCACCTCAACATGAAGTCAAAGATGAACATAGAACTTATGATCTAGTTGATGATCTGAAAGAGTTAAAGACAAAATTTTAATGTATGATCTTTTACATTTTAATGAAATGAAATATGTAATTCAAAAGATAGTGTTCATACACTTGAACCCAATAAAGAAAAATCTCCAACAACTGAAAGGCAAGTTCACTTTGTAGAAAGTCCTAATGTGTTATCAATATAAAATTTAAGTAATCTCATGTTAAATAAGACAGATCAACCTCCTTTTCTAACAAATTTGATCATTTTATGAAAGGATGTTCATAATTGCTTAATGAATTTTGATAAAATTGTTAGCATCATGCCATTAGAGGTGTGTAAAATGTTGGAAGTACAAATAATACCACAGGAAAAAAGCATGATACAACTTAATGGATCTAATATACTCATGGTAAGGTCATTAAAAGGAGTAAAATCACAATGTAAAAAATATCCTAATTTTACATGTTATACTAATATTTTAGTGGTTAAAATGTCACCCACTTATGGTGTTCTTCTATCTAGGACTTTCAGAGCCCAACTTGGGGGCTTCTTTAGATCAAACATTTTAGAATTATTAATTCCTATTAAAGGAAAATGTGAATATGTCATTATACCAAGAGAACCCTTTTATAAACAAGTGGTAACAACTTTAAATCAACAAAATCAATCTTTCAAAAACCAAAATACTAATCTTTATGTTGGAGTTATTGAAGTTGGACATAGTGAACATGTTATAAATGGCCATGTGAGTGAAATTTCAGAAATAAATCCTTTTACTCAAACTTTTGGGGAATGTGAAGAAATTTATGAAGATGCCTTGCCTTATCATCAATATGATGGAAAAACATTTCTTTTTTATGACCCACTACCATTAGGAATGGACAAAGATATAAATGAGATTCTAACCATTAAAACATTAAAAGGTGAGCCAAATCATGTTCCTAATGCAATAGCTCAAACAACCACTATTTTAGATGTCCCTTTTAGACACAATGCTTGGGATTTTGAAATTATTATTAAAAGGAATAAATTTTATTATATTCCAAATAATATGTTTTCTTTCCAAGTTTTGATGATGATAATCATATTCATAAGCTTTTATTTTCCAAGGGTGAATTTAGTGATCAATGTTTTAAAGTTACTCAAGTTAATGAAGAAGCTATGTCAAAGGATGTCATATTTTTTAAATAAAATCTCTCCTAAAATGGAAACTAGAGAAGCTTTATTTGATGACTTACATACCAAAACCAAACCATTTAGATAAAAACTTAGACCCATTAGTTCCAATATTGAAACATTGATGAAAGAAGAAATTGATAAACTTTTAGAATCTAAAATTATTTATCTTGTGAAACATTCAAGTTGGATATCAAATTTAGTGCTTGTTAGAAAATGAACAAATAAATTATGACTATGTATTAATTTTCATAATCTCAATCATCAACAAATTGTTAAAAGATGGTGTGACAAAAAATATGCAAGTAAAGTCTTTAAAGTAGGAGATCTAGTCCTAGAAAGAGATAGAGCATCTGGTCAAATAGGTTCTTAAATTAAGTTTTCTCCTTTGTGGTTAAGCCCATACCAAGTCACAAATGTCATTGGCCCCAATGTTTACAAAATTTTTGATTTGCAAGGATACAAATTAAATAGAAATTTTAGTTCATTTTATTTAAAACATTTCTACTCAGGTGCTCCATGTGAACACTTGGTAGATTCCTAGTTTCATGATTTCTTCTCTTTTTCCATGTACTTCATTTGTATATAGTTGCATTTGTATATTTTCTTTGCATTTCCATCATCTTCTCATGCATATTAAGTCTACCATCAGCTCTTTCTTAGCATATTGATTTTGGTTTGAACTTTGCTTTTCATATGATTTTAGTAATCATTATGATCTTTTGTGTTACTAGGTATTGGGTCATCATAACACCAAATGCAAGTATAATGTTTTATATGTTATATCATATTACTATTATGTAAAATCTCGTTATATGTTATACTTTAATATTTTATTGATTCTTCCCAATCTTTTCAATATTTTATTAGTTATGTTAGATTATGGAGGATGGGATTTATGCTAATGTATCATGTTATTATCATGGTCATATAAATGTAGGACATGTGAGGTTGAAGAATGGTTAGCCACAGTCATTAGGTGACCTTAGAAAGTTCCATTTTCCTCTCATAAGCCTTGGCCGTCAAGTGTGATGATCCATGGCTATCCTATGAGCAACAAGATAAAGTGTGTTCCTCTTCACTTGAGAACCCCTAGCCAATCAAGAGACCTATTATGATGTCATCTAGCTTATAATGAAAGGCACATGCACGGGGGTTGAACTACATCATGGGTAGAGTTTTTGAAAGGACCATGTTCTTTGGCAGTGTAACTAATTGGCTAGACTCATGCTAGAATTCCTATCTTAAGAATGAAGTACATCATGAGTGAAGTTTCCTTAGAAGAAAAAGGAAAAGAATGAGGACCATGTTCTTTGACAATGTAATAAGTTTTTAAGTGTGATGGGGTCCAACAGCAATCCTCATCCTAGCCTCCAAAATTCAAAAAAGAGAAAAGTAAATATTTCCTTCCCTTTTCCTAATTTTCCTCATTTTCCCTTATCCCTTTTCACCCATTCCCTTTCTAAATGTCAAAGAAAGAAAAAAAAAACTAAAGGAAAAATCCGAAAGTTGTGGTTAGCTATGATCTAAGAGAAACATGTCCGCTTCATTAAGTTTCACATAAATCTTGTGCTCAAAGTAGTCCTTATGCTAATTTCTTTTATAAATGAGATGATTGGAAATGAAATCTTAGTTATGAATAATCTATATATATATATATGCAAATACACTTGTGATTCAAAATGTTATATCTCGATTAAACAAGGTGGTGGGTCAAGGGTGGTCCATGTTTAGTATTTTCTTGATTATATGATTATTTTAATCATGTTTTAAAATGGTATGATTTGCTTTCAAATTTTAATTTGCCAAGTGTTTTGAGATCTTTTTGATTTTTATCTTTTGCATTTGCTTTTAAAATTTCTATAGTTTTGCTATTCTTGCGCTTGCTAGTTTGAGGACTAAGTGTTGGTTCCAACATCTCCCATGCTACTACTGCATAGGGCCTTGGTTTATTAGTTAAAGTGTACTTTTAATAAATTAAGATGTTAACTCATTTAAAAGACTGATTCCTTAAGTGCTTCCAAATCATCCTTAAAATATTAACGTTAGCTCATGAACGGTTATAGCAAGAAAAGTCAAAAGATTTAGAAACGTTGAAAGAACGTGAGCATGACAGTTTCCATATATCCAATAAGGTTATGATTTGGAATTATTTCTATCTGCTTCCCCCCGATGGTTGCGCCATCCTTGGCAGTCCCCAATTGGCAACTTTCAAGTCCTCAACATTTTCGGCACCCCAGCCGAGGCCCGTATAGACGTCTTGAGTCCTGTCTCCAGTCGAATGCAGTGCGGGCAAGGTTTGTGTGGCGTGTGTCCTGTTTTAACACGAAAGTTTCAAGCTCCTCCATGACACGTCCTACCATTGTTTTAATCGCATCCATTGATTCCTTCCTTTTTTTTTATCTTCCAAAATTATTTGTAAATGCATCAAGTTGGTCATCACCATGATACCCACCAACGGGGCTCACCACTGCATAGCCCATGACTGCTGGTCAAGCTTGTATCATGATGCAGTAGTTGCTGCTACAGCTGCAGGAAAGGAAGAAAACATCATGTTTATGAGAACCTGGTTTTCACCTCTAAGATCTCTTTGCCTTCATTTGGTGCCCAACAAAACCGCCCGATTCATTTTCGGCCACTCATTCACTCTTGGTAGCACACGAGTATGAGTGGTGGGCAGCCATGCATGTTATGTACATGGCAGTGTCAAATCATTACTGGTTGATGCTGCCATCATGAGGCCTAAGGCCTCTAGCTGCCATTTCTCTTCCGTTTTCTTTGCAAAAGTAACAGAGATATTCTTTTCAGTTATGCTGTCATTGGAATCTGATCATGTGCAGGTTTGATGGAAGTGGAAGAGGCAAAGGATGAGGGGTCAGATCAATCTAGATAAATTTCCTTGTCCAATGCAACAAGAAGGAGGATTTTTTGAAGGCTAAGGGACAAAGGAAAATCCCAGGGTTCTTTCTTAGTTTTGTTACCTATTTGGTGGCACTCCCAAAGGCACTTTGGTGTGGAACAGTAAG
Source organism: Gnetum montanum (assembly GCA_015680685.1). NCBI lineage: Eukaryota > Viridiplantae > Streptophyta > Gnetopsida > Gnetales > Gnetaceae > Gnetum > Gnetum montanum. The sequence continues at coordinate 548,739 of MNCI01000808.1, forward strand.
TAGATTTGAGAGCCAAAGGTTGCATACTTGTCAGAGGAGGTGTGCTTCTTATAAGCACAGACAGACATGACTGCACCAGAAGTTATTTTATTTGTTACTCAAACCTAATGCTCATTTTGTAGCTAAGTCTTTGTTTTATCTTGCTATTTTAAATTTTAGTTACTCAACTTTGGCCTCTATTGTGTGGATTAAACACAAAGCTTGTGTTTCATTAAAACATTGGTTAATCTTTGTCCAAGTTGTTAGCTATCTCATGCTTTTCATTTCACACTTCATTAATGAATAGGTGTCCTTGTTGAAATTTCAAAGTGAATAGCTATTTCTTTGCCAAACTTGTGGTGGACTATTATGTACCTCTTAAAATTGTTTAATTTAATAGCATCTTTAAATTTCATGTTTTATGAAACATCACGTTACCTTTTCAACTAAGACTATTCTCGAGTTTCCATACCCATATGAGAGGCACCCTAGCTAATAGTCTCTTTAAATGAGTTTTGTGGGTGTTGCTTTGTCCAAAATTTATGCATAAATAGTTTCTTATTAGTGTATTCGTATGTGTTGCATGCGTGTATATGTATACATGTTTGTGCATAACATAAAATTGTTTCACTTTTATTAAGATGATATATACTTCTTGTAATAAGATACTACTACCTTATTTGAAAGACATAGAACCTTTATTGTGACTCTTTGATTCTATAATCCTTGAGTGGTAAAAACATTATACTCTTTGTTAAGTTTCTTTTATCATACGAATGAAGATTGTTAGGAATAATCAATTATATATGAATAATCTTGATCACATCTTGATATGTGTAGGTAATGTTGATATGTATTTCTATCATTTACAAATAGTGTGCCCTTGATTTCTTATAAACTCTACAAGGTTGTGTAGGGAACCTGGGCCATGGTCATTGGTGTGAACACCCTTATTCTTATGTGGACAAGGGTTTTGGAAATAGCTCAATTAAATTAATTAATATATCACTTATTTATGAATGCTCTATAAATTGGCAAGTATAGTTAGCTGTTGTAGAAGTAAATGTTGATTTAATATATGCTTTATAAGTATGATTTTTCTTGAAGCTTAGCTATAAGTATTTTTGTGTTGTTAAGTATTTCTTCTACTTGTGGAAATCACATTATATGATTTTCCTACCATTAGCCTCTGTGGTTGCATTTGTGGAAATAGGTTGTCACATGGCACATAGAGTTGTGACCAATGGACCTTCTATGATTATGATAATACTTTGTATTGGCCTCTATGGTTGCATCAATGGAGATGGGCTTCCATATCGTACACAAAGTTGTGACCAATGGGTTATGTATCCATCATTGGGCTCTATAGTTGCATTGGTGGGGTGGGCTTCCAAGAAGGTACATAAAGCATATACCAATAGAATTGATAAGTTGTATGATGTTTCCACTACTAGAGAAATTCTTTATAATGATTTGGCTAATAAACACTATATAAGTTTTAGGTTGATGTGGAGTATGCAAAAGGATTTCCTTTTATATTTGGATTATCTAATAATCTTATTAGTGATTCTTGTTTAACTGTATATATGGTTTTTTATTATTTTAGTTTTCTCATAAGAATCCCCAAAAGAAGATTCAAATTATCTAGAGCTATATGTGCATGTAAAGGTTGTTTTGTGTACTAATCTCTAAATTTAGAATAATTTTACATATAGTTTCTAAAATTTAATATTAGTGTTATATGATCATGGTTGCTTCTTCTTGTGGAAGATTTTATAGTAAAAAAGATAGTTAATTGAATTCTTCTTAAGAAGCTATCTTAAGTAATAATAGTAAACTAATGCAAGGACATTGATGATTGTTTAAAAACTTTGCTGTCATTTTTCTTAGTGACAACCTTGTTATATATTCTATAATTACAATGCCCTTTCATATTAAAATATTTTATTAATGCATTTAGTTTCAACTTTAGTTTCAATTTTTAAATTTCATTCCTATATGGTAGTATTTCTTATTTATTTTTGTAAACACCTCAGTGTAGACATGTTTTGGCTAAATTAGAAATTAGATTGAGTTAGGTCGTTATAATGGAGGGTTGTGTTGGAACCCTAAAATAATTATAACATAGGTACATCTCAAGATATATAGTCTAATCTTTATAAATGATCATTGTTCACTCGAATCAAATCCATGACTTGGAGCTTTCAAATCAAGAGTCTCACCACTAGGCCATTACCTCATTTTTTAGAAGAGTTATGGGACTTTCTATCAAAGAATCATAGTCTTTTTTTTTAGAAGAGTTTAATTATTTTATCCACCTAAAATAATTTTAGCTAAGTCTTGTTTTTTTCATAAGCTTTTAGTTTAGGAAGTTAATTAAAGAATTATAGGCTTATTTTAAGAAGTCCAATATTTCTAGGAAGTTCAATCAAATAAACCTCATGGATATGGATAAGCTTGTGATGGGTTTTTATCCCAACATCTTTGGATGCAAATATTGTAAGTAAACCAATTGGGCTATAGACCATACTCAAAGAATCATAGTCTTATAATAATATTATAAAACTAATGGACTAAAATATGGTGCACTATCAAGATTTTTTTTTCTTTGAGCAATCCAAATTATGGGATTAACATGCATATCCATGTTTCTTTTTTTGAGCTATGCAAAATATGGGATTAACATGCATGTTCATTTTTCATAGCACATCCTTTATACACATTCACCATCATCTTATCTTTATCATACCAAATGGGATCAACTACATGAGTTCTTTTTTGCCATTCACCTCTATGAAGAGCTAGATTCTTGTTTATTTGTAGTTTCTTCAAATCATCTTCTATCATTTTTCCCATGTCTTCTTTGGTCTTTCTTTCGATGGCTTTCCTAGAATAGTGATGTAGCAATCTTTTATTTATAGGCTCATTGTTTGATCTTTTTTGCACATGTTGAAACCATCTAAGCCACTATTCTTGCAACCTATCTAAAATAGAAGTCATTCCAAGTCTTCCTCTCATGTTTTTATTGTGTATTTTATTATCTTTTAATAACATTAAACATCCATCGAATCATTCACATTTTTTCCATATTGAGTTGTTATTCATGTCTCTTTTGTACTACCTAACATTCAACAATATATAAAATAGTAGGCCTAATTATTTTCCTGTAAAATTTTTCCTTAAATTAAAAGAAAGCATTTGAACTTCCGTAATATTTTCTTCATAAAGAAAAACACTATTCTTTCTTCATTTTGATCATCCTTTCTCAATTCTATTTTTAATATCTTTATCAATTTCACCATTTGAAGGAAGGATTAATCTTAGGTTGTGAAATTGTTTGCAATGAGGGACTCTTTTACCTTGAATGTTTATTTTTATTTCACCATTGTGTATGTTGTTATCAAATTTCATTCCATATATTCTATCATATTTCTACTAATTTTAAAGCCTTTTGATTCTAGAGCATGTCTCCACCTCTCTATTTTAGCAATAGTATTTTCTTGAGTTGTATCTATTGGTTCTAGTGTGCACTTCGGAAACTCTTACTCCACCTATTCTAAATGCTCATGTTGCAGTTTAGAAGCAAGAAAAAGAAATGAATTTAATAATCCAAATTCAATATAATCGAAGGCTATATCTACATATGAAAATATAGTAAAAGCACCCTATCAAAGCTCAATTCTCAATAGAAGACAAAGATCAAGTAAAGCCAAAATAGATTTTTTTGTAAAATAGGTACCAAAGCCATGTAATTTATATTTAAATTATTATACCACATAAGATAAAATAGAAATTTCTATTATTTTTACATTTTTAAAAAGATTAATGGATGGATGTAATAAGAGAATGATCCCAATCTCTTATGTCTATTGAATTTTCAATCAATTTTTTATAAAATAGGCTTGTCCCATTATATTCTATTATGGTCTTATCATTTGGTTGCAAATATGTGTGCAAATAATATTTGTAAGAGAGGTAATTAATGTCATGGAGGCAAATTAATGATGAAGAAAGAAGATTGAATATATTACACAATTTTCTCAATTTATCCCATAATCCCATATCCCATTTATCATCTACAATCCTTGCATCAACAATTTTACAATTTATTCAATAATATTATATCCTATTTATAATCTACAATACCATTCACAATTTCATAATTTATTCCATTACAAGTTCATCCATCATCAATTCATCATATTCCTCAATTCTCATTAAGTAAAGAAGTTACACAATCACATTCAGGGTTACTTTTATGTAATAGCTTTCAACCATCAAAACAACTCAAATTAATTCCTAATTATGTAGTACATAGATTGTTGAAAGATTTTTCTATCAAGTATTCACTTAGTTTATAACTCTCTGGGATCATAGAGATATTCATCTTGCAAAATAATGATTCATATTCTGGACATTGAACAATTATATTCTATACTTCTTTTTCAAGACAAATTTGAATGATCAAATGAAATCCAATTGATTGAAAATTTTACAAGATTATAGATCATAGAATGAGCTTTCTAACAAGCCTAATATTAGCCCAAAAATCATCTATATAGTGAAGATATTACAACTATAAGATAAGAAAAAATTTCAAATTTTTTGAGTTTGTCTTCCACATAATTTGGTATATTGGGTTGCTAAAAATTTGTAAAATAAAAAATTCTTTTAAATCTTCTTACATCCAAAAAAATGTACAGTATCCATGAATAAAATATCATTTGCAAATAGCATACACTAAGGAATTTCATCTTGTATTTTCTTTGTTATTTCATCCAAAATAATGGAAAGTAAGTACAAGCTAAGTGCAAACGCTTGATGTACACCTACTATGGCTGGAAAATCATATGTTAGGCCAAAAATTGTTCTAATTTTAGAGTTAGCTCCTTCATACATGTCTTAAATCACTTCAATATATTTATCAAGGATGTTTTTCCTCCTTAAGGCCCAACAAATAATATTTTTAGGTAATCTATCATATGCTATTTCCAAGTCAATGAAGATCATATTTAGATTTTGTCTATGCTTTATAAATTCTTCAATTGAGTATTTTATAAACAAAATAGCTTCTATAGTAGATTTTCCTAACATAAATCCAAATTGATTTTCTAATACTATTGATTCAAGTTTGAGATCTTCCTCTATGACTCTCTCCCAAAGTTTTCTAGTATGGATCATTGGCTTGATCCCTCTATACTTTGTACAATTTTGTATTTCTCTTTTATTTTTGTAAATAGTAACAACAAAGTTTTTTCTCCAATTTTTAGGCATTTCTCCATCCCTGAAAATTTTGTTAAATAATTGATATACATTCATTTTTGTTATAAATCCATTACAATATATAGTTTTTAAGGAGACAAATTATTTTTTAAATATAAGAAAATTAAGCTACTAGATTAACATATGACTCATCCTAAAATATTTGATAAAAGGAATAAGGTATGAATTAAATCTATTTAATTTTGACTCCATAAAATTAAAATAATTATTGTATCATATGTAAATATTGATCTCAATAATTTAGAAAATAATGATATGTTTTTGTAAAATAGCTAGATATTTTCAAATTGAGCATAGCTAAATTGGTTGTGGAAGCTCTTAGAACTAGGGTAGCATCAAAAGTCTTGAGGTCTTCTCTTCTACAATTTGACTTATCATGAATCAACCATGAGTTGACCATGCATTGTAATACGAAATTTCTTCTTATCATAAGTTGGCCACAAGTTGTAACACCTTGTTCTTAGTCTTCATTGTGAGTCATAGTGGGATCACAATTAGTTCTATGGAATGTTTATGACTTGTGGTGATTAATGTGACTTTATTGTANGAATGTTTATGACTTGTGGTGATTAATGTGACTTTATTGTAAGTTGTAATTTTCTCAGAAGTAAAAAATTTAAGAGTCATCGTGACTGACCTTCTTAGTTGCAATGGGATCATAGACTATATGATGGTTAAAAAATTAAGAAAATCAATATTAAAATTTTCAATTCAAGGGCATCTCCAAGCCCAAACCTTCAAGAACATGACATAAAACATCTAATAAATGAAAAATCTAATCAATGACATTATATGCAAGATTAATGAGATCAAAGTTAATTTTCTATGGGTTTCTTTCCTGTTTCTAACATGAAACAAGAAATTATGAAAAAAATGTTTCTCTTCTTGAAGAACTTAGATTTGGAACTCATATGTCAAGAATTATGATCTAAAGGGTTTCTAAGATCAAATTAACCTTCCCAATACAACATGTAATAGAATTTGTGAATATTACCAAGAAACCCAAGAAGATCCATAAGAATTACTTAGAAATTTTATGAAATGAAAGAGATTTGAGCGAATTATAATGAGAAAAGCTCAAATCTAGACAAAAGCATCAATTTAAATCATCAAATATATAGATCTAATAATTTGATAAATTAAAAAATAGAAATATTATAAAATGCTTGAGAAATTATGAACTCAATTATGAAATAAGAACATATTTTGAAATGTGATATGTATGAAATGTTTGCGAAATTAGATGTGAAATATTATGAAATACGAGCTAATGCATGGCTAAGGACATAAGCCCATTCTGAAATAATAAATAAAAAGAAAAAGAATTGAAAGTTTTAGGAAACTTCAGTACAAAAAAAATCCTTCTTCTTCTATTAATGAGAAGATATCAACATACAAATGCAATGTTTGACATCACATTAAGTTTGAGATTAGGAAATTGATCTCCTTTTATAGCATTTGAGAGTGGATACATGACATAAATCTCCTTCCTTAATTTTCATCAAACTTGTGCTATCCTAACTTTAAATATAACATGACATTTGAAATAAAAACTTCTAACTCTTAACATGACCCTGTAACATAAAATTAAACTTGAATAATGACTAACATACGATTTCAAGATGAAATTAAAGAATAAACACCATGAAAAATATTTATAGAAATTAATATAATTTTCAAACTATACTATACATTTCCATCTTTCTGCTATATATTAGATTTAGAATTGTAACATTCAAAGTTTGGGAATTAGATTTTTCTTCTTTCACATTTAAGCATCTGATCATTCTCATGAGATAATCAATATCAATAGGCCAATAATGATTTGTGAGCATATCATTAAGTTGATTTAAGCTTTGAATATATGTGAGAAAATAAGAAGGGCTTTATACCTTGGCTATTCCTACTATTCTGGTCATGTGCATCCATAGCCCATGTAGTAGTACCAACAATGGCAAGCTCCAAATCCTTAGGGTGCTACTCCATGGAATCTTCCAACTCCTATGCAACAAAAAATGGTGCTTCTTGTCAATTCCTACATTCATGGTGCATAATTAGGTTCTTATCAACCCCCATCAATAATACTTCAATAGTACATGCCTGTTTCGATTAGTCCTGCCAACCAAGCTTTCCAACATCAAGAACAATAGTAGCTTCTACTCCTTGGTCCCATGCAAGGTGGGATACCTAGTCAACTATAGCAAATGAGAGCTAAATTTAGTCCTATTTCCTATTATATCAATCATGATTCCATGTATGCATCTAAACAATATTATTAATCTCTTGATGATTTTGTTGTGAAGGGAAGTTGAAGGTTCCATGGCAAGAAATTCTATGACAAGCACAAACATGAGAGTTGTAAGATAGGATCCACATCATCCTCTCCATCTTGTTGAGAGGATGATCATTCCTGTTAAATAAGAGTCCATATTTAGGAGGTCTTGACAAAATTCCCTAATCATAACTAAAGTGTATTCTCTATTTCAAGGATAATCTCCACAATTATGTCTAGTAGAGGTAACAAGATGATACCTAATAGTGATGTTATCACCATTTCCATTTCTATGGTGGCTACATGGGTGCTCAAAGAAGGATATTTACCTAAAAAGTAATTAGATCCTCATAGTCCCATGGTGGAAATTCAAATTGGTAAAAAGAGTCATTGCCTAGCTCTCTATGACTTTAGTTTAGGAGTTAATCTCATCTTATTGTAGTAGTCCCTTGATTGGGGGCTTTCTTCTCTCAAGTACACTAACATTCGATTAGAGTTGATAGACTAATCCTACTCATATCCCATGCGACGGGTATGTGATATAATGACTTATGTTGTAGTTTGGTTGTATTACACTAAGTTTTCTAATGATCAAGTCAAAAAACAAGATGGAAGAAAATTTTTCTATTATCAATGGAAAAGCCTAGTTGAGGACCACTAATGCCAAGTTAATCTTCCAAGGCTTTTATCTCAAAATTGGTAGAAGCGATGATATGAAAAGGGTGAATTACAAGAAAATACCTTGTGATCCTTTTTAGTCTAGTAGAATCATGTGCATGTTCCATTCAAGTGAGCAAAATGGAATACTTAATGGACAATAATAGTTGTACCATAATGAATATATTTTATCTCCAAGGATGTCTAACAGTTAATTTAACACTTAGAGATCTCTTAGGTAATAGACATGGATCAATCTTGGAGGAGAAAACCTCCAAGCCATGCAAAAATTATTTATTTTTTTACTATTTTTCATTTGTACATGTAATAAAGTTGTTATTTATAGTTAGAATTTTATACATTTTGAACCTTATGGATAATCAATTATGATATTTTATTTTCATTTATAGAGTTTTTATTTATGTGTGTGTTGTAGGAAAATCAATTAATACACTTTATGAATGCTCATAGAATAAGCCAATGATGAATGAGTAAGTTATAGATGTGATGAAGATGTAAGGGTGACAAACAAATCAAAAGTAGAGCCTTGATAATTGATGACTGGCGAGGTACCCCTACACTCAATCATACGAGACGAGCGTCACACATGTGATCTGGTCGAACTCCGCAGAAGGACTAGTTGTGGCACCTAGATAGTTATCCTTAGGTCGTAGTTCGCTGTCTTCCCACCTGGACTAGTATTATATTTGTCACGTATGGTTTAGTCTAGGATGAGGTGTATGATGTGTTCCTAATCTATGCTACTCCCGAAGAAAATGGAAAATAATATTAACTAAGCAAAGCTAGGAGGAAAAGGTAAGGAAATCTAATCTAGCCTAAGTGCGATGAGCAATCGATTCCTTGATCAACCGTATACATCTTGGACCTCGTGCACGACTACCACTAGGACTACCAAGCATAGATCCTAGGTACATCATTGGGATTACCAAGCGAAGATCCTAGATATGCCACTGGGTTACCAAGCATAGATCCTAGCTACACCACTGGGCTACCAAGCAGTCACACTTAAATGCTCGTAATCAAGTCGTACTCATTCAGCGTTCTAGGAGTTTAAGGGTGAGAGAGAGAAAAAAATAAATAACATTAAATAAATAAAAAAACAAATAAATAAAAAAGTGAATGCTGCAATGATGAAGTAATCTCGATCTTTATTGCCAGTCATGTGCGTGTCCAAGTACGACACACTCGAATAATGACACCATACAATTACATTCACCACACTGCGGGCAGACACAGGAAAAAATCTAACTCTGGAGGGTTCAAACTACCAAAGCTTCACTACTTCTATTTTGGGATCCCAAACAAGGGAGAGCCACCTATTATTTATAGATATGGCAGTGTACTGTGATATCGCATACGCAATATCATAGGGAAGACATGATATCGTGTATGCGATATTGTGGCCTATGCAAATCGCATCTCATCATACCCCCACAACTAAATGAAAACTCGTCCTCAAGTTACAAGGAGAAAAAGCTTCATTGATTACACAGTGGATAGGTATGGGATTATTAACTGGAAAAAAAAAATGAAATGATGCCGCAGTGTGGGAAGACACAACACAGAAAAAAATGCTACACTACAAAAAATGGAACTCATGTAGTTCCTGGTGGCGGTGGCTCTTCCATGGGTGCTTTCCCTTTGTCACGTGCTCCAAGCTTTGAAGGTTGATGATGCTGAAGAATGGCCTGGAGCTTCTCCTCTTCATTCCGAGGGTCTTGTGCCATCCATGCTAATGTTCCGATGTTTGACAAAGTCGGCACCTCCCATGGACAGGGTAGTTGTAAAAACATCTGATTAGCTTTGACATACCATGCTGCGAACACCCGTCATTCCTCTTCATAGGCTCTGGCTTTGTCTTTGTATTTGTGAAGCTCTGTTAGCCATCGAGCCAAGTCAGTTGCAACATCTTTTTATCCTTGGTAGCTTTCTTTTATCACCGCAAGTTCAGAATTTACAACATCTAGTTTCTCAGCTAGCTTCTTGCACTCTACAAATTCTACTTCATATTTGATGTGGGTGGAAGCTACTTACTACTCGAGCTCTGACCTTGGGTGTCCTGCTGTTAACATGGCCAAGTTGGCATATCTAAGATTTGCCAACTCCTTGTATTTGGTCAAGTCTTGTGTCTGCAGGTCCCGATTCTTAATTTTCGCTTGGTGAGCGAAGGCGTAAGTGTCCAATATGGCCCTCCAATCAGTGTGCTGGGCACTGATGTTGTTGATTTGAGCCTTGGCCATATGGATCTCCTTCTTCAGGATTTGTTTGTACATCCCCACCTGATCATGAAAATGCTTCTTCAGCTTCTCGTGTCATTTAGCCTCATTTTGTCACGTGGTTATCTCGATGGCTGATTTTTGGCAAATAATGCGTACCTCCTCCATTGAGAGGGTTTGCTTTTTTCTTGCTAAATGGCTTACATCTCTGTTGACCTGAATGAACTGTTCTCGCAACTGATGAAAGTGTTCATCGAGAACATTCTTTTATTTCTCCATAGAAGTCAATCAAAGGTTATTGCAACCAACTGCTTATTCTCTTCTTCTAAAGCCCTGAGTGCCTTAATATGCACATCGGTTTGCGCTTGTGCTGCGGAGGCATCCCAAGTGGCTGTCTCCTTTTCTTCTTCCACCTTCTTATTTTCTGCAATTAGCTTTGTTAATTGCTCGATTTTGAAATTTTTCAGCTGGTCTGCGAGAACAAATTGCAAAGGGTCCTGCTGTGCTGCTTGTAAGGTTATGAGTGAAACACCCTAAAAGAAAATGTCGGGTCATTTTAGCTTTGCTAGGCTCTTGTAGTCTGCACAAGAATCACGAAAATCCTTCGGGGAAAGAACGGTCTGAGTCTATGATGGCTAGTTCATTAAATTTTCTACTTTAGGCATGGGCAAGTTTCGTACCAACTCGCCAGCCAGCCAAAGTAGTCTGAATAGTTGGCAACCTGCTCAGAAACGATGTCCAAAATCAATGACAATAGCCTAGAGGCATAGGAAAAGTAGTCCAACAAACTCGCTAAGTCACAAAGCTTGCTATGCTACTATGTGTAGCATAGCAAGCCCTAGAAAACAACAATGGAACAAGATGTTACGCTACACGATGACATGTAGCGTAGCACAACAACAACTTGACCTCCCTCGCCCAATTTCAAGATCTGTAGTAATGTCTCTTTTCGTTAGGAAGCGGCGGACCATGTCTGCTGCTACGCTATGCTAAGCTACATGGCGCAGCAAGGTGTAGCAATCCTGTGAAAAGGGATGGAAGGCGGCTCGGAAGGAAAAATCAGCAAAGTCCGCAAAACTTATGGCGGAATAGGTTAAAAAAATTAGCAAAACTATCACAGTTTCTATGCTACACTATGCTACGTAGCGTAGCATCATGTAGCAAGTATGTGACGTACAGCAAGATACATAGCAAAGTGCCATGCCACGATAGGCAAGCCACATCGCAAAATAGTGTGACGGGCAGGTGGCCATGCGACATCAATGCACTCACCCTCAATCGAGCTGTTGGCACATGCCTCTAGGAGCTGGAAGCACAGTCACGACATAGTAGGATCACAGTTATTGCTTGCATCGCAATAATCTAGCAAGCCCAACGGTTACAAATGGCTTAGGTAGCGCCAGCAAGGAAGCGGGGGTCTGCGACACGTAATATTCAAACAGTCACCTTTGCCTACCTTCCATCCTATAAATAGCCCATCAAACAGCACACAAAAAAACCCGATCCGGTCCTCAAAGAAACAAACAAAAAAAAAAGAAAAATACCTGCGATCTTACATTAAGGAAAAGAAAAGGTCAAGCCAGGAATCTGTGTAAAGGGAACCTCTCTTGGTTGATGAAAAGCTCGGGGTCTTTTCCTATCACCTGGGTAGGATCTCACCCACATTGTATATATGCGAAGTTTGTGCCCAAGCACACAGTGAATTTTCTATTTCCTGACATGCTTTGGTCATTCTCGGGACTTTCTGCACTCTATCACATCTTGCAACCGACTATGCCACTCCCTGACTGGATAGATTTATAGCTCTGAAGTGGTGCATGTCCCTAAATTTATCTTATATTACTTCTTATTTACTTTCTGGCTTCCTTGTATTATTTTTTGTTCGTGTTTACTTTCAAGAATTGTCTCATATCATTGTCGCACTTAGGTTTATTTACTATTTTGCATTGTCGTTGTGTTTTTAGTTCCTTTCTTTTCCCACTGCAAGCACCATCCCACAACTCTTATAGTTTATAGTGAAAAAGGCTATATTGACACCGATGTAAGTCCCTTTCTGATCAACCAGACCGTTCAGGGCACCCCGTGTTCGCATACATCCAGCACTACCCTCCCACGGGCACGAGGTTGGGACTGTTGTGTCCGCTAACCTTGGCATTATTCCAGCTGCCGAAATTTTCGGTTGCTACAATTTTATGGCACTAGAAGGAGGGCCTTTTGGTGCCTTTGCCGTGTTTCATGGTAGTTCTATGAGCCTTCTGTGCCCTGATACACATGAGCGTAAAAGCAACATCCTCCTGCGGTTGTTTGCACTCTATGCGGCACAGATCGGTCTCCCCGACGGTTCCTCTAGAGCCCCATAGAACACAAGGCCTCTGATCGCCGGTCAACTAGCTCACTCTATGGTCTTCTTGCATGCGTGCTACATCCTACCTCATGCGTTGTAAATTGGTCACCTAGATGGTCCCTCCGTGATCCTGTAGGACATAAAACATGCCTGATTGCTGGTTAACTTGCCCATCCTGTAGTTGTCTCACCTGCATTCTGTGTCTCCTCCCATGTAGCATAGAACGGTTGCCTCGACGATCCCTCTGGGATCCCGTGAGACATAAAATTCACTTGGTTTCTAGTTAATTTTCTCGCCTTATGGTAGTCTCGTATGCCTTCCACACCCCAACTTACATGAGTGCAGACTCAACACCCTTTGTGGTTGTTTGCGCATCGTGTGGTGTAGATCGGTCACCTCGACGGTTCCTCTAGAACCCTATGAGACAATAGGTGCTCGGATGATGGTTTAAGTTGCTCCTTTCATAGTAGTCCCACATGCGTCCTTCACCCTAGCTAGCACAGGTGAAAATGTGACACCCTTTGAGGTTTTGTGGTGCATATCGGTCACCTCGAAGGTCCCTTCGGGATCTTGCGGGATGAAAAGCTACCTATTTTTATTTTATTTAATCCTTCTGTTCTTCTGCATTTTCTAGCATTTTTGCATAATCTTCCTAGCATTTTTGCATAATCAGTTGCTTAACGATGACTTCTAACACCACCGCTACTGATATCTCCAACATGGAGGTGCCCTTCGTAGCTCGAGGCACTACTGGTGCCGAACAATGGTTGAATCCGATACCAGAAGCACGTCGGTCTCTTAGGATTCAAAATTGAGGACCTGAGGGCCTAGCCCAGCAATATGAGCATTACAATTTCCTTTGCATGAAGGTGCAGGCTAACCTGCCCTTATATTTGCACGAACTCGAAGAAAAACGTAGCTTCGAGTTCGCTTACTGCAACGACGAGGAATTAGTTCCTAACCGGGGCATTTCCCCACCTCTGACACAAGTGAACCAAAGGTTGCTAGATCAACTAATTCAGTTGACAAAGCTTAGGGAGTAACAAGATGTGGGGTCCAACTGGGAGGATGCCTTTCAGGATGGGTAGGAGGAACTCGATTCTCAATCTGATGAGGGAGGCCCAGCCAACCCCATTCCTATCCCACCTATCCAATCCTTCTAGGTCAACCCGCTGCCTATCACCAGCCCCTTCGCCATCACTCCTACGCTTCAGTAGTCTACAATTGCAACTACAGTGAGTAGCCATGCTACATTCCTAGCACCTCATCATCCCTATCGCCCAGTTGCACCCGCAGCAACCATGCCATCGCAAGCCATTTATCAGCACGCTACCGCAACACGCAACATACCTATCACGGCTACTCTACCGCATGTCCACACTGTACCTACTCTACAACCACACCTAACTCCCATACCAATTCCTACATATGTGACCGTCCAGCCCATTCACGTGGTGGCCTCCATTTGCTTCTTCGTCCATTCCGCAATCATCGTAGATGTCTCATTACACTCACCCTCAGGTCTATCAACCCCCCAAACGGTAAAAGATGGCACAGCCCTATGGGGGGTCCCACCGATGACTCAAACAGCCTACTCGGCACCTTATCCCGCTATCACTGCTCCAATGATACCACTCTCCAGATGGTGGACAACGCAAACAACACCTTTGGTAGGAGCGTCCTCAATGGCACAGCCGATGGGTCAAATTGCCACGGTTACCATGCCACATGTGGGGGTTGCTTCTGCAGTCCCTCAGCCATCTATGGCATCCTCGGGTCTGGACCAAGCGTTTCAGCTTATTTAGATCCTAATCGAGGAAGTAAAATGCCTCAAAGCTATTGGGTCTGATATGGTACGAGTCGTGGACTTTTACCAAGATGACCCCATTAACCCCGCAATCCCTACCTTGATACTACCACCTGGGATGTCCCTCCCGCACTTCACGAAGTACTATGGAGAAGGAGATCCCAATACGCATCTCATCACTTTCCGGTCAGAGTCTTTGTTGCTACAACAATGGCCACACACGATCATTCGAATTTTCGCCATGTCCCTAGCCAGGAAAGTCCTAGATTTGTATCGTGCGTTGCCATGTTCATCCATTTCAACTTTGGAAGAACTCTTGACCCAGTTTGTGACACGCTTCAAGTATAACTTGAAGCCAGAAACCACATTAGATCAACTGATGAGCGTGAAGCAAGACCCGCTAGAACTAGTTTAGAAATTCATTCAACGATGGAGCACAACCCTTAACGAAATTCGTGAACCTATCGTGAAGGTCCTTTTTAAACCATCTTTAAGGGTGTAGTGAATGACTTCATCAAGACAAAACTATATTACCTTGCTCCACACTCACTTAGTCAAGCTTTCGCTCAAACGAAAAGCATACAAGACGCAACCGAAGCAAGTAAAGACCCAACTTACATCACTTATAGGAATATTTTTGCAAAGAAAGATAAAGGCAAGGCCCCAATGACCATGGTGGCCACTGTGGTAGCTGAGGCTAAGCCCAAACATAGCAACAGTGGAAAAAAAATACAAAGAAACTGACTGTGCCTGCAGCCGATTCAGGGCCTAAGCCGGGCCAAGCATTACAACCCGCAGCCCCCACATCCGATACATCTACATACACTAAACATAATTTCAAACGTAAAGATCATTCAAAATATACTTCATTGCCCCTTAAACCTTCAGAACTCCTAAAGCAACTGTTGGTAGGGGGATACCTTCAACGCAAGCAGATGTCAAAAGAAGAAAACATGAGACATCGACGCTACTACGAGCTCCTTAGAAACCCCTCTTTAGCCCTGCCCAACAAACCTCTAGTCCCTAAAGGTTTTAGGCTAGACAGGTTTTGCGA
This sequence comes from Gnetum montanum, assembly GCA_015680685.1. Taxonomy (NCBI): domain Eukaryota; kingdom Viridiplantae; phylum Streptophyta; class Gnetopsida; order Gnetales; family Gnetaceae; genus Gnetum; species Gnetum montanum. The sequence goes on from MNCI01000808.1 coordinate 564,372, forward strand.
CTACCATCAATTATGTGGTCATACCACGGATTATTGTCTATCGTTGCAAGATGACATCCAAAGACTAATTAACCTAGGGCACCTGGTGCTAGATGAAAGTAGCCCAGTACATCCTAAAAACCAATCCATGTACGTCTATACTGACCCACTCAACGCCAACAACACCGGTTACGTGATCAACACCATCGGTATTGACCATGATCCCACACCACCCTTCCAACCATTTGTGATTCATGTGCCTCAGCATAGTATGCACATACCACTAATGGCCAATCCAAGCCCACATTCACCCTTCATTATGAAAGTCCCACCACGAACATCTGTCTCTACACCACCCATTGGTGGGGCTATGCAACCCCGTCCGCTAACACCTCTAGGCCCATTTTTCATTAGAACACCGGTGTCTTCGACAGCCTCTATCCCGCGCAACAACAAACAGCTTCCTCTCCCTACAATGCGAGAAACCTACGTGGTGGGTGAGGTGTCAAAAGGGACAACGTTAAAAGAATTTCTAAAACTACGCTTTTTTCCTCTAAATTCACACCTTCGTCACCTTCGACGAAGATCAACGAAAGCACACAACTTATTACATCCTATCACCAAAAATTTGAACCTAGGTCTAGGGCCATCTCCCCTCGAGAGATCTATCTGCTAGGATGAATCAAGGAGGAGGGTGTCAAGCAGACGAATGGGCAAGAATTCTTGAATGCCCTAACCCAGGTTGGGCAAACTCTAAAGAAAAAAAAATACCATGTTAAGCCTACACGACTAAGTCATGGCATCCTCCTCTCATCGCGAGGCTCTGGTCCGCATGTTAACAGCAATCCCGGTCGATGAAAACATGCCGGCAGACGAGAAAACTATCCACTCAGTCATACTCTCCTCCGTGCCCATGGAGTCCACACCTCCACTAACTTTTAGCAACAAAGCCCTTAAGGAAGATCCCCTTAAGGAAGATCCCTCACAACCTACCATGCCTCTCTTCATCATAATTCAGGTCAGTCAATACCAAATTCAAAGGATGCATGTTGACGATGGGGCAGCCACAAATGTCATCTCTTTGCCTATCATAGAGAAACTGGGGTTGGTCAACCAGATCAAACCAACAGTGAAGGCATGCCTGTAGTCCTTCAATGGGGCACGTGTCCTGGTAAAAGGCATAGTTCACTTAAACTTCATAGCGGGGAACGAGCTCCCCACGGACACAACATTTTTTGTAGTCAAATAAATGCCTGGATTTAACCTAATCTTGGGAAGATCATGGTTAGCACAACTCAGGGCAGTTTCTTCGCCTATACACCAAGAAATCCACTTGCCATACGAGGGCAAAGAGGTGATAATCCATGGAGACAGGGTGGTAACGCAAGCAATTAGTAACCTAAACTCATATAAGGGTTTAGAGGTTGCAACCTCTAAAGATGGAGTGCCTATTCATGCATGCACCAACCATACAATGGAGGGATCGGCCCGACAAAGCAATCCCTAGGTAGAAAATGTCTGGGTAGAGTTTGCCTTTCAAGCGGAGGATAGTGGTACGAGCGAGGGCCCTAGCAAAACGCCTCGAACTTACGTCCCTATCAACCCATGAAAGGTTAGGAGACAGTTACGTGTAGCATAGTAGCCTTGTGACCTCTCACCCAGTCGCCATCCTCGTATATTTGTTTTCTACTAAGCCCGCCAAGGTGTCGTCTTTTTGGCATAATACGCAAATGGCCCAAAATGGCCTAACACTAGCGAACTGCCCGAAATGGTCTAAAATTAGCATCCCAGAGTGTGAAGACTTCACATAACACACATAATAACACGAAACTGGTTCTCCTTTCTGGAATTTTCACATTTCATTCAAACTTTTTGCCTATTGGAAGTGTCTGTAAACTCTTCCAACAAAAAAAAAGAGAAGAAGAGAGAGGGGAAAATCCACCCTTGTGCTCTCACAAGCTATCCCTATTCACATCGCCTTCACCATTTATCTCCACCGTGTTCACTTGCACATTGTCTGCTCCCATATCGCCCCCTTCCGACACCTCATTCCTTCCCTCCATGGGCTTCACATCCTCATTAAGAACCTGCATCCCGAAGGGTAAAGTAGTTAGCAGGGGCAACAAATGCAATAGATGACAGCTGTAGTAGAGCATCAAAGCAACTAACCTGAGGGGAGCCCGTGTCCATCATAAGAGGTATCTGGTCTAGACTAAGCCTGAGATGATGTTCAATCTTGTCCATCGAGATATTCACCCAGGACGTGTCGTTAGGTTTAGCGTTCGTAGCGGAAACTTTCTCCTTTTCCAAAATTGTCCATCTTAAAGCTCCTGGGGAAAGGGAAGTGGTGGTAGTCTCCCCTGTAGGAAGGGTCACCCCCAAATCTGGGAACTCCATGACCCGCACCTGCTCTTTAAACTTGGCATAAGCCTTAGAAGCACCAATGTCCTTCACAAATGCCTCGTACAAGAATGCCTCCATAGCAGCATCTTTATGCAGCCTTCGATCGTTTTCTTGCTTGTATGTATACTTGTGATCCCTCTAGGCCTTCCCCCATTCAAAGATCTTGGTACTGATGTCTTTCATATCTTGGTACTTCTAGGCCAGCAAATTCATCTACATCTGCTGTTCGACTATTTCTCGGGTGGATGCTATGTTCTGATGAACGACGGTCCAAAATTTGGCATGATCGACCATAGCCCTTAGCGACTCCACAGGGTCAGGACTATGGTTCATGAGAAAATCTACCCTCGACTTGATGTTCTCCACCTCAGCAACTAGTTCCATCTCTCTCTGGTCGCTCCTATGAGCCCATTTCCACAACTCCTCATTGGTACGTCTACATTCCCATAGGGAGCGCGCCGAATGCAGAACGCATTTGTAAGCCTCATCAAATACGCGATGAGGAACTTCAATCATGCCAGGAGAAAGTGTGGGCACCGCACCAATTTCCATAGGTCAGGCTGGGTCCCATTTGAGCTGAGAGGTTGTAGAAAATGTAACAACCACGCCAATAGAACATAAATCAGCATGTTTAGAGTTGTAGCATAGCAGCATAGGGGCTATTAACACTCCTACTCACCTACACGAGGATCTTCCTGTTGAAGGTGTTTGATCATGTCATCAACAAGCCCCTGGAAAAAAGTAAACTTGTCAATAATTTTAGCCCATGACTCCGTCTGAGGCGGGGAAGGTCCTGGTACATCAGCGGTAGCACCTGCTGCAGAATTAAGCATGGCGGCAACAACCACGATTAAGCATAATATCAACAACCACAATAGACTACAGTAGGGTACATCCAAAACCTAAGCTCACCAGTAGTCGGCTGTTGTCTCGCATCATGCTGATCCAACACAATTGCAGTAGGTTCTGTAGAAGGCCCAGCTAGGTCCGTAAGAACTCCTACTTCGAGCGTTGGCGCTTTCCCTTTTAGGAGGATAGTGTCTTTCTTATTTTGAGAAGATACCTCTTCATTGGTAGGAAGAGGTTCCCTGATGAAAAGAGCCCCTACCTCGGAGATAAGAGCCCTAGTATCCCTAGCCGCGGCCCTCTCTTCCAAAGCCGGGCCCCTCGTGTCTCTATTTGTCACCCTCGGTCTGAAGGTTGACACTTCCTCGTTACCTTCTTCTTCGCCTTCTTCTTTTGTTGTTCACAAAGGGTATACACACAATAAATTGAAGTTAATTAACTCAAAACTGATACCATGCCAGAAAGCACCACCTAGCTAAGCATCAAACAGTTAGCATTCTAAATGCTCACCGATAGAGGGTTGCGATCACCACAACTTGAACCGCATTCGTCGCTCCTCTTCACGAGGGCCTTCCTTAGCAGGGGGGGTCTCTTTCTCCACAACTCTGCAGGAATGGCCTCAACCATAGATGATCACCCTAGGTTGCATTGCCGAGTATGGTAGGGGGGTCTCCGCTATGCTGTCCTAGCCACAAGCACTACGAACCGTTAGACCTTTAGTCGTTACCGAAAATGAATCCCCGACCACTTTCGGAGGAGCTTAGGCTTGCATGGTCCAAAAAATCTATTGAATCCATGGCTTGGGGATCTATTCACGATCCAGCTTGGACCAGATCCCATCCTCCTGGACCACCAGGAACTCCGTAAAGTGCTTTAGATAGCCAATGTAGAAGGTGTAGTGCATGTTATAACGGGACTCCATTTGCTCACAGAGCCCAAAATCTCACCCTGCAAGCCATTACATAGGAATTCAGCCCAGTTATAATGGGCCCCTTCCTCCATGACTTCCCGCATGACCCAAGCCTATCCAAGCCCCAAGACCATTCCTTAGGTAAGTAGTTGAGGGAATGCACAAGCACGAAAGACCAGGTATATCCCCATGGCAGGGTTGTCCTTAAGCTTTTCCATAGGGAACCCATTTTGCTCCTTGGTGAGCCTAAGCCACTTCTCAATATGCTGCTTATGGGGGGCCAACTCTTGCTTATCCTTCGACATCACATCAACACCGTCATTCGGAACACCAAACAAATCTGCGAATAGCTGGTCATTGATGTCAATGACCACCTGCACATCCCGCACATATGTGCGAAAGTGACTCACCTACCTAGAAAAGGAGTTGACCAGGGAAAGTATCTCAGCAGTAGGAATGCCCAGATTCGATGCCATAAACAAATCTGTAAGCCCGGTCATTCGAATTATTTTGAGCAAGGGGCCTAGAGCCCCTCGTTCCAACCAGCTCTGGGTTGCCGATACCTTACCATATTTAAAGTAGATGTTTCCCCTTTGCCTGCTGGCGGTCACCACTGTCACTTTGCAGGGCTTCTTCGCTCCTGCGGCAATGATCAAAAAACATTGTTTCAAAAAAAAACAAAATGACACCCGCTTGTTAACCCACTAGGTCTATACGGTGAAGGGAATAGCTGGAGTTCAGCCGCTAAAACCGCTTTGAGCATAACTTGCTTAAAAGGTTCCCTCCACTCCTTGTCCAGCCAGCCCTTCATCCTGAAATTAGTGTAGAAAGAGGCGAGCATGCGTAAGAGAGAACGGTACCCTTCTCCGCAAGGAGAAATCACCCCTGCTTACAAGCTCTTGGTAGAGGTAAATTCTTGCAGGGCTAGTTGAGCTATGGCCAATTCATCAGGTTGATCATGAACCCCGTCGTCATTAAGATGAAACTTGATGAAAACTGTACGACATCAACCCCCGGCCGAACATAGCCAATGTCACATAATAAAATAGAAATGTAAAAATCACCAGCCAACACAGTAAACGGTCCTCTATGGGTTCAAAAAATATGTCGTCATGTGGCGTGTGAGGTATAACGTGTTGAAGGGATGATAGCACTAGTATTCCAGCATGTCCCAAATCCAGGCCAAGCGTCTCAACCCTACGGTATGTGGAGAAGACCCTCCTCCCGGCCTACCTGGGGTCGCATCATCAAAAATATATCTTAGGATGCCCCAATTTACCCTTGGAAACAAGGCCTCTATCACGCCGAATGCTTGCACCTCGTCTGAAGAGGACCAAACCATGAGACTAAACTAGCTGAGGATGAATTGCAGGAAGTCTCACGCCCCATCTCTGAACCAAACCGATCGACCTCCCAAACATACCGAAGGAGGCGGAACATTGGCCATAGGCCCACCTACATGACATAAGACTCCTTCTAGATCCAAAACGACCAATCTAGATCTTGGCCCTACCCTGCATAATGGGAATAGTAGATAGTGACATCAAACATGAACATAATACATGCGCGACGTAGCAATGCCTAGCCGATCATAAGTGAAGCATAGCATGATCCTTGTTCATTAGAGCACAACAAAAATGCAGAAGCCTAGCATAGCAAGAACATGCAAGTAACTGGGTGTATGCCACAGGATAGCCTGATGGAAGGCCCTAACTGCAGAATTTGATCTACGCTATGTGAGCCAATCATTGACAAAAGGCCAAGCCATAGCGACCCAACTCAAAGCCTCGCCAGTCGATGACCAGACGATCATCAACCCTAAGTTCCCAGATGAATACGTAAGCAATATTGCCATCTTCCCACAGCATTTCGAGGCAACCTTACACTTCGACGGTGCCTCAACCATGCAAGGAGGTAGCACTACTACCGTAATCACATTCGTCTCTGGAGAAATATACCTGTCTACTTACCGCTTCGCATTCCCATGCACTAATAACGTGGCAGAATATGAGGGGCTACTCAAAGGCCTCTTAACCACCTGCGCACTGCATGTACAACACCTAGTGATCCAGAAAGATTCACAACTAGTTGTGAATCAAATCACCAAAGTGTACGCCTGTAAGGCTACACATCTGCAACCCTACTGCGACCTAGCAATGGTCTTATTGAAACAATTCGTGACCACTGATGCGCAACACGTGCCACGCAATGAGAACAGCATAGCAGATGCCATAGCTACCCTCACGTTAAACATCCCATCACAATCCTTGGTGAACCTACCCATTGCGATCATAGAATGCACAGAACCTATCACTCGAACAGAACATGTGGCGTCCATCGACACTGCGGACACCCTGGAATGGTACGATAACATAAAGCATATTTGCAGCATGGCGAACTCCTAGGTGGATTGACATTGGGCCAGAGAGATGCAATTCGCAAATGTGCCCAATAATACATGCTCATAGGAAGTGATGCCCTATGTCAGTGGTCCTACGATGGGATATTGCTAGCATGCGTGGGTGGTGAGTAGGCACAGAAGGTAGTTAATGAGGTTCATGAAGTGCTGTGCGGTGGGCACATTGCACCTAGGGCTATGGCAGCGAAGATCAGACGCCTAGGGTATTACTGGCCTTACATGGAGCACAACTGCTTGTCTAAAGTCAAGACATGTGACACATGTTAGAGATATGCAAATCTTATAGACATAGCGCTTGCAGACCTACATCCTACACAAATTACGTGGCCTTTCCAATGATGGGGACTAGACCTCATAGGGCCCATCATGCATAAATCTTCTATGGGGCATAGCTTCATTATCACCGCCACAAAATATTTTACGAAATGGATGGAAGCTATTCCTCTGAGGAAGATGACATCCCATAAAATCTTCCACTTCATCCTCGATAACATCGTGACTAGGTTCAGGCTTCCAATGATCATTGTGACTGACAATGGACCACAGTTCAGCAGTAAGGAAACCTGAGCCTTCTACAGTAACTTGGGCATTAAACAATCATTTTCTTCCCCCTACTATCTGCAAGCGAATGGACAGGTGGAGGCTACAAATAAGTCCATCATCAACTTACTAAAGCAGATGCTTAGCAACAGCAAGAGGTGGTGGCACGAGCAAATACTCTATGTCCTTTGGGCATATTGAATGACTTGCAGAACCACGACAAGTAAGATCCCTTATAGTCTTGTTTACAGATCTGAAGTTGTGTTGCCTCTTAAGTTATAGGTACCCTCACTCCGGATGATCTTGTCCAATGTCATGAGAAAAGCCCAGAACGATGAATCATGAGCCATCAACCTCGACTCAGTGGAGGAGGAGCATGTGCAAACGCTGAGACGGATTGAGCACTATCAAGACAGACAACGACAAAAGCACTGTGCAGACCAGCATCGAAGACTAGTACATAAGGGAGATCTCGTCCTCAAGGCCATCCGCGAGCATGTGAGTAAATTCTTAGCCAACTAGGAAGGGCCTTACATGGTCGTTAGAGCCTTCGGGAATGTATCTTTCAAACTAGCGGACATGGACGACAATGAATTTGCCAAGCCGGTGAACCACATGTACCTCAATCCATACTATGTCTAAGGTATAATGACAACACACTCCAGCGTCTGCTACGATGATAAACTAGCAGTTGCATTAGTCACCGTCCGCAATGATGATAAACTAGCAGCACCAAAAAGCATCCGCCACGACGTAAAACTAGCACTGTTAGTCCACTATGACTATAAACTGGCATCATGCATCCACCGTGACGTAAACTAGCATGTACGGTCCGCTGGGACCTCAAACTATCACAATGGCCTGCTAGGACCCTGAACCAGCACCCGGTCTACCAAGACCTTAAACTGGGTCTATGTCTCATCCGCAACAAGCATCGTCACCAAATGTACGATGGAAAAAAGGGCATGATACTAGCACACGGGTGGGACATCACCGCTTCAGGACGTAGTTCCTGATGCAATAAAGATATGGTCTAGGGCGTACGCATCGCCATCTCTGGTGTCATGCTGACCCTTCGAAGACATTGTATGATGTCACACGGGCCCTCCGAACCTACCGTCGCTATGGCCCACTGCCCTGACGGTAGCTCCCGGGCCTATTCTTGCTTCTGAGGTATTGACAGTATTGTGGCCTAGCCACAATATTGTTTCCCTTCCATTTCCTACCAAGGCTACAGCTCACACAATGTTCAGCTATGTGGTAGCTGATCCCATAGCTTAACTCAGTGCGCATGTCTTTGGCGGGGATCCCAGTGCATCCGTGCCCCTGATGCCCTAGGGAATAGCTGCCTCTCCAGGCAGTGCTACCAAGACCGCTGCTGGCCTCCCTGCTTTGGGAATTTCACACTAGCAATGGTGCCCAAGGGTAACAACAATGCCAGCAGCCTACAAAACATCGTCCTCACAAGAACATCCCCCTACAGCAACAAAGGCTATAGCGTCACGAAGTGAGTGCCTCGACTAGCATGGCTGTGTGAGAGTGCAAATTTCGGCACATGCATAACATAGCTCATCATGTGAAAGGCTCAAATAGGTAGGTCAAGACCCTCACTGGATGTAATACAGCTCATCCTACAGAGGGGACACTCGCCTACGGGAGGTTGAAGAACAACGCCAGTCAGAGATGAAAATGTAAACGAGCCCCTCAGAGCACTCCGACAAGGAACCCGGCTAAACATCATCTCTGCTCTCTGCCTTAACCTCCATGGCACCAATACAGCACCCTCAAGCATAGCCACATAATGTCTCAGTACTCACTAAGTGATAGCCTCAGCATTTCACCCACTATGGTGTTTCGTATTCTTTGCCGACGTCCATTGAGCTTGTCCTCCAGACGTCGACAAAGAGGGGCCAATGAAACATCCTAAAAGAAAATGTGGGGTCATCCTAGCTTCGCCAGGCTCTTGTAGTCCACACAAGCATCATGGTAGTCCATCGGGAAAAGAACTTTTTGAGTCCAAGATGGCCAGTTCATTAAATTTTCTACTTTAGGCACGAGCGAGTTTTGTACCAACTCGTCCGCCTACCAAAGTAGTCTAAACACTCAGCAGCCTACTCAGAAACGATGTCCAGAATCAGCAACAGCAGCCTAGATGCATGGGAAAAGTAGTCCAGCAAACTCACTAAGTCACAAAGCTTGCTACGCTATGATGTGTAGTGTAGCAAGCCCCAGAAAACAACGATGGAACAAGATGTTATGCTACGCGATGACATGTAGCATAGCACAGCAACAACTTCACCTCCCTCGCCCAATTCTGAGCTCTGTAGTGATGTCTCTTTTCGTTAGGAAGCAGTAGACCATGTCTGCTGCTACGCTACGCTGAGCTACATGGCGCAACAAGGCGTAGCAATCCTGCGAAAAGGGATGGAAGGCAGCTCGGAAGGCAAAATTAGCAAAGTCCGCAAAATTTATGGCAGAATAGGTTAAAAAAGTCAGCAAAACTATCACAATCACTACGCTACGTAGCGTAGCATCATGTAGCAAGTATGTGACATACGGCAAGACACGTGACAAAGTGCCACACCACGATAGGCAAGCCACGTTGTAAAATAGTGTGACGGGTAGGTGGCCACCCGACATCAATGCACTCCACCTCAATCGAGCTATTGGCACATGCCTCTAGGAGCTGGCGGTGCATTCACGACGTAGTAGGATCATAGTTATTGCTTGCATCTCAACAGTTTGGCAAGCCCAATGGTTACAAATGGCTCAAGTAGCACCAGCAAGGAAGCGGAGGTCTATGACATGTAATATTCAAATGGTCACCTTTGCCTACGTTCAGCCCTATAAATAGCCCATCAAATAGCACACAAAAAAACCTGATCCAGTCCGCAAAGAAACAAAAAAAAAATACCTGGAATCTTACATTAAGGAAAAGAAAAGGGGAAGCCAAGAATCTGTGTAAAGAAAACCTATCTCAGTTGACGAAAAGCCCAGGGTCTCATCCTACCACCTTGGTAGGATCTCACCCACATTATATATATGCGAAGTTTGTGCCCAAGCACACAATAATTTTTCTATTTCCTGGCACGCTTTGGTCATTCTCGAGACTTTCTACACTCTGTCACATCGTGCAACCGACTGTGCCACTCCCAGACCGGACAGATTTATAGCTCTATAGTGGTGCATGTCCCTAACTGTATCTTATATTACTTCTTATTTACTGTCTGGCTTCCTTGTATTATTTTCTGTTCTTGTTTACTTTCAAGCATTATCTCATATCATTTTCACACTTATGTTTATTTACTATTTCGCATTGTCATTGCATTTTTAGTCCCTTTCTTTTCCCGTTGCAAGCACCATCTCGCAACTCGTATAGTTTATAGTGCAAAAGGCTATATTGACACCGACGTAAGTCCCTATCTGATTGACCAGACTATTCAGGACATCCTATGTTCACATACATCCAGCACCGCCCTCCCGTGGGCATGGGGTTGGAACTATTGTGTCCGTCGACCTTGGCGTTATTCTAGCCGCCGATGTTTTCGGTCACTACAAAGAGCTGCTCTTGTAGTTTCTGCACTGCAGCTTTAGCATGCTTGGCCCTTACTTTAGATATGACCCGCTTCCCCTTTGTGGAAATGAGGTCTTATTGAATTGTTGTTACATTTTGTGGGATGTCAAATAGAGACATCAAAACTTATCCTGTTTGAAGAAATCTGTCCAATGCATCCTCATGTTCTGTAGGAGTCATTGAGGTTCCGGCAAGAGTTTGAGCATCCCATGCTCTTAAAAGATCTGCCAGTGGCACAATAGGTACATTAAAGGACTCTTTGATATGGTCAATGACCACTTCAACAACTTCCGCGACATCCTGGTGTTGCATGACCACCATAGTGGCCCCTTCACCAGTCTCTAACTGCACTTGAAACAATGCTGCATTTCTAGAGATCTGTTGTGACCATCTACTTTCCCCTCCTCCTGTTTGGATTGATAATTCATCTCTTGTGCGATATAATAAAATAGTAGGCTGGTCGGCATCATCAATGACGTGGAAGAGGTTTGCGTCATCACGACTTCCCCAACTAACCATCTCGGTGATGGCCCTAAGATGGCTCATCAACTATCTATGGTCTTGTGGTGGTGGCAGTTGATCCTGGCCTATGCTGGGTCCTGCTTCTTATTGTTGGCTGGGACCTGTGGCTAGAGGTTGACTGGGTCCTGCAAGTTGAGTTGCAGGTGATCTAGTCATCTATTCTTCTTCTTCATCTCGTCCCAGCTCTTCGCCAGTGCTCTTTCTTGAAGCTAGCACCTTTAATAACTCAGCATAAGAAGCATTTTGGGCCTTCCGGAGAACATCATTTATGTATCCCTGAATACCAGCCTATTGGCATAGTTTTCTGATAAGGTAGGAAAAAGGGAACTCCATCTTTCCTGACTTTCATTCTTCGAATTGCCTTAGGATCTCCGTCAAATATAGATGGGGAAGGTTAGCGTTAACCTTTTCCATCAACACTGCACATCCCCTTGCCGCATACATAGATATTTGTTTCAAAACTTTTGTGGGGAACAGGTGATAGGTTCCAATTTTGAAATAAACCCGCTCTTCCATTGTCAGCTCAGCAAAAGATTTATCTTTGCCATAAGCCTTCTCTAACCAATCCTTTCGCACATCAAGGTCTGATCAGGTAGATAATCAAGCAACATGGGGGCCTGAATTCGGAAGGTTTAACACTTCCAAAATAGCCTGTGCAGAAAAGTCTACTGTCACACAACAAATGTTAACCGTGGTTCCTTGCTCCTTATTGTGCCAGAACTGGTATGTTTCACCTAAGTACCAGGCACTGCATTCAGATAGGACAGGCCATAAGGGAGACCCTTTAAGGTGATCCATAACATCCTTAGGAGCAAACTTTGTAAAAGATTTGAAGTTAAGCTCCACAATCATAGCAGCAACTATGGACTTCGTATGGATAGCCTAAACACACTCCGGGGGCAATGTGAGTTGTTGTCCCGGTTCAGGCACAGTAACAGCTCCTCTTTCTACCTACTCAGACTGTCTTCTAGGAGGTTCTTCTTGATGGATGCTAAATGATTGCACCTCCTATTCTACATGTTGTCTGGCAGGGACCCGTCTTCCACCTCTGTGAGGTTGTTTTGCTCCACCTTGAATAGGACCCTCTCGTTGTGCACATTCCGGGGCATCTGCAATCACACGGGTCAAACATTAGTAAGGTTGTTTTCAAATTCAAGTTATACCTTACTACATGCCTTTAATTGAAGATCTTATGTTATCGTGTGATTGTGCTTGAAAATCATGATAATAGGTCATATGGCTTAGGTGGATTTCATTTTAATCTTATGGTGTACCTAAGGTCATATGATTTTTGGCACAATTTTTTCTAAGTGTTAGTAGTAATTACCCTAATTGATGTCCTTTGGATGATGAAAAATTTCAAAAAAATTAGGTACTTCTGGCAAGTGTCTCGCCCCCACAACTAAACTGAACACTCTAGGTTCAAGCAGGTTCAAACAGAAGTAAAATTGGAGTACCAGGGCATGAGATATTAGTGGAAAAACAAGGGTCACACAAACTCAAGTCGTAGAGAAAAATTTCAAAAATTCCCCCCCGCATAAATGCCAAAATGATACTAAGTGTTGCGGTGGGGGTTCCTATTTATAAGTAAATAGGACGTGATATCTCGTCCCAACTAAGGTGAGACACATGAAAAAGACCGATTTTTTAATGATTTTCTTGAAATTAATGGTGTAAATTGAGGACATTAGCAAGGATTAGTATATTAAAGGGTAATTACATGGATTCGAGAGGCACTTTTAATGATAATGATGTGAACTTTAGCAATTAAAACTTTGGCAGTTATGAAGAAAAGGGAATGTAATGGTACATTGGAACGTTTAAATGATAGAGGGATAATAATGGGGAAAGAAAGAAAATTATGAAAAATTAAGCTAAGTGTATGAAATTGTGTGTTCTAGCTAGAGAATTAATGAAGATTACAACAAAATTACACAAGTGGATCCTCCCCAAAGCAAGTTTCAACCTATTATGCCCTTGTGTAACCACACTTAAAGTGTCCATGGGTACTAGAAGGGTTAAATGTAATCTGCACTAACTCCACAAAACACACACATGTAAATATCACCGGAATGAGATGAAAATTATATGCTACATGGGACACAAGCTACAATTACATGAACAGTGAGATGAAATGAACTATAGAAAGGGATCGTAGAGATTGGGACATGAGGTAACTGACCTAGGACATAATGAATCCTTCATGTAAAGCATGATTAATATGTCATTGACCCATCATTCCAAGATCAGGACCAAGTCCATCCTTCAATCAGTAGCATCGCATCGTTTCATCCAATGGTGAACAACTATGAGAGTACCATAACAACAAGGCGTACGATCACTTGGTGTTTAGTACAAGGGAGGAGTGATTTTTATTTTATGGCAGTTCCTTTTTCTTTTCTTCTTTCTCTTTCTTTTTCTTTTTCACTTTACTAAATCCAGAGAAGTCACCAACCTTCAAGCATGGGTCCATGTCTTTCCAGTGGGACCCCATAGAACAACGTTTTATTTTTGAGTGCCCTTTTGATTACTCTTACTCCCATTTTTCATTAGATCTACAAGGATCTTAATACAACCACATTGCATGATAACTCCCATAGATGTCACCAAAGAGAATCCACAAGTCCCCTTGATGTCACATCCTATTCATTCCCTCTTGGTCCATCCTTCTTCATTCTAGGTATAATGAATGCAAAATTAATTTTAAGTTTTAGAAATTTCAAGAATATCATTGTACCCATGAACAGACCCTCTTATTTATAGAGTGGATGAGTGGATGTAGTGGGCTCACTATTTCAAATAATTGATCACTCATAACTTAATAACATAAAACACACTTGAACCAACGATCCACATGAGTGTTTTATTCGTAGATGAGATTACTTACAAAAACATGAAAATACAAACACACAAAAAGATAAAAACAAAAAGTTGAAAAAATGAAAAACTGAAAAACAAAAAGTTGAAAAATTAAAGAAAATGAAAAAATATTTATTAATCTTGCTTGCTATTGAAATGGGGGATATCCCCCATAACTAAACGGTTGAGTATGGAAAGGATTAATAAATTGGAAATGAGAATCCTTGGATATTGAAAATATTGAAATCGGTCCATACTTATCCCCTTGGATTTCACACACTTCATAATAAGCATAGTGGGGCACTTCATACGATGTAGTTCCTAGATAACGAGTTGACCCACTATGATGTTGGTGACCGTTAGATGGTATGAAAGGATTAGGATGATGCCTCCCATGGTTGTGTTCATTGGGCCTTATGGTTGTTGGAGTGTAAGTTGGTGGCCCTAATGAAGTTACATGAGCTGCTGGGTTCGAAGGTAAGGGTGCACCACATTGTTGGATGTGTGCTGGGTTGGAAGATGTAGTGGCCTCAGAGTTATGTTGTCCCTTCCTACGTCCGTGTTTAAAGAAAGGACACCTTTGATGTTGAGGAGGCTCTTCACTATTGTTAGTAGTAGCAGCACAAGTGTTGTTCGTGGGTTGCAGTGGTACAAACACCTTAGGAACAATTGGTGGCATTGTGGAAGGAGGAAAAGGATAAGAATGTTAAAAGTTAGGAGGAATATAACATGTAGAAGGTGGTGGTTGTGTTGGAGGTATGGGTTGATAGTGTTGTGGAGAATGGTATTGTGGTGAGATAGAGTATGATGGCCCAAATGGAGAAATAGGATGTTGAATGTGATAAGCATTCGAGTTCAGAAAATGTGAAAGGTGGCTCCAGTCTAAGGGTGGTCTCCCCCACGACTGGGATTGTTGCCACTGTGATCAAACATAGTATCTCTGTACGAACTCTGGATGTAACGTGTTTCCCCAATGCTCATGTAGATGTAACAATATTGGGCATTGGCCCTTGGGGTGATCGTACAGGCATATATTTCATTCATACGTTTGATTGGCAGTTGAGCACTTATTCCCTTTATTCTTCTTTTCTGAATGTCTACTATTTTTTCCTACTTCTTGGGTTGTCAAAACTCTATCTCCAATGGTGTTGATATATTCTCCACACTTTTGATTCATCCATTCCAACATTTTATTGATCTTTGCCTCAACTTCTTCTAATGATTGTTGTATTGGAAAAGATGATGTTTCCACCTTGCGATTTGTTGATTTCTCCTCTTTATGATCATGGACTTGTGTTAACTTGAAATTTTAGACTTGTTGATGTTTTTCAACACTCTCCCATATTATTTTGCTACTTGCTTAATAAGCTCTTGGATTTGATGGGTTCGTAGTTCATATAGTTGACCTCAGGCATACATTCCTAAGGTCTCTCTTGTTTCATTACGTAGCCCATCAATAATATGGTACATTAGCCTTTCCTAGAAAAATCCATGGCCTGGACATTTGTTTAATAGTGAATAATATCTTTCTAAGGCCATGTCCAAGGGTTCATGTGTTGCTTATTTCCATCCTTGGATTTGTTTCCTCAAGGCTGACACTCTTGCGTAGGTTTGATATTTTTCATTAAAGACTTTTACCATTGTTGACCAAAGTCGTATTGAATTTGGTTTTAACGATCAATACCATACTTTAGCTTGGTCAACGAGTGTCATAGGAAAGAGCTTAAGTTTTTTCCAATTGTTATCAATTTTGTTCCATGTGCAGGAATCGTAGAAGTCTAGTAAATGTTGTTGCGGATCTAAGTCATAGCCTCCTAAAAATTTTGGAAAGTTGTTTAAATCGAGCCTGGGTAGATGACTCTCTTTACAATGCCTACATGAGATTCAAATGGCCTCTTGTATTTGCATTAAGCTTGTAGTGGCCAATGGGGCTTCATCATCATCAGGTAAGTTAGGCTTTCGTGCATCGTGATGACGTTGTTTTTGTTCATGCTTATAGGAAACTCCCACTTTAGGTTGTATACTCCAATCTTCATCATCATATAGTTTTTTGGTTCTCCAATGAACTTCCTCACTAAGCGTGGCATTATTATCATCTTGTGGGAGAGGCATTGTTGTGTGTGAATTTATGTGACTTTTTATAATTACTTCTTTTTAAGAGATATATCGTTAAGTTCTTTACAACGACCTTGTATGATATAACTAATCTAGATAACTAGAACCATCCCCGGAAACAACGCTAATGATGAGTGGTGAGCTACCCCTACACTCAACCATACGAAGTGAGCGTCACACGTGCGATCCGGTCGAACTCCGTAGATGGACTAGTTGTGGCACCTAGACAGTTATCCTTAGGTCGCAGTTCACTGTCTTCCCACCTAGACTAGTATTATATTTTTCACGTATGGTTTAGTCCAGGATGAGTTGTATGATGTGTTCCTAATCTATGCTACTCCTGAAGGTAATGGAAAATAATATTAACTAAGCTAAGCTAGGAGGAAAAGGTAAGGAAATCTAATCTAGCCTAAGTGCGATGAGCAACTGATTCCTTGATCAACCGCACACATCTTGGACCTCGTGCATGAATACCACTGGGACTACCAAGCATAGATCATAGGTATGCCATTGGGACTACCAAGCGCAGATCCTAGATATGCCACTGGGTTACCAAGCGTAGATCATAGCTACACCACTGGGCTACCAAGCAGTCACACTTAAATGCTCGTAATCAAGTCGTACTCGTTCCACGTTCTAGGAGTTTAAGGGTGAGAGAGAGAAAATAGTAAATAACATTAAATAAATAAATAAATAAATAAATAACAAAGTGAATGCTACAATGATGAAGTAATCTCGATCTTTATTTCTGTCAATGTGCTTGTCCGAGTACAACACACTCGAATAAAGACACCGTACAATTACATTCACCACACTGCGGGCAGACACGGGAAAAACTCTAACTCTGGAGGGATCAAACTGCCAGAGCTTCGCTACTTCTATTTTGGGATCCCAAACAATGGAGAGACACCTCTTATTTATAGATATGGCAGCGGACTACGATATCGCGTATGTGATATTGTAGGGAAGACGCGAAATCATGGGGGATGTGATATCTCGGCGGACGCGATATCGCTTACGTGATATCTCAGCCTATGTGAATCGCGTCTTATCAATACCTTTCTTCTATCCATCACCAGTGAACTAGGCTTAGATTTAGCTAGAATATAGGACTCTTACTGCAAGTTGTTGAAACTAATATTACTAGAACCATGGGTAGGTGGTGGATCCACATTTTAGGATGTGAGCTTCGGTATCTTGGAAGATGTGTGAATGAGGATCCTTGTAATTACTAGATGGGTATAATTAGTGTGCTTAGACCAAATTACATGTGTTACTTTGCCTAGTCATCCTAGTCAGAAGAGGTTCGTGACCTCATGACTCTATATGTGTCATGTGGTAAGGGATGAAATTTCATGCTTGTGAAAGTCGAAGATTTCAAGTGGTGATCTAGCACTCTAGCCATTTTGAAAAAACATCTTGTACTATGACATCATAGCTCTAAATACATCATCGTAGATACAATGTAATGGATCTTGGCCATGCCTATAAATACCAGCCCACCATTGCATCAAAATAACAAGTTTGTGCCAACACTTAGTGAAATTCTTGTAGTTTGTTTTAGTAAAGTTAGAGTTAGAGTGAATGCTTGCATTGTAGTAAATTATAGTTGCATAAAATATTTATTCGAGTGGATTGTTCTTACACATAATACATGAATGAAAATAAAGATCAATATTGTTCTTTATCATTGTAGCATATTACTTAGCATAGTTTTACTTTTCCATAATGTTTACCTTTATTTAGTCATTTACTTTTACTAAGTCATTTACTATTTTAATGTCTACTTTAAGGTGGAATAATTACAACTAGTTTTAAGCATAATGTGTAATTTTTTGGTAACCCAAGAGTGACTTTGCTTTTTATTTTCTTAGTTGTGAAGTTACTTGGTAATCCTAGTAAAAATTACATCAGCCCAGGACATGTACAGAAAACCAAGAATAGATGTTTTTTGCCATAGGATAGAATAGATTTAGAATTTCATTGTACTTATGATTACAATTTATAATCATTTTCATCATGTTCACACTTAGGACACTTAAAGACAAACAACATTAGTTCATCATATACCTTACTAAGAGTTAACCCATATGATTTACACCTTGCTAACTCTTGGTGGGAAGATAATGATCAAAAACTTGAAATCAACTCGCTAGTATACTTACATTATCCATCTATGGATTATAATCTAGTTGCACATGACACTTGTGACTTGTATGGTTAAGTGTTGAAATATCCCATCACTCATCATTGGTAGTGTTGTTAGGATTATGTTAATGTTTTCTAGTTAGTTAATTTTACAAAGTTCATTGTATTAAGCATCACAAAGCACATATTTTATACTTAGAATAACTTCTTAAAATGTATACACACTTAAGCCTTAAAAAAACTAAAATGGCTTCTATAACTAAACTGAAATCTTCACTTGTTATTAATCCTAATGAAAGTCATGATAGAGATTACCATGAAGAAGATTGGAGTGCATCGATGCAAACAAGAATTTCATATGCTTATACTAACTCTTATTATCTTTACTTTACGTTCATTTTCCACCATGGTGAAAAACTCAGATGGAGAGACTTACAGAGTAATATTTTCTTACCACCCAGATATTCAGCACCATCAATGCTTCAAATAGCCCTAATGAGGTCAAATCTTGATCATGTGCAAGAAGGATATCAAGTAACCAAAAACATGAGCAAGCCATATTAGCCAACAAACACTCAAGAAAGAAGGGATACCATTATGGAGTCAAGATATGAACAAGATAAATGAAATAAGACACCACAAAAAAATTTCCTAGAAGTAAAAGAAGATGCTCCATCCCAAGCTAAAATATTCTATCAAACTCATGGATCCCATTCCTAGACACCAGCAATTTGTATTGAAGATCCTATCAAAATAAAGCTACATTTAACTCTTCAGAAATCCTTGGAAGAAAAAATAAAGAACTCCAAAATTAGGAGGGATTCAAGGCCTAAGACCTCCAATTGATCTAGAAGAGATGAATCAAGGAGTCACATAAGGAGAACTAGTCGACATCATTCTCCAATTCCTCCATCTTCATCCTTACATTTATCAACAAATTCTGACAAGAAAGAATGAAGACTAAGGAATTATGATGGGAAAAAAAGAAGAAATCATGAGAGACAAGCACACAAAAGAAGACATCCTAATGAAAAAGAAGATGATCATGAATAGAGAAAAGAAAGGATCAGATATGAAAGAAGAGAGCACTATTAACATTAGAGTGATCATCACTATAATAGAGCTTATGAACTCGAAGACTATGAAGAACTCATGTTATCCACTCACAAAATAATCCACACCAAGGAAGCTATGTACATTCCTACTGGCCATTTAAGGAATAGTCACATCAAACGACTTAGTGTGAATAATATTCCAAAATTCAAAGGTAGATATAATTTACATCCACAACACCATCTTCAAGCCTTTCATGATGCCTACACCCTATAGAATATCAAGAATGATTAACAAAAATTAAAGTTATTTTCTGAGACACTTATAAAGAAAGTAGAGAGCTAGTACAGATCCTTAGAACCAGAATGAATTTGAGGATAGGGTATCTTGCTAGAACTTTTTAATGATAAGTATCAAACTTGTTCTAGAGTGTCAAATTTGAGAAAATAGATCCAAGGATGGAAACAAGGGACACATAAGTCCCTTAATGTAGACCTAGACAAGTATTATTCCTTATTACATAGATGCCCAAGTCACAGATTCTCTCAACAAGAATAACTACAACATATCATTGATAAGTAAAGGAACAAAACAAGAAAAACCTTAAAGTATATGCTCAAGGTAGATTATCTAAGATGATAGCTCATTGAATCTAATGGTTGATAGGCCAAGTGAATAAAGAAGAAGGGGAGTTATCAAAAGGAGAATCAGCTGAAAAATATAATATATATCCATCTATCAAAAAAAGAGATGTAAAGATATGCAAAACACAAGAAGAAGAAACACTAGAAAATGTAATTGAGCAGAAGACTCTAACTATTCAAAAATTAGGAAGTGACATTATAACAAAAGTAGAGAAAATGTGGGATTTCATGGATGATAAATTCACTACAATACTCAAGATAGTAGAGAAAATAATTAAGAAAAAAGAAGTAAAAGGAAAATAGACATGATAATTACAACAATAAAGAAAAGGTTGCTACAATAGAGAAAATAAAAAATTCAAGTTCAAAAGAAGAAACAAATTATAAGGTAGGTCAATATAAACATTCCAAGGGATGTTGTCCTATCATGATCCACTTATAATGGTCTAGGACATATGTTACATCCCATCTAGATACATTAGGTATGGCTATATGATTATAATTTATAGATCATGTGTGTTGATGAGCAATGAGTATACCCTACACCAAACCATATAAATTACCAGTATTTGCTAAGTGATATGATCAAATTCTATTGACTTTAGCTCTCTAAGTACACTATTTCTAAAAGGGAAACCTTAACAATCATGATTGTTTTCTTCTCAGTTCCACTTGTAAGGTGCAAGTATATCGTTAAGTGTAACTAAGACATCGAAGTTTTATCATTTTATGTTTTATCTTTTAATCCCCTAAGTGCTGAAAATAGAGTAATAAATGTTTAATTAATCCAATAACTAACTAATTCTTAGCTAGGCCTAACATAAGCATCCATTTTCACTTTCCTTACACATCCTAAACACATTGCAACGCTACTAGATTACCAAGCATTAGGTATTACTAGGATTACCAAGTGTAACATATGTTCAAAGTGGTCATACTTATGTTCGTTATTTAATCAATATTAATTACTAATGAAAATTTATTAAAGTAAAGTACATGAATAATAAATTCATAAGGGAAATATTAATCTATTCTAAGTGCTACAAGGTTTGATTAGAAAAGCTCATCTTTATTGCCATTCATACTAACATGCTTAGGTACTTCGATGCTAAAATAAAGATCCATAGACTCTTTGACTCCTACTATGGGCACTTAGAAAATATTCTAACTTTGGAGAAAATAAATTGTAAGAGCTTCACTAATAACTAAGGAATGGAATGGGATGAATTGTGTGCCCAAGTTTTGTATTAATAGGCAAGCATGCATCCCATGATATTGAATATCTAATAACATAACACATGCTACAATATTAGGGCTTTGATATCAGATCTATGATATCAGAGCCTTAATATTGTAGCCTATGAAGAATAATTCATCATAACCCCATGGCCAAATAAAAATTCATCCTCAAGTAAACAAAAGAAGGAACAAGTTTTTTACAAAATATTGGGAAGGTATGGGATTATTAAGTAACTAATTGACAGACAAATTGACTCAAACTAAATAAATAGATGCTAAGTGCCCAAGTATATGAATTTACAATCTTTTATAAAATTTGGTGTTCATGGTAACAAAATTAAACACCATGACAAAAATTAACAATCAAATCCCTTTGGCAACTTGAAGACAAGGGAGAAGATTAAATGGTCCCAAAGAGGTCCCCTTGCATGGGCTTCTGCTATCTTCCCTTAAGGCTATTCATGCTATTAATCATTTTTAGCTCTAGGTTGCTTTTCCCTCAGTTTGGGATGGTCCCACTTCTAGTCCATGCTTCCCTTTTGGTGCCATTTGTGATCACAAGAAAATCAAGGATTACCATGTGATGTATAACTTATAACATTTAGGTCCCTTGCCTCTTTGGGTAGTTACACTTGACTAAGTTGTGATCAGGGTAGATTGGTTATTTTAATATTTTTTAATTTAATGCCTACTAGAGTTTTTTGGAAGGCTTTAAATTGCATAAATTAGTCATTTTAATGTTATTATATTCATTAAACCCTTATGGGAGCAAGAGAAATTTTGAAAAAAACATTTCATTAAAAACCTAAGGTTGTTGGCCCCCACAACATAGAGCTTACCTTTGGTAGTAGTAAGACTAAAAAATGAGGTAAATCAAATAAGTGATTTGGAAGTTATGGGCTCTAGAAGGTCCTGGGATATGAAAATCTTCAATATTAAAGATAAGGGAAAAACAAAGAGTTTTTCACAAATGTGAAGTCCTTGGAGAGCTAGAAAAGTTGTAAAAATGATGAAATACTTTAAGAGGGTTAGATAATTTACAAAAAAAAAAAAGAGTTTTTCATTGGAAAACATTGTAAAGGAGTGCATGATTGGATGCCACCGATGAGGCAGACAAAGGATTTGATCATGAAAATGCTTAAGGATAAGGAACTTAACTAGGCCAACCAAGAGGTATGCAAGTGGATTCTCCCCATAGTAGGATCATGTCCTTAATGCCTTTGCATTCCTTCAAACCAAGGAGTCCATGGACCCCATGGGTGATTAATGATTGTAGAAAGTTAAGGACTAAATCCCATAAGAATCTACCTAATAATTTTAACAAATCAAGCTAAGACATCAAACAAAACCATGAAAAACTAGGAGTGAGGTGGATTATGGGAAGCATAGATGCATGAGACAGAAGATGGAATGAAGTCTCAAATCATGGTTACATGAAGTTCCTTGTGGATTTTATGGTTAAGATGACCCGATAAAGTTCATTCTTAGTTTAGATCAAAATCAATCACTTCTAGTGACTTTGCATCATTACTCTAAGATCAATCCACCCTCTCAAGAAACAAGAATGCTCCCATAGATCGATCACCATTCCTTAAAGAGAAAAAAAGAGAAGCAAGAAGTGAGAAAGGGCCTTAGGTAGAGGTGATATTTAGGCATGGGTAACATGTCTTTCTAGTCTCATAACTAGTGTTTGTAGCCTGTTATTGAGTCTAAGGGGTGTGCTTTGAATTTCCATTATTTTTTTAGTTTTATATTTTTATTATTTTTGGACCCACACCATGCAAAGACTTTAACTTCCTGTTATTAGTTGACAATGGAATAGTGTGAAATCCATGAAAACACTCATGCACTCAAGAGGGTAGGCATGTAAAATGAGCATCAAATCCCCTTAAAGTCACACAATGTTATCTATCTATTTAATCCTTTCCAAGTTGGAAATTAGCAAGGTCACAAGTTTGTTAAAAGTTCTTATTAAGGAAGGGACTTCATATTTCCAAAACAAGGAATAACATAGAGTTTGTGGATGGGTGGATGACATGGACTCATTGCTTGTTTTATGAAAAGGAAACCATGTCTTATGAATACCAAAATTCAAAGGTAGAATCTAGACATTAGCAATCAAATAAAATTAAGTACAAACCACCATCAATAGCATCTATAGCATCACTATATCAAGGAAAAGAAAAAAATCATAAGAAAAGAGAAAGAAAAACATAAAAAATAACAAAAAAAATAAAGTAAAATATAAAAGAAATTATAAAATATTTAAGAAAGATAAAATGTACTAAAGACTGTGTAAAACAAAAAAAATGTAAAAAAAAAAAAGTGTAAAAAACTGAGTCACTTTGATTAATCAGCATGGATGGCCATCTTCCTCACCATAGAGTTGGAAGGAGGAGATTAGAAATGTTGAGTGTGCCTATCCATCCAAGGTGGTATTGTAGTCATAGGCTCTCTTAGGCTCATGGAAAGATTTAATTTGTTGCATGTTGATCAGTAATTTCTTATTTGGACTTTTAGGTTTGTATATTAACATGGCCCTAGAAGAAAAGGTTTCATAGATGATGCAAGGCCCTTCCCACAATGTTTGAAACTTAGTTCACTATGGCACATGTGTGGGGTTCTAGTAAAGGACCTTATCTTCTAGTTGAAATTTTAACTTCCTTATTTTGAGATCATGATGTTGCTTGTTAAATGCCTTGTGCAACTCATTAGATGATAGGACTACCAATTGGTTCTCATGTAGCAAGTTGAGATTCATTATTCTTTCTTTTTATCCTAAACTAAGATCAAGGTTAAGGTCATAAGTTGTTGAAACTAGATAGAGCTTTGACTAAATAGGAAGAGTTGGTAGTTTTCAGTACACTAGCTCTTAGGGAGAATAGCTTATAGGGAGTTTCCATGTGGAGTGGTAGGCCCAAAGGACATTTTCAAGTTTAGTGCTCCAATCTCTCTTATATTTGATAACTATTCTTATTAAGATCTTAGTGATCTTCCTATTCATAACCTTAACTTGACCATTGACTTGGGATGATAGGGTGTTGTTAAATTATGTTCAACCTCCAAGAATTACATGAGATTTCAAAAGGTTTTACCTATAAAGTGAGTACCATTATTAGAAATAAGTGCACATGACATACCAAACCTATTTACGACATTTTTTTGTACAAGTCAAGTAGTTGTAGAAGATGTACAATCGGTGAAAACTCGTACTTCTACCCATTTTGTACAATAGTTAATAGCAACTATGATGTATGCTTTTCCATTTCACATGGATGTCATGGAAACCATGAACTCAATACCCTTCATGGGTTCCAGTGGTTAAATCCATTATTAAATTCCCTTCATACGAGTTGTCATCCCACCATCACGTTGGAAGTGATCACATGAGTGGACAAAGTGGTGGATGTTCCTGAAGAATGTTAGTCAATAATACCATACCATCAAGATCTTAATGATCATGCATCTCTTGGAATAGTGGCCCCTACAACGGGCCTCATGAGCATCTTGGAAGACATGCAATTGGTTAGCATCAAGAACACACCAACAAACTAGGCCATCAACACACACCTTGTAAAGGTGTCCATTGATCTACATGAAGCATTTAGCCTAATAAAGAAACTGTTGTTTATTCTTGTTATCCAGCTCTTGTGGCATCTCCTGAGTGAGAAGGTAGGTAAGGATGCCATCATACCAGTTAGGTTCAATGAAAAATTGTTCATTTATAGCTCCAACAAAGAGGAGTTCATTAGGAAATTGATTAAAAAGAGGACTTTCCTCCTCTTTATTGTCCCATCTTAACTAAGACAAGTGATCAACAACCACATTCTTAGTTCTCTTTCGATCTACCATCGTAAAATTGAATTTTTAAAATATCACCAATCATCGTATGACATGGGGGTACACCATTGGTTTTTTCATAAAGAACTAGATTGCACTATGGTCTATGTGCACAAACACCTTATACCGAAGAACATAGTACATGAATTTCTCCAAGGCATACACCATGATCATTAGTTCTTTCTCTATTGTGGTGTGATTTAGCTATGCATATACAATGCTTTGACTCATAAAATGGATATAGTAAGGAAATTTCTAATCATCCAACTATGTGAGCATGGCTCCCAAGATATAATTAGATGCATTCATCATGATGTGAAAAGGCCTAGACTACTTAGGTGCTTGTAGAATTGGAATCTCTATGAGCCTTTACTAGAGTTACTGGAATTCATTCTTGCATTCCTTAGTCCAAAAAAATGGATCATCCTTCTTTGTAAGCTCCACCAATGGTTTGAAAATTTTAGTGAAATTCTCTATAAAGTGTTGGTAGTAGCCAGTGTAACCAAGGAATGACCAGACATCTTTGACACTTTTCAATTGGTAGGTAATTTCTTGGATGATCCTTATTTTCTTAGGATCCTTCTCAACCCTTGCTTTTGATATTCTATGTTCCAAGACAATGGACTTTTAGACCATCAAATCTCTCTTTTGCTAATTAAGCTAAATGCTTGTTTTCACATACCTTTTTAGTACTTGCTCAAGACAATCTAGGGCTTACTCAGATGTAGCCTCATAGGTGGAGAAGTCATCCATGAGGACATTCATCCCCTTATCGATCTACTATTGAAATATGTTCAAGAAAAGGTGTTGGAAGGTTTCATGGTCATTGCATAGACCAAATGGCATCTTTCTATATGCAAAAGTTTCATAGGGACTCATGAATGTTGTTTTGGCTTGATTCTTTGGTTTGATTTAAATTTGGTTATAGCCATTATAACCATCTAGAAAATTGTAATATCAATGCATAGAGATGGTCTCCAATACCTAATCCACAAATGACAACAAAATATGATCTTTATATGTTGCCATGTTCAATGTCTTGAAGTCAATACAAACACTTCACTTGCCACCTTTCTTTGGAACTATCACAAGTGGACTAACCCACTCGCTATCCAAAATGGAATAGATGATCACTACCTCAAGGAGTTGTTCAATATTTGTTTTGATGATTTACTTCACTTTGGGCTTTAGCCACCATTGCGGCTACGTCTTTGGCTTCATGGAGGCATCTATATAGATGCGATATTGGCATATCCATGGATCAATTCTAGTCAATTCATGATATGACTAGGAAAAGGTTGTTGGCCATCTTTTTACCACATTTTATAACATCTCTTTTTATTTAGGAGTAAGACTGACATTGATTATAACCAAATTTCCATGTCTTAGGAAAGCATATTCCATTTCAACTGGTAGATTTTTCAACTTTAGGAGCTCTTGTTTGAAACTTTTAAGGATTTCCAACTCTCTCTAGTTGGTGTCATTAGGTTCATCATTGGAGAGTTGGGATGAACTTCCTCCAGTTCATCCATGACTTCAACATAGAAACTCATCAGGCTCTTAGTTACTTCCATGCATATAGTTGAATTACTATCAAGATAACCTATTAACCATAAGGTGCCCTCCTATTTTGTGGTTATTGCATATAGATATCATTGAGTTTCTGTCATGTTTGCATACTGTCTACATGCTATGATAGATGTACTTTTTATGGATCATAATTTTTACACATAGTTGCAACCTATGTCACTGTACATGATGCATGGAATGTTCTTCTTCTCTATCTTTCCAAATTCATTTTCCTTGGAAGTCTCCAAGGATAGGTCTCTAATTTCCATCCATGCATTAATGGTACTCAACCAAGCCCTTCCCATGATGATTGGAATGTCCCCCATGTAGTTATCAATAAGATCATCAAGAAGTTGACATGATAGGACCATTTACAGACAATTATCACAATGTTCTCCACCAATCCCAAGGGAATAGTGATAGACTAATCTACCAACTCAAGATGAATGTTGCTCATCTTAAGAGGAGGAAAGTTCCAGGCTCTGTACATCTCATGGAAAATTAAATTCATACTAGAACCTGAGCCTAGAAAATCCTTGCAAGGCTCATTCCTAGTGATTTGCAAATAGATAACGAGACTTCCAAGATCAGATCTTTTCCTAGGAGGGTGTCTACCCTTAATCCAATCCATGACAACATGGGACAACATCATGATATGCAATTTGGTAGGCATTTAATTTTAAGGGTTTTCAAACAAGTTTTTAGAGGATGAGGAAGAAGTAAGGTCATCAACTACAGGTGTATGTAAGGGCTTTATAGAACTATTATTTTGGAAGAAAGGTATTTTTCAAGGTTTTTTCACTAAACCATTCAGTTAAGGAGCTAGCTATAAGTTAACAACCCTAATGACATTTCTTTGCTACAATTGGACTAGGATTTCACCTTGCATTGATGGATCAGGTGGTAATTAAGTTAACGATGGAGGGACATGTGAAGAAGGATGAGGATGGTAATAAGCAAATGGGGATTTCCATCTTGGAGATTGGGATTTATAGTATTTAGAAGGGTAGTACTGATACTAGGATGAGGTGTGACTAGAAGAGTCATGCAAAGAAATGGACTGCTAAACATAGTGCACATTTGGATTAGGATGTTGGTAAGGGTACTATTACCTTAGTGGTGGCATCCCCCATGATTATGGTGTTACCATTGATGGTACTACTCATAAGGTTGTGTTAGAACTCCACTCAAATAGTAGGATTTTTTTAGTTGAACTACCTAGGGTTGCCTTGAGGATAAGGCAACATTCTAGGTGCTTGCCTTCTTTCCAATCTAGGATTTAAAGGTTACACCCTAGACTCCTAAAAGTGTGACATAATGGAATAACATCCCTTAGGATGTTCCTATTAATAGATGTGACATCCACCATCATCATTTGATTTGAAGTTCACAACATACTCTACACTAGCAGCCTTTCCCTTACCCATTTGGTGGGCACGTTCAGTTGTCTTCCTTTCTTTGTGATCACAATCACTACTTTGCTCCTTGTATTTCTCTACTATTTTCAAAGAAGTTTGGAAATTTTCATCCAAGGAGTTCTACATTTTGTCTACATTAGCCAAAATTTTAGAAATAGATTTTTAAATTGACAAGATTTTACATTCCACCACCTTATCAATGGGTTCCTCCTTCTCATTGTCACAAAATTATACCTCCCTTTTTGTAATGAAAGGATCCTATTTGTACTCTTACAAACTTTTCCTTTTTTCAACTCTACTTCTTCTTTGACAACCTACTTTATCAACCTTTGGATTTGATTACCTCTAAGTTCTAAAAGTCTCCCTTGAGGATAGGTCCCAAGAGTTCTCTTCATTTCTATTCAGAGTTCATCTATGATATGGTAGAGTTTCTCCCTCTAAAATAACCATGGATAAGACATTGATGTAGAAGAGAATAGTACCTATCCATGGTTGTGTCCAAGGGTTCATGTATTCCTTTTTTCTAACCTTGGATCTACTTTCCAAGGTTGGACACTCAGGAGTATGTTTAACACTTATTGTTGAAGAGCTAAAGCATCATACTCTAATGTCTCATTGATTCTAGTTCTAAGGATTGGTATCAACTTTTAACTTCTTTAATGAGCATCATTGGGAATAGATTCAAATTTTTCCATTTGTTTTTAATGTGCTATAAGGCATAGGCATTGTGAAGGGCTTGAAAATGGTTTTGTGGATCTAATTTATATTCCCTTTCAAACTTGGGAATATTGTTCATACCCAACCACTTGATTCTGCTATCTTTCACATGCCTTGCTGGAATTATCACAACCTTTGCAATGTTTAGCATGTTTCAAGTTGTAATCAAGGGCTCATCATGGTCATAGCCTCTATGATGACCATGATGCCCATGATGCCCCCTACTACCTCTTCGTTCATGGTGGTCAACCTTCCTTGATTACCCACACCCCTGCTGTCTACTAGTCCAATAAGCCCTATGATGATCTTTGTTCTATCGATCATCTCCATCATGGTCACATCCTTTCCAACTTTGATTGGAGCTAGCGAAGGAAGAAGAGGATGTTGAAGGTGAAGAAGAGGAAGGAGATCCAGCACCAACATGATGCTTTCCATCCCCTCTTCTTTGGTTATAGCCATGATCATCATCGTGATGCTTGTCTATGTTCCTATCATGACTCCCATCTTTGGAGCCCCTATGATCATGGAACTACTTCTTGCCAAAATTAGGATTTTTTACAATGGATTGTAAATTCTAGTTTAGGCCCCCTTCATTGAAACTAAGGGAAGGAGAGTTAGTGAATTGAGAATTCCCAGAGAAGGGATCCTCTCCATCTTTTTGGCCTAGTAGGAATAAGGGGTTATTGAACTATTTTTTGTTCAATGCTTCGTAACACATCTCCTAGTGCTAAGGTTTCTTGCCTTGTGCTTTTGTAGGATGGTAATCCTAATAGTCATGGTCCTGCACAACATATTCAACATTAAGCCCCTAGATGCCCAACCTCATAAGAGTTTAGAGTAGCATCATATGAATTGATCAATCGGGTGGCAATACAATGTTGTCCTCCATGTCACTCTACTGTAACTATTCATCCTGATGCAAGATGAAGGTGAATTCTAGCACATACTTATTGGGATGATTATATACCACTTTTCATTGCTAGGGCACTAGCTGTTTTGACCATTCATTCCTTCGTTGATTGCATGTATGCTCGAACGATGGCGGAGAATTAGCCCTGTGAGAAGAAGACATTTTAGTTACAATGAAAAATAGTGTGCTTTTACTATTATTATTAGTTTGAATGATTGTGACTTTAAGGTTCATTATAGTGATTTTAAATAATTTCACGAAGTCCTAGGTAGTACACATAGCTAACAAAAGTTTCTAGCAATGATGCCAATGATGAATAGTGAGTATACCCTATGCCCAACCATACAAATCACCAACATTCACTAAGCAATCTAGTTCAATTCCATAGACTTTAGCTCTCCAAGTACACTGGTTCTATGAGGTAAACATTAACAATCATCATCATATTCTTGTTAGTTCCACTTATGAGGTGTAAGTGCATGGTTAAGCGTAATTAAGGCATTTGAATTTTATCATTTTATGTTTTATTTTTTAATTGCCTAAGTGCTAAAAATAGAGAATTAAATGTTTAATTAATCTAGTAACTAACTAATTCTTAACTAATCCTAACATAATCTTCCATTTCCACTTTTTGTAGACATCCTGAACACCTTACAATGCTACTAGGTTACCATGTGTTATGCGGGATTGGGATTACCAAGCGTAACATATGCTCGAAGTGGTCATACTTATATTCATTATTTAGCTGATATTAATTACTTAATTAAAATCCATTAAAGTAAAGTACATGGATCATAAATGCATAAGGGAAACATTAATCAATTCCATGTGCTACAAGGTTTGATCAAAAAATCTTGTCTTTATTGCCATTCACACTAAGGTGCTTAGGTACTTTAGTGCTCGAATAAAGATCTGTGCACTCTTTGACACCTACTACAGGAACTCAAAAAATATTCTAACTCTAGAGAAAAAAAATAATGAATGGAATGGGATGAATCATATGCCCAAGTGTCGTATTTATAGGTAGGCATGCATCTTGCAATATTGGATATCTGATAATGTAGCATGTGCTATGATATTAGGGCTCTAATATTGGAGCTACGATATTAGAGCCCCAATATTGTAGCCCATGAAGAATGATTCATCATGTGTGGTCTCTATGGGTTTTCAAGGATGAGTTAATTTTAATGTATTTTATATGTTATGTGGCTTCATCTTAATGTTATGATTATAATATCTTAACATACTAACATGATTATGCACACTAGCCTTATGTGATGTGTTCAATAGGTTATGTTGCTAGAAGGGCTGTTGGATTAGGGTACAAGGAAATATATTTAATATGCATTTAATCTTTATATAAAATTTTAGTATTTATGCATTCCAATTATAGTGCTATGTTGTGCTGATGTGATTTTGGCATGTGAAGGTGTAGAGCATTTGATAACAATCTCATAGGTTCAAATGGATTTTGATTTGGAGTCTCAGTGTGGTTGTTATGCATGTTTGAAATGTAGGGTCTTAGTTGGGAAGGGATAAAATAAATACATTTATAACAAAAATTTCATTTAGAAAAAGAAAAAGAAAAAGAAAAGTTAGATTAGTTATACATGTGACATTAGGCACATGGAAAAAAAGAAGGGAATCTTTATTTTTTTATAAAAGCATTATGCTTATCATAAAGTATAAATAATAATGTTTCTACCTTGATTTTCTATCATCATTTTATTTCCTTTTCTCTCTCTTGGCACTGCTCATGAGAATTTGGGTTATGGTGTTTGTATTGTCTATCTAAGAAAAAAATAGAAATGAACAAGGGCTTGTTTCTTAGTTTTTCCATCTCCCTTCTTCTGTTCCATATTTTTCTAAATTCTAAGTGTTGTGGATGATTTTTTCTTTCTCTAAATCTAGATTTGGGATTGCTATAGTCGTATCTACGTGGGTGTGGAACTTGTTTGGAGTGAAACAAAGTCCTATTAAATTTTTAAGGATTTTATGCTTATTTCAAACATTCTGCCACAATAATTTTAATTGGTCGGTTGTTTTTACCTTTTCCTTGTATTTTTGTGCTAAATTATTGTATATGATCATGTGATGTGGGTATGTGAGGTAGATAATTAAAAGATTAAGCTTGGACATGTTATTTTGAATATATTTCCCAAAATTGTATAGTTTTGATTACAAATTGTTTATTAATCTATATGCGATGTCTAGTATGATGTGGACTTGTGGAATATGATATGTGATGTTGATGAGACTGGTATGGTTGAAAAATTATATTTTAAGGGGCCTATTATAGCATGGGAGTTTCTAGGAGTTTCAATCATCATTGGTTATAATTAAATATTATTTTATTTATCAAACTTTGGACATGCATAACTTTTCTTCTAGCAATCCAATTTGGGTGAAATTAGTATCATTAGGATCATCTTGGGAAGTAATTTCTAATTGTGGAATTGGTTTTCTCTTTGGGAATATATCATTTTTGAGGTTATTATAGTGGTCATTTTTGTGGAATTACATGTAGTTCAAGAAATATGGTGGTGGTGTAAAATTTTGTTTTATTGAATCATGGCACTATTTTCATGGAATGAATGTGACTATTAGATGAGAATCTATGTGGTCATGTTATGTTTGTTTGGATGTTTGTGCTTATGATATGTGTTGGCTTAAGCTAGCTAGGATTTGTACATGTCTTCATGATGACACTTATGATAGTCATTGGTGGATGGTGCTAGCATGAGGGTGTGGACCAATTGGTGATGAGGCACCTTGAAGGCAATTGTGGATTGACCCCCACTATGTTGCATTAGTGAGGCTTCTATCTCATGCCTTAATCTAAGAGTGGGAGAGCATAGGTGTGTTCATCCCTACAGCTGGTGCATGACATAAGTGTGTTCATCTCTATAGCCAGTCCTCCATAAGGCTAGTGTTTGTAGGTCATAGGTTAACAAACCCTAGCACTAGTTGGATTAATACAATACTAATGAGAAACTTTCAGGTAATGGCTATTTGTGAATGCTCATGGCAACGTTTCACATGATACACTAAGTGTGGATATGCCAGTGACCACATGGGCTATGTAAATGATAGTATTGATCTATGATTCATGGTGATCATAATGTATATTATGATTGTATTATGATTGTATGAATCATGTTCTTTGTAATGGATGTATGATGGCTTATGTGAGAGAGTGGTTTAATCTATGATTATATGATGGAAATCTATTCTCTTTGATAACAAGTATACCAATGTTAGGTACAATATGGTGTGTGTACATGTGTTGCTATTAGCATGTGCAAGACTAATTGTTCAAGCAGGTTGCCTTATATCCCACTCCTCTCCTCCAGTG
Organism: Gnetum montanum; assembly: GCA_015680685.1. Lineage (NCBI taxonomy): Eukaryota > Viridiplantae > Streptophyta > Gnetopsida > Gnetales > Gnetaceae > Gnetum > Gnetum montanum. The sequence goes on from MNCI01000808.1 coordinate 597,432, forward strand.
TAGCACTTGTTGACCATCTAGCAAGGGAAGTATAAAGGCTTCCCACTTAGTTTTATACTAACTATATTTAGTTACAGGTGGAAGTTGTAGGAGCATAGACGAGCATGTAGAGAGAGAGTAGAGGAAGAGAGAATCATTAGGGATTAGTTAATGTATATTTCCATATACAATAGTATGTCTATTTATGTTTGTATAAAACTCTCTCTATAATCTTATATTTGTACTGATGATGTTTATGTATTTTTTTATCTTATGATAGCAGTGTAGATTCTTGATTTATGTAGATATATTTAGTTTTTGGTGTAGTTTGATCTTCCTTATTATAACGTCATTCAACACCTCATTAAGTTTTAGTTTATCATACTTCCATTGTGGTATTACTAGTAATCCTAGGATTCACCTTGTACTAGCAACACTTATTATTCTTATTATTCTATTCTTTATTATACATGGTACAATAATATTCTATCCTTAATTATAGGAGAAATACTAGCAACAATGGCAATCATCAAAATCATGGAAAATGCCATCGCCAAGGAAGTAGTATCCATATAGGCAACTAGATCCATATGGATACTATGTACAATGTCTAATTTCTCCCAAAAATACTTTTGTCCATACTTCCTCTCTCTACTATCTACTTGAATACCACAGGCCCACAACATCATGCATGGATTCTTATCCTTATAATCTTAACTAGCACCAGGTTCCTCATATCAAGCTTCTAATCCATTATCACCAATACCACCACCAGTCATGTAAGGATAACTACCAACATAGCCATAGCAAAAGAGTACTACTAGGGTAGTCACTACATAAGAGGACATAATAGCAAGTGAACCAGGATCTAGGAAATGTCCCTTCTTTAGGTCAATCCTAGAGAAGTTTTAGAGGATGAGAACTTCATCTAAATATACTCTCTCTACACAAGGTCCTTAGTAGAACACTATGCTTCTAATATTAATAGAGAAGAACTTAACTACTATCATGCTCACACAAATAGTTATACATTGGATCAAGCTAGGAGCACTTCTCAAGAAGAGAACAAATCTTGGAAGTGCTTTAGTCTATCTCCAAATAGTTGGACATAAGGGATGTAAGGCTCTATTGGATTCTAGGTCAAGAGTTAATCTTATCTCTCAAGACATGTATAAGGCTTGGAATCTTCCTCCGCTAAAGAAAAGTCAACATTTGATTAGAGCTAGTAAACTAGTCAATCACAGTTCTATTTGGACAAGTGGGAGATGTGGTCACTACCATAAGTGGCTAGTCATATCTTGCTAATTTTTTAGTTATTAACATGTGGAACAATATAGGAGAATTTCCTATCATCATCAGAAGAGCATGGCTTAACATTGTGAATGCTAAGTTAGAAATGAAAGATTTGTCCCTGGAAATTTTCAAGGAAGATGAGGCTAGAATAATTGAGATATAGATTTCCATGTATCACATATAATGATAATGGGTGCAATTAGGTGTAGAGAATCTAGATAATAAGGCATGATGCTATCACAACATGCAAAAAATACATTGAAGAGATGTGTGTACAATAATGTCAATATGCAATAGCCACCAAATAAAAAAGCATCTAGTGGCTGATTAATGAAGAAAAATTAGAGTCAAACATATGCATGGAACTAGTGACCAAGATTACAAGTGTCTAGATAAATTAGAAAGGATATGAAGACAACCTTCCTACACTAAATCAAAATAGAAGGAAGATATTGAATGGGAAAAGTTAAAGATACCAAAAAGGTATGAACTAGAATCACTAAAATTGAAAGCCTACGATATACACTTGAATATGCTTTCCTTAAAAATAAGAAACTAGTAATCATAAATGCCAATCTTGATAAAGAATAGAAAAAATAATTTTTGTACATGGTAAAAAAATGGCCACCTGCATTCACATGATCTTATGATAAAATAACTATCATTGATCCATGCATTTGTTAACATCGATTCTACACTAATCAAGTTATTAAACCACACTACTAACCTTAATGAAGATTGAATCCAAAGATCAAGGAAGTTATTAAACAAGAATTGGAAAAGCTATCAAAAGAAAGGTTCATCTATCTTATCATAGATAATGAATGGGTTAGCCCTTTAGTCATTGTTCCAAAGAGGGATGACAAGTGAAGGATCTCTATAAATTTCTAATTATTAGATATGGTAATATTCAAAGATCATTTCCATTTTCCATTTGTTAAAGTCCTATATGCCATTGGAGGACATCAATACTATAGCTTCCTAGATGGATAAAATGGATACAATTAGATCCATATTGTACCAAAGGATCAAGAGAAAATGATGTTCACTAGTCTGTAGGGAATGTTTGCACATACACAATTGTCATTTGACCTATATAATGCTCCCATCACCTTCTAAAGAATTTTCCTTAGCATCTTCCAAAAACATATTAGTAATGGAGTTGAAGTGTTTATGGACAAATTTTTACATATAGGCTTGATTTTAAACAAACTTTTAGTGAATTAGAGTAGCTTTTGAAAAGATATGTTGAAACAAATTTGAAACTTAATTGGCAGAAAATCCATTTAATGATCCATGATGGTATAGTTCTAAGACATAAGGTATCTTATAAAATAATGTAGGTAAATCTAGATAAGATTAGAGTCATTTAGAACATCACTCAAAGGCCACAAATAATAAGGATACCAAATCATTCCTTGGCCATATATGGTACTATGGAAGATTCATTGAAAATTTCTCAAAGATTGGAAAATCACTTATTGAACTAACAAAGAAAGATGCATCATTTCAATGGTCAAAATAATGTGAGAAAGCATTTGAGAGTCTAAAAATATTGATTGAGACACCAATCCTTTGAGCTCCAAAGTAGTCTAAGCTTTTTCACATTTTGATAGATGCTTCAAATTATGCATTAGAAGTAGTGTTGACCCAAATTGATTATCAAAAATTTACCATATTACATACATTGTGCCAATTAAAGCATTACTAGAGCATAAATTAACTGTACTACTACATAAAAGAAGCTTATGGTTGTGGTATACACAATTGAAAAGTTCAGACATTATGTGCTTAGATATCTAATCTATGTTCATATTAACCATAGTACTATCAAATTTCTAATGAACAAACCAATGGTAAGTCCAAGAGTGATAAGATGACTTGTCATTTAATAGGAATTTGAGATCACGATGACCAATAGGAAAGGAACTAAAAATGTTGTAGTTGATTACATATCAAGATTAAGATGAGAACTACAAAGAAATGAAGAACCATTATCAAACTAATTTTCTAATGAATATTTATTTACAAAGATAGTAATGATTATAGATTCAGCAATCAAATCATGTATTTTTGATTAAATGACATATCTACCCACACAAGAACTTCTTGCTAAATGGGGCAAAAAGAAAAAAGAAAAGTTTCTCCACAAAGTAAAAAAATATATGGAAATTAAAGGAAATATTTATAAGATATGTGTAGATGGATTAATACAATGTTGTATTTTAGAAGAAAATAAAGAAAGATCTCTACAAGGTGCACATGAAGAATCATGTAGTGGTCACTATGTAGGATAATAGAGCATAGTAAAATTGATGATTGCAAATTACTTTTGGATTTCCATATTTGGGGATGCACATTGATATACATAATCTTATGAGAGACTGCAAAGGGATGGAGGACTAATAACTAAAAATGAAGGGCCACAAGAGTGGATACAACCATTGAAATCCTTTAATATTTAGAGAAGTCTTATATTATTATGACTATTGATTACTATACTAAGTTGGCAAACGTTATTGTAGTTAAAGATTGCACAACCACACCAGTTGTGAAATTCTTTCAACAAGTGGTGAACAAATTTGGAGTACCACAAATGTTAATATTAGATGATGGAGCTCATTTCACTAGAGCTAAATTCAAGAAGCTAATGCAATGAGTTCGAGTTAATCATAAATTAACTACACCTTATCACCCCTAAGTGAACGGTTAACTTGACGTAACAAATAAAGAAATTACAAGAATATTAACTAGAACTATTAATAAATATAGGAAGGATTGCATTACTAAACCTAATAATGCTCTATGGGCATATTGATCAACCTAGAAACTTCCTACAATGTATTCAAAATATGAATTAGTTTATGGAAAATTGCCAACTCTGTCAATTCAAGTAGAATTAATACCCTTGCAACTACTTACATACTTATCCTAGACTTAGACTTAGCTTAGAAAGAATGATTATTGAACCTGAATCTCTTAAATGAAAACTAATTAATAGCTCAAATGAGTAATGAAATCCATAAAAAGTATTTCAAATGTAGATATGATGCCAAAATTAGGCAAGTATTTATCAAGCCTAGAGATAAATTATTTTACTATAATCCAAACTAAGTCTCATGAAAGACAAAGTTTTAAACCTTATGGAAAGGTTCTTATATTGTTCGTGCTACATATCAATTGGGTGCTATGCAAATTTATCACCTAATGGATCCATATAAGCACATCCATATTAATATTAAATAGATCAAATCATTTCATGACTTTCCCTACTTCATAGAATCTACCTGGCATTCTAGACCACTCACTACCCATTTGGTCTTCTAAATTTCCACTTTTGACAATAGTCATGGAGGTGTCAATTTTTATACTTAGGCACCAAACCTTTTTTTATATTCTTGATATACTTTTTACATTCCTTACCACTTTTTTACTTTCTTTTAATCTTTCCTCATTTCTTATCATTTTTCATTTTTTAATGTCTTTCAAATTCTTTATATGATTTTCCATTCTTACCAATTTCTCATTGTTTTACGATTTTTATCATTTTTCATGTACATAATTTTGTTGATCTTTCTAATAAAGTGTAATAAAATAAACAATATGAATTTCACCCTATGTTATCAAATCATTAAATAATTGATGGTATAGATAGTGAGACTAGCCATTTTCAATAATGAGAGGTTCTTACCTTGGATATAATGACATTCTTCTAACAATAAAACTAAAATAAACTTGTGATCACTACGCTTAAATAGAAAAGTGAAGAACCAAGTGGGAATGAAAAAGGGTATGACATCAAGGGGATTTGTATATTCTTTAAAGCTACTACTATGAATCCTATCCTATTGTTAAATTGTATTACTTACTTGAGTTCTAATGAAAAAATGGAAGTATGTTCTAAAATAAGTGCTTTCTTATCATGTCATTGGAAAAACATCTTACCCATACCTGAAGATAGTCCTTTGGTAAGGTTGACATAGAAATAATCTAATACATACACATAACAAAAATTTCTAAGGGGGTTCCACTAGAAAGACATGTTACTCATGCATGAGGGTAGGTAACTTCTCAGAAATATCAAGGTTTCTTAGACATGGATTGATTATGGAGCTAAAAAGACATGTTTCCCATGCTTAAAGACACTCCTCTATCTAATGGCCAAGTCTCCTTCTAAATAAATTGTGTTAATAAATTTCTTTCTTGTACTTCATTATCAAGTGATAATATTTCTTACATTTGTGATAGTTTTGTGGTTGTTATTTTTGGGATGATACAATGCTATGTGACTGATAAGTCGTATACACTTGATTTGGATCTTGGGTGGAAAGGCTAATGATCATCTTAATCATGCATTAAACCTAATATTCATTATGCTTATGGTAAGACATCTCATGTCCCATTTTCTATAATCCCTGCTACTACCATTTCACCTTACTATTATACATAATTGTAATTTGATGGCTCTATATAATATACTTATTTTCTTATTAAGATAATACCAATATGTGTGTTTTGAAAGAGAAGTATGATTTACATTTAACTCATTGATTTCCTATGAATACTTTCCATTGTGGTTATACAAGAGCATTAAGGGCAGAAGCCTGCTTTGGAGAAGACCTACTTGTATAACTCTTGTGTTTCATTCCACATCATCTTGTACCTCCTAAATACTTAAATAATAATAATTATTTCCTATATATTTATATTTGTTCATACATTCAACAATTTTGATCAACCATATCCTAAAATCTTAATTAACTTACATTGCCTAAACTTATTCTTTGACATAATTTTAATGACTAATTCCTATATTCTAAGTATCATCTATGATCATAAACCCTTTGGATCATCTTTACACCTTCCATACTATCCACTTGGCTTATTATTTTCATCAAACTCACAAAAAGTTTCAAAAGTTCAGCAATGATATTGTAGATATGATATAATAGCCCCTACAATATCACATCCATGATATTGTATCTACACTATATCCATTATAGAAATCTATATATACATGTAGAATATTAGAAAAATTTTTATTTCCTCATTTCACACCTAAGAAGTGCATGCCATTTTTCTAACTTTCAAACCTGCAAGCCTCCATATCTTTCTAACCACAAGTCTAATTTGAGTCATTCTTGTTTCCTTTTGCTCATAGAGTGACCAACTTGATTGTGGGGAAGAGCATTTCATGTAGATTCTTACAAATTGTACCAATAAGAACAAAGTAAGGCTAAGAATAACAAAAGAAGATAATCACACTCTCATCTCACATAAACCTAATAAACTTAATGTTTCATTCCAATTGACCATTCAAATATGTCTTAAACAATAAATTGAAGATTATGATAGGTTAATTAAGATAAATTTATTTCTAATTAATAGAAATCATTCAATAAAGGATTTATCTTAGAAATGGTTTTATCTAAATAATGAACTTTTCTAACTCTACAATCCAATTCAATAATAAAGTTGATAATAAGTAATGATTTTAATCAAAACCAAAAATGTGATGAAAGGATATGAACCATTAAAGAAGTTTTTCAAAACATTTGTGTAATCTTAATATTTTTTGTATAATTGCAAATGCTACCAAAGAGACTCAAAGTGAGAGGACCATAATAACCTAAGAAGAAGATACCTAGAGGAAAAGATAGAGGATGAAGTAAAGAACAAACTTCTCCTTCGGAGCAAGAGGCACATTTCTACAACATCCATCAACCCACACTTACAATAGGAAAATCTACATAAGGTAAAGCTGATGCACTGCCTATTCCACAACAAGGTCAACATCTCACACACTCTAATGAATGTTTATGAGTAATCTAGGAGTAGTCCATCATGTCTACTATCATAGTGGAGTTGAATTTTAGATCCTTTATGAAGTCTACACTTGCTAAAGTCTATGAGTAGCTATAAGCCTATCCTTTATGGTCCACCATTTCAAGAAATGGTAAATGGTACTTGGGAAAACTTTATCAATTTTTGAAAAATAAACAAGATGATGCCATTGTGAAAGTTGAGGAAGTCACAATGTCATATTTAGTAGAAGTAATAGCAAAGGTAGCAAACATACCAACTATCAAAGATAGTATAGCTTAGATAACTATAAGGTCTAACACCAATGTAAGAAATTTATGGCTATAGAGGACCTATGAAACTATTGCAAAGATATATAGTGGGTTATACACTCCTAGAAAATCTATTTGAAGATTGAAACATACCATATATTCCAAAAAAAAAGGCTTAATAGAATTTTCACCTATGCTACCAAAGGAATGAATATCTTGATGGGAAAATTCCAAGACAACATCATCCATATGTTGTTCCTAGAAATACAATGGAGATTTGAGAAGAAGAAGATAGGGAAACCTACTCTACCATTACCTTGTCTTATAAGAAGATTATTCTAGTAAGCTAAAATCTTAGGCTACATCAATGATATTCTTTACAAATCCCAAAATTCTTTATATGCTAAAATTTCTAAGTTGGTGCCACCAAAGAAGGATCAAGTTAAAATCTAACAAGCACTAAGGCTACAATAAGATCTACATCAGTCGTAGACATTCTAGGCCCAAGAATAGAATAAGTAAGACCTAATGGATTAAATCTAGTTGTAGATAGAGAAAGGTAAAGTACTTGACCAATATAACCAAACTATGAATCCTTAATGAACCATTTACAACAGATTTTGAAAAATATCAGTTGGAGAAGTAGGGAAGTCTCAATAATGTACAAAGTTAGAGACAATCTTAATAGACCTACTATATCAATAAGAACCATCAGTAGTGAAGTCTCTTAACCGACAAGAGAATATGATAATAGAATACAATAGATTTCAAGGAACATTACATCCTTCCAACTAATGCTAGAAATAAGAGAAGGATCCATAGTTGTGATAATGTGAAATTAGGATGCAATAGTAGTAGAGGTTATAATATATCATATCAAAGAATCTTTCAATGTTCTTGTTATGACATTGGTCGATATTACTGGAACCAAAGATTTAGAAACCATAGTTGGAACATCAATGACCTCAATAAAGCATGAAGACATGTTGGAGAGACTACTACAAATAGGAAAAGTCATGCAAAATATTTTTTATAGTCTCAATGATATCACTACACTCTAGTTCAAATTAATTTCAGCAAAAGATAAACTAGTCATGCTAGAAAATCAAATGCAACATGCAGAAAGTCAAGTGCAAAAGTTACAGAAGGAATTGACCATACTATTAATTACAAGATAAGACCTTACATGATACATTGCATCTAATCAACTAGAACAATTCAAAAATGAGTAGATTGGCCAACTAATGACCAAATACACACAAATGAAGATGGAGAAGGAAAAGGAAACGTGGAATGCTTCTATAGCAGATGCTTAAACATATGCCCATGCTAAGGCTATAGTTGCATTAGAAGAAGAAAATAAGAAACTTATTGCTAAAAATGTGATGATGACAGACATTGAAAAGAAAAGTAATATGTTAGAAGAAGTATTCATCAGCTAAAAGTGCATTTCATCAAAGTCAACCTTGACATAAGTAAGTTAGCCCAAGAAAATAAAACCTTAGCAATGGAAGAAGTTCATGATTTGTGATAGAAATTAGTAATTGAGATCAACGTATGACAAAACAAGGCCAAGAAACATGAAAGGCTAAAAGAGCACTTGAGAGATTAAGTAGGCATGTACAAGAAAATCAAAGAGAAGGAGATCTAGATGGCCAAAGCTATAATTAGCTTCATCACAACATAGACATTTGATTAGTAGCCCATATTGGATAGTCCTGCTGATGTTCATCAAGTTGAAGCAAAGAATAAAGACCTATTGATTAAGGACATAATATAATACATGGGGTTAGCAAATCTCAAGTATGCTAACTTGGCCATGTTAACAAGAAGCAAACCAACAACAAAACTAGAGTAGTAAGTGGCTACTATATATTAAATATATGAAACGGAGTTTGTTGATAGAAAACATGTTCAATTGAAGCTTCACATAGAAAACACTAAATTACTAGTCAAGGCTAGCTACCAAGATCATTAAGATGTAGTAGCAAACCTAGCCAAAAGAATGGTAGACTATCAAGAACTAAAGAAAGTGGCTAGATATTTTGAAGAGGAAAGGATGTAATTTGTAACATGGTATGTCAAGGCCAACAAAATATTTTCACAAATACCATGTATTTGGGAAGTACCAACTCCACCCAACATCACTAAATTCACATGAATGGTACATGATCCTAGGTTAGAGGAAGATATCAATTTGAAAATCCTAATGATAAGGAAAAGAATTTAATGAAGGATCCACCATCACTTGGAACTTGAGTAAAACTATATCACACTTAATTTTTTTTGGTTTTATCTTATTCTTATCATATGTGTCAATCATGTGTTGCATGATAATTTTGTAACACCACACAAACCACCATGTACCATTCATATAAGGGTCAATCATGTATATAAGTGTCATATTGTTAAATTCTATGTAAGCCCACAAGTTTGTAAAGAGCTCTATCTTCTTTTCATTAGAACTTGAGGATAATTTTTTAGTTAGTCATAAGAATATAAAGAAACATCTTGTACATGAAAACTACAATATCGTAGTTATAATATCTTAGCTCTACATATGTCATCATAGATATGATGTAGTGCATATAAATATCAATCCACCATCCTATCAAAATAAGAAGTTTTTCTTTCAACACTTTGTGAAATACTTGAATTTTTTTTCATAAAGTTGGATTTAGAGTGAATGCCTATAGTATGGTGAATTACAATTGTATGGAATCTTTATTTGAGTGAATTGATACTGGACACAATTCAAGAATGGAAATAAAGATTGAGATTATTATTCATCATTGTAGCATATCACTTAGCATAGTTTTATTTTTCCATAATGTTTACTTTTATTCAATCATTTACTTTTACTAAGTCATTTACTATTTCAATGTCTATTAGTAAGATGAAATAAGTATGATTGATTTCACATAAAGTGTATCTGTTAGGTAACCTAGTAGTAACTTTACTTGATTTTCTCAATAATGAAGTTACTTGGTAATTAATGAGTCTCAATATCGCATATTTGATATCGTATATGTGATATTGGATTGAATCCCTAACATCGAACATGCGATGTCGGAGCCTATCTCATTGCCTATAAATAAGAGACAAGGGCGCTTGGCTTTGGAAGGAATTTTTCTAGTTCCTTAGGCAAACTCTTGTAGTTTTTGTAGTGATCGAAAATGTCGGTAGCTGGAAAACACTGAGGGGTAATCAATCGGTGATAGTCTCAACCCCGTATCTGCTGGAGGGCCATGCTAGATAAAATGGAAATGGGGCACCCTGAATAGTCTGGTCGATCAGACAGCGACTTAGTCGGTGTCTATATAACCTTTTGCAACATGTAATTTGAAAATGAGGCTGATAATGCGAAGTAATGCTTAAATGTAAAAGAGATAGAAAACAATGTAAAATGCAATGGTAAATAGGAGACAAAGTAAAATGCAGTTAGAAAATGCACTGCTTCGAAGCTTATGACTTTTCTTTGTCAAAATGGATACAGTCGGTTGCACAATGCTGATAAATGCAGAGATCCCAAAAGTAACCAAGACGTGTAGAGTAAGATGACTGTGCACTTCAACACGGGCTCAGGCATTAACAATGCAAAGTACTACCAAGGTGATAGAATAGGGCAGAACCAAATGCCAATTAAGAATGCTAATTGTTTACAATGTCAAAACAGAAAGCTTATAATGCTCAAGGTTACAATGGCAGCCTTTTTTTTTGTCAGCCAACAAAAGTTTTAGCTGCTCAGAATGCCAAAAAAGTGTCAAAGTGTCCAAAAGTCATAAAAATTCCTTTGAACGTTGCTTGCTGGGGTTTTTATAGGACCAAGGGCACGCGAAAGGGATAGTTTGGATGCCATGTGCCTTGGGCCCACGTTGACTTGTCTATGCTACACGTGCCTGCATGAATGTTGTAATTACGAGCTTGCCATGCCATAATTGTGAGCCTTTCATGCCATAATTGTGCTGTTAGCATTTGGAGACATGTGCCAATGGTGCAATTAGGTAAAGTGCATTGATGTCTTACAACCACCTATCATGCTTTATTGTGCTTTCTAGCGTAGCATGTTTGGCATAGTGTAGCATCTTGTCACATGTTTCGCTACATGTGTGTTGCATCTTTGCTACGCTATGTAGCGTAGTGTAGCGTAGCGGCTGGCCTTAGTCACAAAAAATTTGCCAATCTACAAAATTTTCGTACTACGAAATTTGCGAACTTGCTGATCCTGCCCTTTAAGTTTCCTTTTATCACCTCCATAGAATTGCCACACCTTGATGCGCCATGTAGCTCAACGTAGGATAGTAGCAAACATGGTCTACCACTTTATGACGGAAGGAGACATTGCCGAAGGACTTGAAGTCAGGCAAGGGAACCGACTTTCAAGATTTTTCCATGTTGTGCTATGCTGTATAGCATAGTGTGGCACTTTGCTTTCGCAAACGTCTTCTAAAGTCTTCCACGCTACGTAGCGTAGCGAAACTTCTTGACTTAGAAAACTTGCTGGAACATTTTGTGTGTTCTGAGCACCGCCAAAAGTTCCATGCGTCGCTCCTAAGTGCATGGTTGGCTAGGTGAACTATTTAGGTGGGAAAGTTGGATAATCCATTTAGCCTATTAACACCTAGGGCAGAAAACCTACCAAATTGGAAAGTCTAAAAATTAGACCATCCATCTCCTAAAGAGCTGCCATGATGCTGCACAAGCTACAAAGGCCTGGTGAAGTAAGCATGCCTTTGGATTTTGGGGTGTTTCATTGGCCCCTCTTTGTCGACATCTGGAGGACAGGCTCGAGAGAAGTTGACAAAGAATATGAAACACCATGGAAGGCAGAATGCTAACATTGTCATTTGGTGATCATTGGGACGTCGCTTGGCTGCACTTGAGAGTGTTGCATTGGAAGGAAAAGGTGAAGCAGGGAGGACAGAGGCCTAGGAGGAGGAAAAGGATGAGATTTATTAGAGTCCCTCGTTGAAGTGCTCATGAGGAAGTTGTTTGCATTTTCATTCTTGCTTTTGCTGATCTTCGAATTCCCATAGGACAGGTGTCTTTCCTAGGATGAGTTGTGTTACATCCGTGTAGGGTTTCAGCCTGCCTATGGATACTTCTCATGCGACGATCTGTGTTACGCATGTCATGGAATTTTCACTAATGCTTCCCATGCGGTGAGCTATGTTATGCACATCATGGGATTTTCACTCTGAAGTAGCCAAGCTAGTCGAGGCACTCACTTCGCAACACTGTAGCATTCATTGCTGTGGTAAGATGTACCCTCAGCCAGCAAGGGAAATGGTCTTGCTAGCTGTAGATGTTGTTGAAGCTTTTGTACATTGTTGCTAGTGTACGATGTCCAATGTAGAAAGGCCAGCAGCAGCCTTAGCAGCATCAGCGTGGTGACACCAATGTCGAAGGCACTGGGAGTCGCTGTGAGTGTGAATGCTCTGGAATCCCTGCCAAAGGCATGCATTCTCAGTTCAGCTATGGGATTAGCTACCACATAGCTAAACGTCATGCGAGCTAAGGCATTGGCAGGGGTCTGGAGGATAACAATATTGTGGTTGGATCACAATACTGCCAGAACTCCAGTGGTGGGCACTAGGCAATGGGCTAAGGAATTACCGTCAGGGCAGTGGGCCGTGGTGACGGTAGGTCTAGAGGGCCAGTGCAATGTTGTACGCCATCTCCAAAGGGTCATCACAATGCCAAGGTTGGCAGCCTCATGTATGTTCCATATCGTGTCCCCATTATGTCGTGAACTGTGCTCTAGAGCTGCAACACCCCACACCCATGTCAGCATTGCACATGCTCATTTGATGTGTACTCAGCACAGATGCATGCTAGGGATGTGACGTGAACCCAATTTAAGGTTCTGGTAGACCATGTGCTGGGTTAGGATCCCAATGGACTGCCATGCTGGTTTAAGGTCCTAGCAGATTGTACATGCCAATTTAACATCATAGTGGATGTGCCATGCCAGTTTATAGTCATAGCAGACTAGTTGTGCCAATTTTACATCACAGCAGATGATCACCGCCAGTTTAACATCGTAGCAGATGTTGCTTATTGTTGTTACCAGTTTATTGTCGTAGTGGAAGTTGGTGTAGCCATGCCAGTTTAACGTCATAGCGGACATTGGTGTAGCCATGCCAGTTTAACGTCGTAGCAGACATTCGCTTGCCTGTGCTAGTTTTATGTCGTAGTGGACAATTGCCTACTTGCTCCATGCGCTCAGACGTAGTATGACTTGAGGTATGAGTGATTCACTGAGTTGGCGAACTCATTGTTGTCCATGTCTGCCAACTTGAAGGCTCCATTCCCAAAGGCTTTAGTGACCATGTAAGGGCCTTCCCAGTTGACTAAGAATTTGCTCACATGCTCATGGACAACCTTGAGGATGAGGTCTCCCTTATTTACTCATTGTCGATGCAGGTCTGCATGGTGCTTTTGCTACTGCTTGCTTTGGTAGTGCTCTATGCAGCTCAGCATTTGCGCGTGCTCCTCCTCTATTGAGTCGAAGTCGATGATCCGCGACTCATTGTTCTAGGCTTCGCTCATGATGTCAAAGAGGATCATCCAAAGTGATGGTACTTGCACCTCAAGAGGAAACACAACTTCAGATCCATAAACAAGGCTATAAGGAGTCTTACTTATCATGGTTCTGCATGTCATTCTATAGGCCCATAGAACGTAGAGGATTTGCTCGTGCCACCATCTCTTGCTGTTGTTAAGCACCTGCTTCATCAAGTTGATGATGGAATTATTTGTAGCCTCTGCTTGTCCGTTCGCCTATGGCTAATACAAGGAGGAAAATGATTGTTTAATGCCTAGATTGATGTAGAATGTTTGGGTTTTTGTACTACTAAACTGTAGCCCATTGTTGGTCACAATAGTCATTGGAAGCCCAAATCTCATTATGATGTTGTCCAAGATGAAGTGGCAGATTTGTTGAGATGTCGTCTTCCTCAGGGGGATAGCTTCCACCCACTTAGTAAAATACTCAGTGGTGATGTTAATGAAACTATGCCCTGCGGAGGACTTAGGCATGATAGGTCCTATGAGGTCTAGTCCCCATCATTGGAAAGGCCATGTGATTTGCATTGGGTGTAGGTCTGTGGGTGAGACATGTATGATATTTGCATATCTCTGGCATGTGTCGCACATCTTAACTTTTGACAGGTAGTCACACTCCATGTGGGGCTAGTAGTACCCTAGGCATTTGATTTTCGCAGCCATAGCCCTAGGTGCTATGTGTCCACCACATAGTCCTTCATGCACTTCATTAACTACCTTCTACGCTTGCTCCACACCCATGCATGCCAATAATATCCCGTCGTAATAATGTCGGCACAGGGTGTCATTTCCCATGAGCGTATATTTTTGGACACACTTACAGATTGCATCTCTCTGGGTAGATGTCAGTCCGCTTGGGCATTCGCCATGTTGTAGATAGGCTTTAATGTTAGCGTACTACTCCTAGGTGTTTGTGGTACTGATAGAGGCCACATGTCCCGCCGAAGTAATAGGCTCAGTACATTCGATAATCAAAGTGGGAAGGTTTTCAAATGAATGTGGTGGAATGTTTAGTGCTAGGGTGGCTAAGGCATCTGCCATGGTGTTCTCATTGTGTGGCATGTGTTGCACATCTGTGGTTGTAAATTGCTTAAGCAGGCTTTTTTCTAGGTTGTAGTAGGGTTGCAGATGCATAGCTTTGAAAGCGTAGACCTCAGTGATTTGATTCACAACTAATTATGAATCTCTGCAAATTGCTAGGTGTTGTATGCGCAGTGCTTGGGTAGATAAGAGGCCTCTAAATAACCCCTCATACTCTACCACATTGTTAGTGTAAGGGAACATAAAATGATAGGAAAACGGGTGCATTCCCCCTAAGGGGAATGTAATAATGGTAGTTGCACTACCTCCTCACATGGTTGAAGCATTGTCGAAGTGTAAAGTAGCTTTGAGATGCGATGAGATGATGTTGACGATGCCAACGTGCTCGTCCAGGAATTTAGGATCTATGGTTGCCTAGTCGTCGATGGGTGAGGCTGTGAGTTGGGTCGCTATGGCTTGACCCTTCATCGAAGATTGACTTACATAGTGTAAATTGAACTCCGCAGTTATTGCTTTCCATTGGGCTATCTAGCTACTTTCTTGTAGGTTGTTAGTGATAGCCCGAAGTATGTTGCTTTTGCAAATGATGTTAGTTGTACTACGAAATAGGTAATGCCTCCACGTTTTTAATGCAAATACAAAGGTAAGGCAATTCCTCTCCACTTTGTTGTATTTCTCTTCATGCACTATTAGTGCATGACTTAGATAATACACGAGTATCTCAGATCCATCATCTCATTTCTAACATAGCAATGCCACGATAGATGTGTCAGAGGTGGCAAGGTAGATGAAGAAGGGTTTATCCCTTTGTGGTGGATGCACAGTTGGGAGGTGTAAAAACTCCTTCTTAAAGTCGTCGAAGGCTTGTTGACACTGGGTTGTCCACTCGAAGTTAATCCCTTTCTTTAGAAGATGTTGCATGGGGTATAACATGTCAGTTAACCTTGCTATAAACCTTTGAATGAATTGCATCCTTCCTTGGAATCCACGTAACTCCTTAAGGTTTGTGGGAGGTGCCAGGTTGAAGATGGTCTTAACTTTGTTAGGGTCCACCCGTATTTTGGCCTCCGATACCATGAACCCTAACATGCATATGGTTTTCACCCCAAAGATGCACTTCTTAGGATTGAGGCACAAGTTGTGCCTTTGACAACACTTGAGGACTACCCCTAGGTCACATGGGTGATCAGCTACCTCCTTCGACTTGACTGCTATATCATCCACGTAGTCGTTTAATGTTTCTAGGATGTAGTTGCTGAAGATGTAGGTCATGGCTCGTTGGTAGGTTTCTCTGACGTTCTTGAGCCCGAAAGGCATCATGGTGTAACAAAAGGTACCCCATGGGGTCATGAAGGTTGTTGTTAGCTGATGCTCTGGGTTAATGCAGATTTGGTTGTATCCAGAGAAACCATCCATGAAGGATAATAGAGCATGACCAACCATGGTGTCGATGAGCTGATTGATGCTTGGAAGTGGGAAGTCTTCTTTGATCATTTCCTTATTCAGATTTCGGAAGTCTATACAGATTCATATTCCTCCCATTTTCTTTGAAACCACAATGATATTGGACACCCATTTTGAGTAACCAACCATGCGGATGAAACTAGCTTGGTATAGCTTGGTGATTTCATTTCTCATGACTAGTGTAATTTCGGGCTTGACCTTGCGAGCTTTCTACTTAACTGCCTTCATGCGCAAGTCTAGAATGATGTTGTGTTGTATCAGCCATGGATCTAAACCTAGCATGTCATTGTATAACCATGCAAAGACATTGATGTTGTCTTGAAGAATCTTGGCTACGTTTTTGTGGATCTATGCATCTAGGAGGGAGCTACGTTTTAATGTTTTTACCTCCCCCTTGGACGTGGTCATAGGCATCTCGACGAGAGGGTCCTCAGTTACATCCCTAGCCTCTAAGTCTAGGGTTTGGACAAGATGCTCTAGCCAGTCTGAGGATGCTTCTAAGGATGCTATGGTGCTAGCTATGGTTGATCCCCAATCAATCAGGTCAAGGTTCAATTTTTTCGCGAGCTTGCCATGTGGACCTGCTAACGTTAAGGGCATGGAGAGATCGCAATGGATTTCCATCTTTTGCTTAACCTACCAAAATGAGATGAAAGCTTAGTTAAGAGGCACATGTTGGCAGTAATCGTGTATAATGAAAATTTTCAAAATAGCAATGAGATGCAACTAGCAAAGTACGATGATATAAAGATTAAAATCTTGCCAGTTTAAGGTCATGGTGGACTGCCAAGGGATAAGAGTGTGAAGCTTAAAAAATGCAAACCACTGACATGAAAACACAAAACCATTAGAAAATGTGAAACAGCCCATGTGAAAGTGTGAAACTGCTAGTTTATCATCATTGCGGACTGCGAGCATATAGAAAGGTTAAAACTACTAATTTAAGGTCTTTTCGGACTGTTACAGGTGTGACTACGCTAGGATTGCTAGTTTAAGTTTTTTTCGGATTGGTAAAGCTGTGATTGATGGGGTTGCTAGCTTAAGGTATTTTTGGACTTGTAACAAAAACAAATCTATTTTTTATTTTTGGGAAAGCAAACAAATGGCTTGAATCATGTCAAGGTTTTAATGCCAACAGTGCTATGATGTAGTGGCGAGCATGCTATGCTATACAGCGCACTCCACATTAAACAGAGAGAGAGAGAGAGAGCAACAAGTTTTCTTTTTTTACCATTATGGCCATAAATAGGAATTAAACCCTGGTAAGCCTGTCATTCTCACCATAAGACACAAAGCCCATATTGGAGCACAAGGAGATTTCGGTGCGCGGAGTGATTGTGCTAACAATGAGCAAGGCGGTTGTTTGCATAGCAAAGAGGGGAAGTCTGCAAGTGGGACGATGGCTCCTAAGAAGGAACGTACTCATCTAGCACTCGAAAAGGTTGAAGAGGTGAAGAAAACCTTAGGGCACATGACACAAGCACGCGTCGCAGAATGGAAGGACATGTCGTTGACCTGGTAGCCCACTATGCTTCCTTTGTTTTTTTTGCAATTCTGCTATCACTTTTGTTTTCTGCTTTCATTATGTATCCTAGTCTTAGTCATCTATGTTTTTTGTCATCGTGTTGTTTTGGCCTTTGCATCATCGTTGTTGCTGTTTTGGCCGTGGCAGATGCATAAACGCTATGCCATCGTTGCATGTAAGGTTGTTTAAACCGCTAGCACCACGGTTGTCATAACCGCGATGGCTTGGATAGTTCAAGTAACTTGGCTTTTGCATGGCATAGCATGGAACCCTCAGAAGGGCTGGACCATGCATGATGTAGTAGTGCGACATGTGCTTTGCTAGGGCATAGTGTTAATCGCTCTGTTAGGGCTAATTGCTCTATTGCAATGTTAGGTCATTTTTTCTACACTAGCACTTTTGTGTTCTTGCTACGCTATGTGCGGGAAGAGGTTTATGCTATGCTATATGCATGAACTACTAGGTATTGCTACATTACATGTGTATTGTACTTAGACATGATGCTAACACTTGTTGGTTGTGTTGTGCAGGATGGGGCTAAGGCCAATTCTGATTGTCTTAGAAGTTACAGGGGTCTTGTGTCATGTAAGAAAACCCGTGGCCAATGCCCCTCCTCCCCGTATATGTATGCAAGAGCGAGGGGTATGGTTTAGGGAGGGGGCACATGAGTTCCTATACTATCTCCTCTAATACTTTAGTGTGATCATTTGGTAATACCTAGAGGAGGAAGAGGCAGTCGTTTTAACCGAATCCATATTTCTTGGGGCAAGTAAGGGCATCCTAAGGTTTCTGATAGATGGGGCAATCATGAGTAGGTAGGGAGAAGGATCTAGTCAACACCCAACAGGGTTAAGGTGTTTGGCCTGGATCTAGGACATGCCTGAATACAACTACTACCATTCTCACAACACACTGTTTGTTGTGCGTTATATGGCAACATGCTTCCAAAACCCACCAAGAACTATTTACTGTGCTGGTGGGTCAGTTTTGCAGCCTTGCTCCGCTATGTTGTGTGACACTGGCCATATTGGCCAAATGCTAATGGGATGCCTTTGTTACCAGGTTCTACATCAACAAGGAAGGGGTTCATGATCAACTGGGTCTACTAACTATAGCACGGATAGCCCTGCAGGAGCTCTCTTCTACCGAGAACCTACATGCGGGTGTGATTGGTCAATGTGGGGGTGAATACCACACCTACCCATATCTATTCCCCATTCCCTATGATTAGTGCAAGGGGTCTAGTTGGTTGGATGAGGGGTGGGCAGAACCCTTCAAACCGATCATTGTTGATCAAGTTTTAATTAGTCTTCTATCGTTCCCGTTGCCGTACTGACCTAGTAGGCTGAACAGTAAGTGTTGCATGCTTAAGTGTCTTTGCAATATTTGTATTTTCTGCATTTTTATGCTAAGCATTTCTTGCAAAAATTTTTGTAGGAGCGAAAAAGCCCCAGGAGGTGACGGTGGTAACCGCTGAGACATAAGGGAAAAATATCTACTTCAAGTACGGAGAAGTAGATACAAGACAACGCTAGATAAATGGGGTTTCCTTGGACTGCTTGGTCCAGAATATCCAAAATTCCAGGCTTATGGATCTCTTCCTTGCCATGAATTCAAATGTTCCTACTATAGAGATGCTCTCCCTGGTCGACTCCTTTTCCGACAAGGTGAGCTGCTTCCGCATCTGCATACATGGCGTATGGGTGATCATTGAAATCAATGACCAGCTATTCATGGACCTCTTCGGTGTCCTTGCCAATGGCATCCTCATGGGGTCAAAGTCCAAGATGGAGCTGACCCTTCAAAAGAAGGACATCTAGGAGTGGTTAGGGATTACCAAGTAGCAGAAGGGGCTCCCCATGGAGAAGCTCAAAGAAGGGCCCACCAAGGGGGTTTACCCTGTCTTCCATGCTCACACATTTCCCTAGCTACTCTTCCTGGGGAAGGTCATGGGGATCGAATAGGCCTAGGTAATGCGTGAGGTTATGGAGAAGGGGAATCACTACAACTAGCCAAGGTTTCTATGTAAAGGCCTGCACCTGGCTTCATAAGAAAATGGAGTCCCGTTCCAATATACATTATGCCTTTTACATAGCCTGTCTAAAGCGTTTCGAAGAGTTCTTGGTGGTTTAGGAGAGTGGAGTCTGGGTCATGCAAAATTGCAGCTAGATTTCTAGGCCATGGATCTGCCAGATCCTTCAGATCACCTGAGTTCAAGATCCTCCAAAAATAATTGGGAAGTCATTCTTTGTGACAACTAAGGATCAGGTGGCCTGCAATGTTCATGGCCAAGACAACATAGGAGAGACGCGTCCCACCGTAGATGGTAGTGTGTCGTGGGGGAAATGTCTCATAACCGAGATGGTGGCTAGTAAGTTGTGATAGAAGAGGCCTCCTCCAGCTAAGAAAACCCTTCACATAGAGGAAGAGGAGGGGTGGAGATTGTGGCTTAAACTGTAGAGGATGCAACCCCCTATTGGTAAACACTTTTGTTTAATGCATACATTGTTACTGTCCGCTACGCTATGCTACGCTAGGTGGCATAGCATAGCATAGCACCTACCTTAAGCTAACTTGTCTTGAGCTAATGCAAACATGTTTCTTGACTACTAGAAGAAGAAGAGGAAGAAGGAAATAGTGAAAAACAGGTGTCAACCCCTAAGATGGGGCTAACAAATAACAACAAGGTGGCCCCAGTCTTAGAGAGAAGGGCCCCGATCAAAAGGAAGGGAGCTCCTACTGCTAAGGCAGGGGCTCTTATTATTAGGGAGAATCCTCCTACTGATGAAGAGTAATCTCCCTAGAATAAAAAATATGCTGGTCTCCTAAAAGAAAAGGTACCAACACATGAAGAAAGGGTCCTTAGGGACCCAGCAGGAACCTCTTGCTAGGCTACTACAATCTTTTTGCATCAGCAAGCAAGGGGGCCGTAATTGGATGCTAGTGAGTTCGACAATATGTCTGCCTTATCATAACTCATTTCAGCCATCTTAGACATGTTTAGTTATGTGAAAAGCATCACCATTGATGCTACAGGAACTCCTTCGATTCATCCAGAATCATGGGATGAGGCCCTCGACAAGTTTACGTTCATGCAGGGAATCGTTGATGACATGATTAGATGTCTTCAGTAGGTGGACCCTAAGATGGGTAAGTAGGAGTGTTAGGTGCTCTCATGTTTCTACACTAGAATTTCTTGAGATTGCTAATTTTGCTACGCTAATGTAATTGCTACGCCCTTTGTGTCATGGCAGTCTCTTGGCTTAAATGGGACTCATCACGGCCTTTACAAGTTGATGTCGTGCCTACATTCTTGCTAGAAGTGACCGAGGTATCTCGTTGCACATACAACAAGGCTTGCAAATGCGCTTTACACTCGACACGCTCCCTATGGGAGTATAAGCGCATCAACGAGGACCTGTGGAAATGGGTCTAAAAAGCTGGGCAAGAGAAGGCTAACTTGAGTGTCAAGGTGAAGGATCTCAAGTCGAGGAACAAATTCCTCATAGCCCGTGGCACTAATAATGAGGAATAGTACATGGCCATGATAGAATATGCTAGATTTTTGACTGTCGCATGTTAGAATGTTGAAGCCACCCATAAAATAATAGAACAGTGGATGCAAATGGACTTGCTAGTCCAGAAGTATCAGGATTTGAAAGATTTCAGCGCCAAAGTTTACGAATGGGGGCAGTCCCAGAAAAATCATAAGCATATGTCTAAACTGGAAGATGCCACCCATCGTAAACTGTATAGGGATGCTTCTGTGGAGGTGTTCACGTATAAAGCATTCATAAAAAATATTGACACTTCCGAGGCCTATGCTAACTTCAAAGAGTAGGTAAAGGTTATAGAATCTCCTGACTAGAAAGTAGACCTTTCCACAAGAGAGATCGCAACCATCTCCTTTTCCTCGGGACCACCAAGGTGGACAACCATTGAAAGGGAGAGAGCTACTGTAGACGCAGAACCAAGCAATAGGAATTGGGTGGATATCATGGTAGAGGAGGTTTGGCATCACCTCGGGCTCAGCTTAGACTGGATACCCTTCGAGGTGGATGCGGGCCCATCTCAGGTTGGTTGCTTTTTTTTGTATTAATGCTCATGCTCTATTGTGACTTGCGTGCATTGCTTTAGCTGACTACTTCATTCCTATGATGTAGGCTCTAGATGAGGGTGTAGGGCCCATAGAGGGAGGGAATGAAGAATCGGTAGAGGATAATGCAGGGGAAGGAAATGCAAAAGGAAATGATGCAAAAGTGGGTGACAAAGATGATGCGAACAAGGACAACCCATGACAACACGGGATCCCCCCCTTTTTTTGAAATTTTGAACTTTTGTAAAAATTTTGCAAACATTGGCCAGGAGACCAGAATTTTGAATAAAGAGGTGAATTGGTTCCCAAACTAATTTGTATGTTGTGTATGCATTGAATGTCATGCTAAAATTTGCTCTTCTGTGCTAGTTTTAGGCCGTTTTGGGGTACTGCTAGTTTTAGGCCATTTCGGGTCGATTCTAGTTTTAGGCCAACTTGGGCCTTTGCTAGTTTTAGGCCATTTTAGGCCCTCGCATAAATGCACATGCTAGTTTTAGGCCATTTCATGCCATCGCATAAATGAAAATTGCTAGTTTTAGGTCGTTTTGGGCCATCGCAAAAATGCACATTGACGGTGTGTTGGCAGGAAGCAGTGGGGTTGCTATGCTAGGCATAGCTACCTTTTGACCCAATGTGGGTTGAGAGAAACATAAGGCCAAGGCACTCTGCTAGGGCCTTCTTCTACATCATTGCCCCCCACTTGAAAGGGTAACTCAGCCCATGCATTTTCGTTTTGGGGGTCAGCTTGTTGAGCCGACCATTCTACCAGATGGTTAGTGTGAGCTATGGCAGGTGCTTCATTCTTAGAAGTTATAACCTCTGAGCCCTGTTCCATTCCTACGTTATGGATTACGTACGTTGCTACCTTGTCACCGTGGATCACCACCTCCCTACCTGTGTAAGGTAGGTGGATCTCCTGGTGTATGGGTGAGGAGACAACCCTAAGTTGTGCGTACCATGATCTCCCCAAGATCAGGTTAAACCCAGGCATTTCCTCGACCATGATGAATGTTTCATCTATGGGGAACTGGTCCCCTACTATGAAGTCTATGTGGACAGTGTCCTTTACCACGACTCACACCCCATTGAATGACCTCAGGCATGATGTCGTTGTGGGTTTGATCTAGTCAACCAAGCCCAACTTGTCCATAATAGGGAAGGTGATAACATTCGTGGCAGCCCCATCCTCAATGTGTACCCTTCAGATCCAGTGTTGGCTGACCCTAATTGTGATGAATAGAGGTGATGTAGTCACCTAACCCCTTTCAGAATCTTCCCTAATGGAGTTTTTGCTAAAAATCAATTGAGACGGTTCTGGCTCTGTAGGCATAGAGGGAATCTTGACCAAGTGGATCACTTCCTCTTCTACTGTCATGTCTTCATTGACTGGAATCACTATCAACATGTGGATTAGAGCCTGGTGGTGTGGGATGGACGTCATGATTAGGTTGTACAAGCTCAATCTAGTATTTTTTTGTTTTAGAGCTTGTTTGACCTGAGTGAGGGTGTCCAAGAGGTCTTGGTCATCCCCCTATTTAACGCTTTCCTCCTCTTCTATTCACCCCAGAAGACAAATTTCCCAAGGAGAGGTGACTTCAGATCTAAGTTCAGACACTTTTTGGTAAGGCGATGTGGACTGTGTGGTCGTGGCAACATTCATCCTTGATGACGAAGGCACAGATGTAGGGGGTGAAGACGTAGGCTTGGGAATACCTTGGATGGTACTTCCTCTTGATGTCTCACCTACAAAATGCACTTCCCACCTTTTAGGATGAGAAGGTTGTACAACTATCTTATGTGAGGTGAGGGTTGTCGAAGGAGTCGACTCCCTGATGATGAAAGGAGCTAACGGTGTTAACAGGTGGGGTGGCATGATTTTTCTAGCAGGTGGGACGAAGATGGATGCCCATGGAGAGACTCTCAAAACAAACGTCTATTGTGAGCTTTGTCCATCCGCTGCTGGTGTTGGTGTACTACGTTGAGGCACTCGGATCACGAATGGCTATTGAAGTGGCCTAGGATCACTATTGATACCTATGGTGTTGATGACATAATCAGCATTGTTAGCATTGAGGGGATCTGTGTAGACATGCATAAATTGGGTTTTAGGGCGTACTGGGTTGCTTTCGTCCAATACCATTTTTCCTTGATTGATCAATCTTTGGATGTCATCCTGCAACACTAGATAGTAATTTGTGTTGTGACCACATTGTTGGTGATAGTCACAAAACCTGTCCAGCCTGAAACCGTTAGGAACTGGGGGCTTGTTGGGCAAGGCTAAAGAGGGGTTCTTAAGGAGCTCATAGTAGCGCTGATGTCTCTTGATTCCTTCTTCCAACATTTTCTTGTGTTGGATATGTCTTGCTACCAATAGCTTCTTTAGAAGTTCTGAAGGCTTGAGAGGCAGTGGGGTGTAGTTTGAGCAATCTTTACGCTCA
Source organism: Gnetum montanum (assembly GCA_015680685.1). Lineage (NCBI taxonomy): Eukaryota > Viridiplantae > Streptophyta > Gnetopsida > Gnetales > Gnetaceae > Gnetum > Gnetum montanum. The sequence goes on from MNCI01000808.1 coordinate 621,909, forward strand.
AAGTTCGATTTGGGTTGTGTAGATGTTTGAGGTGCGAGTGTAGTAGGTTGCGGTGCATGGCCCTGTTTGGGCATGGGGTTAGCTATGGGTGTGGCTGGTTTCTTATTGTTCTTGTTACTATTGTTACTAGGTTTGGGCTTGGCCTCAGTCACCACAGTGGCCACTGTGGTTGTTGGGGCCTTACCTTTCTCCTTCTTTGTGAAGGTGTTTTTGTAGGTAATGTAGGCCAGGTCTTTGCTTGTCTCGGCTGAATCCTATATACTCTTAGTCTAAGCGAAGGCTTGGCTAAGAGTGTGAGGAGTGAGGTAGTATAGTTTGGACTTGATGAAATTGTTCACTGTGCCCTTAAAGACAACCAACAAGTGGGCCTCCACAATGGGCTTGTTGATTTCATTAAGGGTTGTGTTCCAATGCTTAATGAACTTTTGGATTGGCTCTCGAGGGTCTTGCTTCACGCTCATCAACTAATCTAGCATGGTTTTTGGCTTTAATTTTTACATGAAGCATAGCACAAAATGGGTCAGAAGCTCTTCCACAGTTGAAATAGATAAGTGTGGCAGCATGTGATACCAATCCAAACCTTTCCCACTAGGGACATACTGAAGAAATGAATAATCATGTGTGACCATTGTTGCAATACCAGGGATTTAGATCTAAAGGTGACAAGATGTGCATTGGGATCTCCCTCCTTGTTGTACTTCGTGAAGTTGGGGAGGGACGTCCCTGGGGGTAATGTTAGAGCAGGTATTGCAAGGCTAATAGGGTCATCTTAGTAGAAGTCCATGACTTGTACCATGTTAGACCCAACAACTTTGAGGTCTTTTATTTCCTCGGTGAGGGTCTAGATGAGCTGGAATACTTGGTCTAAACCCTATGACGTTGTAGATGGTTGGGGAACCACTGAGGTAGCTCCTATCTGTGGAATGGTGGGGGTGGGGGCATGACCCATCGATGGTATCATTGGGATAGCCCCCGTGAATGGTGCTAGTTGCGCTGTCCACCACTCGGTAGGTGGTGCTGTTGGAGCAACAACCACGGGTTGGGCTGTCGGATAGACCGCTTGTGCCTCCGGGGGAATAGACCATAGCCCCGTGTTGGGTTGTTTCATTTGCAGGGTTTGATAGGTCTAAGGGAAAGCATAATGAGACATCTGCAATAGTTGTAAAATAGGCGAAGAAGTAAACAGGGCCCACCATGTGGACGAGCCCGAGCTCGCCGTGGTGGGTGGAATAGATGTGAACGTAGGAATAAAAATGAAAGTTGCGTATGACTGTGAAGTAGGTACAATGTGAACATGTAGCAAGGTATCCATGATTGGTGTATGATGTATTGCAAAAATGGATTGATAAACAGCTTGCAGAGGCATAGTTTCTGCAAATGAAATAGGGGAATAAGAGTGTTGACACACCGGGAAGGTGACATGGCTACCCGTTGCAGTTGTAGTCGTGGGTTGCAGAGGCGTAGGCATGATCACAAAGGGAGCGGTGAAAGAAAATGGATTGGCCCAAAAGGACTAGGTAGGAGGGACAAGAACAAGGTTGGTCTAACCTCCCTCATTGGATTGGGAATTGAGTTTTTCCTGTCCATCTTGGAAGGCATCATCCTAGTTAGATGTTGTGTCTTTATTCTCCCTAAGCTTAGCCAACTAGATTATCTGGTCTAGAAGCCTTTGATTTGTCTGTGTCAAAGGTATGGAAGCACTGGGAGTGGGAACAAACTCCTTCCCATCCTAGTAAGAGAATTCAAAGTTACATTTGCTTTCGAACTCATAAACATCCAAAGGCAGGATTGCCTGAAAATTTGCATAAAGAAATTTATAGTGCTCATGTTGCTGGGCCAAGCCCTCAGGTCCCCGATTTTGGATGCTGAGGGATCGACGTATTTCCAGCATTGGGTTTAGCGGTTTTTTGGCACCTGTGATGCCTTGAACTGTGATAGGAACCTTGACGTTGAAGGTATTAGCAGCAATAGTTGTGGAATTCATTATTACTAAGCTAGGCAATTTGCAAATAGAGGAGAATAGAGAAATTGGAGCGCTAAACGATTTTGTGGATGAGAAAAAATGAAGGGATTGGAGAGAAATCAAAAAGGCTTTATGTCCTGTAGGGATCCTGAGGAACCATCAAGGTGACTGATCTGTACCACACGATGAATAAACAACCGCAAAAGGATGCTACATTTACACTAGCGTGTGGTAGGATACAGAACGCATAGAAGAGTACCGTGAAACAGGAAAGTCAACTGGTGATCAAAGGCTTTATGTCTTGTAGGGCTCCCGAGGAACTGTCGAGGTGACCAATCTACACCGCATGATGCGTAACTAACCTAGGCCACCCCAACAGCCATTCGTGGTCCGAGTGCCTTAACGTAGTACACCAGCACCACCAGCAGATGGCCGAAGCTCGCAACAGCCGTTCGTTCTGAGAGTCCCTCCACCGGCATCCATCTCCATGCCACCTGCTAGCAAAACCCTGCTACCCCACTCACTAATTCCATTAGCTTCTTTTATCATCAAGGGGCTGACTCCTATACAACCTTCTCATCCTAAAAGGTGGGAAGTGCATTTTGTAGGTGAGACATCGAGAGGAAGTACCATCCAAGGTATTTCCAAGCCTACGTCTTCACCCCTTGCATTTGTGCCTTCATCACCAAGGATGAACATTGCTATGACTACACAGTCCACGTCGCCCTATCAAAAAGTGTCTGAACTCATATCTAAAGTCACCCCTCCTTGATAAATTCATCTTCTAGGACGAATAGAAGAGGAGGAAAGCGTTAAATAGGGGGTGACCAAGACCTCTTGGACACCCTCACTTAGGTCAAACAAGCTCTAAAACAGAAAAACACTACATTAAGCTTGTACGACCTAATCATGACGTTCGTCCCACACCGCGAGGCTTTGATGCACATGTTGACAGTGATTCCGGTCAATGAAGACATGCTAGCAGAAGAGGAAGTGATCCACTCGATCAAGCTTCCCTCCATGCCTATAGAGCCAGAACCGTCTATGCATGTCTACATAGATCCCCTTAATGCTAACAATGCCAATTACGTTATCAATGCCATTGGTATTGACAATGAGCCTAGGCCACCCCAACTGTCGAGGTGACCAATCTACACCGCATGATGCGTAACTAACCATAGACAAGTGTCAAGTTTAAGCTGATGCGCATCAGGGTGCAGAAGGCTTATAGGACTACCGTGACATGGGGAAAGGGAACTAAAAGGCCCTCCTTCTAGCAGTAGAAAAATATAGCCACCAAAAACATCGATGGCTGGAAAACACCAAGGGGTCATTGATCAATGATAGTCTCAACCTCGTATCTACAAGAGGGATATGCTGGATAAAATGGAAACAGGATACCCTGAATGGTCTGGTTGATCAGACAGAGACTTAGTCGTTGTCTATATAAACTTTTGCAAATGTAATTTGAAAATGAGGCTAATAACGTGAAGTAATGCTTAAATGTAAAAGAGACAGAAAATAATGTATAATGCAATGGTAAACAAGAGACAAAGTAAAATGCAACGCTTCATAGCTTACGACTTTGCTCTATCAAAATGGATATAGTTGGTTGCACAACGCTAAGAAATGCAAAGATCCCAAAGGTAACCAAGATGTGTAGACCAAGATGACTGTGCACCTCAACGCGGGCTTAGGCATTAACAATGAAAAGTACTAACAAGGTGGTAAAACAGGGCAAAACCAAATGCCAACTGTTTACAATGTCAAAACAGAAAGCTTACAATGTCTACATAGATTGGTTTTTAGGGCATACTGGGTTACTTTCATCCAACACCAGTTTTCCTTGACCGATCAATCTTTTGATGTCATCCTGCAACACCAGATAGTAATCTATGTTATGACCACACTATTGGTGATAGTCACAAAACCTGTCTAGCCTGAAACCCTTAGGAACTAGGGGCTCGTTGGGCAAGGCCAAAGAGGGGTTCTTAAGGAGCTCATAGTAGCACTGATGTCTCCTGATTCCTTCTTTTGACATCTACTTGTGTTGGATATGTCTCGCTGCCAATAGCTACTCAGAAGTTCCGATGGCTTGAGAGGCAATGGGGTGTATTTTGAATGATCTTTACACTTAAAGTTTGATTTGGGTTCTGTAGATGTCTAAAGTGTGAGTGTAGCAGGCTATAGTGCATGGCCTTGTTTGGGCGCGAGGTTAGCTATGGGTGTGTCTGGTTTCTTGTTGTTCTTGTTACTATTGTTACTAGGTTTGGGCTTGTCCTTGGTCACCACAACAACCACTGTGTTTGTTGGGGGCTTACCCTTGTCCTTCTTTGTGAACCTATTTTTGTAGGTAATGCAGGCTAGGTCTTTGCTTGCCTCGACCATGTCCTATATACTCTTAGTTTGAGTGAAGGCTTGGATAAGAGTACGAGGAGCAAGGTAGTACAGTTTGGACTTGATGAATTCATTCACTGCATCCTTAAATACTATCAACAAGTGGGCCTCCACAATGGGCTCATGGATTTCATTAAGGGTTATGTTCCAATGCTGAATGAACTTTTGGACTGGCTCTAGAGGGTCTTGCTTCATGCTCATCAACTAATCCAACATGGTTTTTGGCTTTAAGTTGTACTTGAAGCGTGTCACGAACTAGGTTAGAAGCTCTTCCAAAGTTGAAATAGATGAGTGTGGCAACGTACGATACCAATCCAGGGCTTTCCTAGCTAGGGACATAGCGAAGACATGAATAATCATGTGCGGCCATTGCTGCAATAGCAGGGATTCAGATCTAGAGGTGACAAGATGTTCATTAGGATCTCCCTTCCTATCATACTTCATGAAGTGTGGGGGGACATCCCTAGGGGTAATGTCAGAGCAAGGATTGTAGGGATAATAGGGTCATCTTGGTAAAAGTCCATGACTTATACCATGTCAGACCCAAAAGCTTTGAGGTGTTTTATTTCCTCGGTGAGGGTCTGGATGAGATGGAATTCTTGGTCCAGACCCTGCGACATCGTAGATAGTTGGGGAACCACTAAGGCAGCTTCCATCTATGGAATGGTGGGGGTGGGGGCATGACCCATCGATGGTACAATTGGGATAGCCCTCACGAATGGTGCTATTTGTGTTGTCCACCACCCGGTAGGTGGTGCTGTTGGAGCAGCAACCATGGGTTGGGCTGTTGGATAGACCACTTGTGCCTCCAGGGGAATAGACCATAGCTGCGTGTTGGGTTGTACCATTTGTGGGGTTTGATAGGTCTAAGGGAAAACATAATGAGACATCTGCAACTGTTGTAGAATAGGAGAATAAGTAAATAGGGTCCACCATGTGGACGGGCCTAGGCTCACTATGGTGGGTGGAACAGACATGAACGTAGGAATGGAAATAAAAGTTGCGTACGATTGTGAAGTAGGTATAGTGTGAACATGCAGCAGGGTAGCCATGATTGGTGTATGATGTATTGTAGAAATGGTATAGTTGCTACAAATGAAATAGGGGAATAAGGGTGTTGACACACCGAGAAGGTGACATGGCTACCCGTTGCAGTTGTAGTCATGGGTTGTGGAGGCGTAGGCGTGATCACAAAGGGAGCGGTGACAAATAATGGATTGGCCCAGAAGGATTGGGTAGGAGGGATAGGAACGAGGTTCGTCTGACCTCCCTCATTGGATTGGGAATCGAGTTCATCCTGTCCATCTTGGAAGGCATCATCCTGGTTAGACGCTGTCTTGTTGCTCCCTAAGCTTAGCCAACTGGATTAGCTAGTCTAGAAGCCTTTGATTTGTCTATGTCAAAGGTATGGAAGAGCTGGGAGTGGGAACAAACTCTTTCCCATCCCAGTAAGCGAATTCAAAGCTACGTTTTCTTTCGAACTCATGTACATCCAAAGGCAAGTTTGCCTGAACCTTTGCACAAAGGAAGTTATAATGCTCATGTTGCTGGCCCAAGCCCTCAGGTCCCTGATTTTGGATCCTGAGGGATCAACATGTTTCCAGCATAAACGCTATGCCATCATTGCATGTGAGGTTATTTAAACTACCACCACCATAGTTGTCATAACCATAGTGGCTTGGATAGTTTAAGTTACTTGGCTTTCGCATGGTGTAGTGTGGAACCCTCAGAAGGGCTGGGCCATGCATGATGCAATAGTGCGACACATGTTTTGCCAGGGCATAGTGTTAATCACCCTGTTAGCACTAATTGCTTTGTTGCTACGTTAGGTCATTTTTGCTACACTAGCACTTTTGTGTTCTTGCTACGCTATGTGTGGGAAGAGGTTTATGCTATCCTATATGCATGAATTGCTAGGTATTTCTATGTTGCATGTGTATTGTACTTAGACATAATGCTAACACCTATTGGTTGTGTTGTGTAGGATGGGGCTAAGGGAAATAAGGATTGTCTTAGAAGTTATAGGGGTCTTGTGTCATGTAAGCAAACCCGTGGTCAACGTCCCTCCTCCCCGTATACGTATGGGAGAGCGAGGGGTATGCTTTAGGGAGGGGGCACAGGGGTTCCTACACTATCTCCTCCAATAATTTAGTGTGATTGTTTGGTCATACCTAGAGGAGAAAGGGGTAGCTGTCGTAACTGAAGCCATATTTCTTGGAGCAAGTAGGAGCATCCTGAGGTTTCTAACCAATGGGGCAATCATGAGCAGGTAGGGAGAAGGATCTAGTCAACACCTAGCAAGGTTAAGGTGTTTGGCCTATATCTGGGACATACCTAAATACAGCTACTACCATTCTCACAACACACTATTTGTTGCACGTTATATGGAAACGTACTTCCAAACCCCACCAAGAACTATTTACTGTGCTAGAGGGTGAGTTTTGTAGCCTTGCTCTGCTATGTTGTGTGACGCTGGTCATATTGGCCAAATGCTAACAGGGTGCTTTTGTTACCAAGTTCTACATCAACAAGGAAGGGGTTCATGACTGATTGGGTCTACTAACTACAACACAGATAGCCCTGCATGTGTTCTCTTCTACCAAGAACCTACGTGCGGGTGTGATTGGTCAATGTGGGGGTGAATACCACACCTACCCATACCTATTCCCCATTCCCTATGATCAATGCAAGGGGTCTAGTTGGCTGGATGAGGGGTGGAAATATTCCTTCAAACCGATCACTATTGATCAAGTTTTAATTAGTCTTCCATTGTTCCCGTTGCCGTACTGACCTCGTAGGCTAAATAGTAAGTGTTGCATGCTTAAGTTTCTTTGTTGTCTTTGGATTTTCTACATTTTTATGCTAAGCATTTCTTGCAAAAACTATTGTAGTGGCGAAAAAGCCCCAAGAGGTGATCGTGGTACCCACTGAGACACAAGGAAAAAATATCTACTTCAAGTACGGAGAAGTAGATATGAGCCAACGCTGGATAAACGTGGTGGCCTCGGACTCCTTGGTCCAGAATATCCAAAAGGCCAGGCTTATGGATCTCTTCCTTGCCTCAAATCCAAACGTTTCTTCCACCGACATGCTCTCCATGGTCAACTCCTTTTCCAACAAGACAAGCTGCTTCTACATGTGCATACATGGTGTACGGGTGATCATTAAAATCAACGACCAGCTATTCATGGACCTCTTTGGTGTACCTACTGATGGCATCCTCATGGGGTCAAAGTCCAAGACGGAGATGACCCTTAAGAAGAAGGACATCCAAGAGTGGTTAGGGATTGCCAAGGAGTGGAAGGGGCTCCCCATGGAGAAGCTCAAAGAAGGGCCCGCCAAGGGGGTTTACCCTATCTTCCATGCTCGTGCATTTCCCCAGCTTCTCTTCCAAGGGAAGGTCATGGGGATCAAGTAGGCCTAGGTAATTCATGAGGTTATGGAGGAGGGTAATAGCTACAACTAGGTAAGGTTTCTATGTAAAGGCTTGCAGACCGAAATCTTGGGGCTCTATAAGAAATCAGAGTCCTGTTCCAATATACATTATGCCTTTTACATAGCCTATCTAAAGTGTTTCATAGAGTTCCTAGTGGTTGAGGAGTGTGGAGTCTAGGTCATGTGAAATTGAAACTAGATTTCCATGCCACGGATCTGCCAGATCCTTCAGATCACTTGAGTCTAGGATCCCCCAGAAATAATTGGGGAGTTGTTCTCTATGATGACTAAGGATCAGGTGGCGTGTAATGTCCATGGCTAGGACAGCATAGGAGAGATGCCCCCCATCGTAAATGGTAGCATGTCGTGAGGGGAATGTCTCGTAACCGAGATGGTGGCTAGTAAGTTGCAGCAAAAGAGGCCTCCTCCATTTAAGGAAACCCTTCGCATGGAGGAAGAGGAGGGGCAGAGACTGTGGCTTAAACTACAAAGGAAGCAACCCCCTATTGGTAAATTCTATTGTTTAATGCCTACTTTATTACTGTCCGCTACACTATGCTACGCTAGGTGGCGTAGCGTAGCATAGCACCTACCTTAAGCTAACTTGTCTTGAGCTAATGCAAACATGTTTCTTGACTACCATAAGAAGAAGAGGAAGAAGAGGAAGAAGAAAAAGGTGACAAACAGGTATTAGCCCCTAAGATGGGGTCGACGAATAATGACAAGGAGGCCCTAGTCTCAAAGAGAAGGGCCCTGGTCAAAAGGAAGGGAGCTCTTACTGCTAAGGCAGGGGCTCTTCGTATTAGGAAGAATCCTCCTACTGACAAATAGGAATCTCCCTAGAATAAAAAAGATGTTGGTCTCCTGAAAGGAAAGGCACTAGTGCATGAAGAAGGGATCCGTAGGTACCCATAGGAACCTCTAGCTAGGCTACCACCATCATTTTGCATTAGCAAGCAGGGGGGTCGCAATTGGACATTAGTGAGTTTGGCAATATGTCTGCCTTGTCATAACTCATTTCAACCATCTCTGACATGTTTAGTTATGTGATAGGAATCACCATTGATGCTACAGAAACTCCTCTGATTCATGCAGAATCATGGGCTGAGGCCTCTGACAAGTTCGTGTTCATGTAGGGAATCGTCGACGACATGATTAGCCATGTTCAGTAGGTGGACCCTGACGTGGGTAAGTAGCAGTGTTAGGTGTTCTCATGTTTCTACGCTAGAATTTCTTGAGCTTGCTAATTTTCCTATGCTAACGTGATTGCTACACCCTTTGTGTCATGGTAGCCTCTCAGCCTAAATGGGACTTGGCACGGCCTCTGAAAGTTGGTGCCATGCCTACATTCCTACCAGAAGTGACCGAGGTATCTCATCGTGCATACAACTAGGATTGCAAATTCACTTTGCACTCAGCACGCTCCCTGTGGGAGTATAAGCATATCAATGAGGACATGTGGAAATAGATCCAAAAAGCTGAGCAAGAGAAGGCCAACCTGAGTGCCGAGGTAGAGAATCTCAAGTTGAGGAATAAATTCCTCATAAACCGTGACACTAATAATAGGACTGGTGCATGGCTATGATAGACTATGCTAGATTTTGGACCGTCACGCATGATAATGTCAAAGCCACCCACAAAATAATAGAATAGCGGATGCAAATGGACTTGGTAGCCCAGAAGTGTTAGGATTTGAAATATTTCAGTGCCAAATTTTATGAATGGGGGCAATCCCAGAAAAACCATAAGCATATGTATAAACTGGAACACGCCACCCATCATAAACTGTACAGGGATGCTGTTGTGAAGGTGTTCACGTATAAAGTATTTGTAAATGCTATTGAAACTTCTAAGGCCTATGCTAAGTTCAAAGAGCAGGTAAAGGTTACAGAATCTCCTGATTGGAAAGTAGACCTTCCCATAGGAGAGACCGCAACCATCTCCGTTTCCTCGGGACCACCAAGGTGGACAACCATTGAAAGGGAGAGAGCTACTGTAGACGCGGAACCAAGCAATAGACGTTGGGTGGATATCATGGTAGAGGAGGTCNGCTGTAGACGTGGAACCAAGCAATAGACGTTGGGTGGATATCATGGTAGAGGAGGTCTAGTGTCACCTCGGGCTCAGTTTAGACTGGATACCCTTCGAGGCAAACATGGGCCCATCTCAAGTTGGTTTCTTTTTTTTGTATTAATGCTCATGCTCTGTTGTGACTTGCATGCATTGCTTTAGCTAACTACATTCCTATGACGTAGGCTCCAAATGAGGGTGTAGAGCTCGTAGAGGGAGGGAATGAAGAATTGACAGAGGAAAACATAGGGGAAGGTGATGCAAAGGGAAATGATGCAAAAGTGGGTCACAAAGATGATGCAAACAAGGACAATCCATGACAACACAGGATCCCCTTTTTTTTGAAATTTTGAACTTTTGTAAAATTTCTACAAACATTGGCTAGGAGACCATAATTTTGAATAAAGAGATGAATTGCTTCCCACGCTAATTTGTATGTTGTGTATGCGTTGAATGTCATGCTAAACTTTGCTCTTTTGCACTAGTTTTAGGCCGTTTCAGGCTGCTGCTAGTTTTAGGCCGTTTTGGGTTGATGCTAGTTTTAGGCCATCTTTGACCTTTGCTAGTTTTAGGCCATTTTAGGCCCTCACGTAAATGCACATTGCTAGTTTTAGGCCATTTCAGGCCATTGCATAAATGCACATTGCTAGTTTTAGGCCATTTCGGGCCATCGCATAAATGCACATTGATGGTGCATTGCCAAGAAGCAGTGGGGTTGCTACGCTAGGTGTAGCTACCTTTTAACCCAACATGGGTCGAGCGAAACATAAGGCTAGAGCACTCTACTAGGGCCTTCCTCTACATCATTGCCCCCCACTTGGAAGGGTAACTCAGCCCATGCATTTTTGTTTTGGGGGTTAGCTTACTGAGCCAACCATTCTGCCAGATGGTCAGTGTGAGCTATGGTAGGTGCTTCATTCTTAGAAGTTATAACCTCTAAGCCCTATTTCATGCCTACGTTGTGGATTGCATACATTGCTACCTCATCACCATGGATCACCACCTCCCTACCTGTGTAAGGCAGGTGGATCTCCTGGTGTATGGGTGAGGAGACAATCCTAAGTTGTGCTAACCATGATCTCCCCAAGATTAGGTTAAACCTAGGCATTTCCTTGACCATGATGAATGTTGCATCTATGGGGAACTAGTCCCCTACTACGAAGTCTATGTGGACCATGCCCTTCACCACGACCCACACCCCATTGAACGACCTCAGGCATGACATCATTGTGGGTTTGATCTGGTCGACTAAGCCCAACTTGTCCATAATAGGGAAGGCAATAACATTCGTGGTAGCCCCATCATCAATGTGTACCCTTTGGATTTGGTGTTGGCTGACCCAAATTGTGATGAATAGAGGTTCTGTAGTCACCTAACCCCTTTCAGGATCTTCCCTAATGGATTTATCGCTGAAAATCGGTTGAGACAGTCCTGGCTCTATAGGCACGGAGGGAAGCTTGATCAAGTGGATCACTTCCTCTTCTGCTAGCATGTCTTCGTTAACTGGAATCACTGTCAACATGTGGATCAAAGCCTTGTGGTGTGGGACAGATGTCATGATTAGGTCGTATAAGCTCAATGTAGTGTTTTTCTATTTTAGATCTTGTTTGACCTGAGTGAGGGTGTCTAAGAGGTCTTGATCACCCCTTGTTTAATTCTTTCCTCCTCTTCTATTCTCCCTAGAAGATGAATTTCCCGAGGAGGGATGACTTTGGATATGAGTTCATACATATTTTGGCAGGGTGATGTGGACTGTGTGGTCGTGGCAATGTTCGTCCTTGGTGACAAAGGCACAGATGCAGGGGGTGAAGATGTAGGCTTGAAAATACCTTGGATGGTACTTCCTCTCAACGTCTCACCTCCAAAATTCACTTCCCGCCTTTTAGGAGAAGAAGCTGGTACAGGAGTCGGCCCCCTGATGATGAAAGGAGCTAACGGCGTTAACGAGTGGGGTAGCATGGTTTTGCTAGCAGGTGGCGCGGAGATGGATGCCCATGGAGGGACTCTTAGAATGAAAGATTGTTGCGAGCTTCGGCCATCTGCTAGTGGTGCTGGTGTACTACGTTGAGGCACTCAGACCACGAATGGTTGTTGGGATGGCCTAGGATCATTATCAATACCAATGGCATTGATGACGTAACCAGCATTGTTAGCATTGAGGGGATCTATGTAGACATGCATAGATTGGTTTTTAGGGTGTACTGGGTTGCTTTCATCTAACACCAGTTTTCCTTGATCGATCAATCTCTGGATGTCATCCTGAAACACCAGATAGTAATCTGTGTTATGACCACACTATTGGTGATAGTCACAAAACCTGTCTAGCCTGAAACCCTTAGGAAGTAGGGGCTCGTTGGGCAAGGCCAACGAGGGGTTCTTAAGGTGCTCATAGTAGCACTGATGTCTCCTGATTCCTTCTTCCGATATCTACTTGTGTTGGATATGTCTCGCTGCCAATAGCTTCTCATAATTTTCGAAGGCTTGAGAGGCAGTGGAGTGTAGTTTGAACGATCTTTACGCTCAAAGTTTGATTTGGGTTGTGCAAATGTCTGAGGTGTGAGTGTAGTAGGTTGTGGTGCGTAGCCCTGTTTGGGAACGAGGTTAGCTGTGGGTGTGGTTGGTTTCTTGTTGTTCTTGTTACTATTTTTACTAGGTTTAGGCTTGGCCTCCGTTGCCACAACAGCCGCTGTGGTTGTTCGGGCCTTACCCTTGTCCTTCTTTGTGAAGGTGTTTTTGTAGGCAATGTAGTTTAGGTCTTTGCTTGCCTTGCCCACGTCCTGTATACTCTTAGTCTGAGAAAAGGCTTGGCTAAGAGTACGAGAAGCGAGGTAGTGTAGTTTGGACTTGATGAAGTCATTCACTACACCCTTAAAGACTATCAACAAGTGGGCCTCCATAATGGGCTCATGGATTTTGTTAAGGATTGTGTTCCAATGCTAAATGAAATTTTGGACTGCCTCTAGAGGGTCTTGCTTCATGCTCATCAACTAATCCAGCGTGGTTTTTGGCTTTAAGTTGTACTTGAAGCATGTCACGAACTGGGTTAGAAGCTCTTCCAAAGTTGAAATAGATGAGCGTGGAAGCGTGTGGTACCAATCCAAGGCTTTCTTGGCTAGGGACATAGCAAAGACATGAATAATCGTGTGTGGCCATTGTTGCAATAGCAGGGATTCAGATCTAAAAGTGATAAGATGTGCATTGGGATCTCTGTCCCTGTCATACTTCATGAAGTCGAGGAGAGACATCCTTGGGGGTAACGTCAAAGTAAGGATTGTAGGGCTAATAGGATTGTCTTGGTAAAAGTCCATGACTTGTATCATGTCAAACCCAACAGCTTTGAGGTGTTTTATTTTCTCAGTGAGGGTCTAGATGAGCTGGAAAGGTTAGTCTAGACCCTACGATGTCATAGACGGTTGGGGAACCATTGAGGTAGCTCCCATCTATGGAATGGTGGGAGTGGGGGCATGACCCATCGACGGTACAATTAGGATAGCCCCAATAATGGTGCTAGTTGCACTATCCACCACCCGGTAGATGGTGTCGTTGGAGCAGCAACCGTCGGTTGGGCTGCTGGGATAGGCTGCTTGTGCTGCCGGGAGAATAGACCATAGCCCTGTGTTGGGTTGTACAGTTTGTGGGGTTTGATAGGTCTAATGGCAAACATAATGAGACATCTACAATGGTTATAGAATAGGTGAAGAAGTAAACAGGGCCCATCATGTGGATGGGCCTGGGCCCCCTGTGGTGGGTGGAACAGACGTGAACGTAGGAATGGAAACAAAAGTTGCGTACGACTGTGAAGTAGGTACAGTGTGAACATGTAGCAGGGTAGCCATGATTGGTGTATGATGTATTGTAGAAACGGGTTGATAAACAGCTTGCAGAGGCACAGTTGCTACAAATGAAGTAGGGGAATAAGGTCGTTGACACACCAAGAAGGTGACATGGCTACCCATTGCAGTTGTAGTCATGGGTTGCAGAGGCATAGGAATGATCAAAAAGGGAGCGGTGACAGATAATGGATTGGCCCAGAAGGATTGGGTAGGAGGGACATGAACAAGGTTGGTCTAACCTCCCTCATTGGATTGGGAATCAAGTTCATCCTATCCATCTTGGAATACATCATCCTTGTTAGACACTATGTCTTGTTGCTCCCTAAGGTTAGCCAACTGGATTAGCTGGTCTAGAAGCCTTTGATTTATCTGTGTCAAAGGTATGGAAGTGCTGGAGGTGGGAGCAAACTCCTTCCCATCCCAGTAAGCAAATTCAAAGCTAAGTTTTCTTTAGAACTCATGTACATCCAAAGGCAGGTTTGCTTGAACCTTTGCACAAAGGAAGTTATAGTGCTCATGTTGTTGGGCCAAGCCCTCAGGTCCCCGATTTTGGATCCTAAGGGATCGATGTTTTTCCAGCATTGGGTTCAATGGCTGTTTGGCACCTATGATTCCTTAAACCATGATAGGAACCTTGACGTTGAAGGTATTAGCATCAGTAGTTATGGAATTCATTGTTACTAAGCTAGGTAGTTTGAAAACGGAAGGGAACAAAGAAATTGGAGTGCTAAACAGTTTTGTGGATGAGAAAAAATGAAGGGATTGGAAAGCAATAAAAAAGGCTTTATGTTCTGTAGGGCTCCTAAGGAATCGTTGAGACAACCGATTTGTACCACAAGATGTGTAAACAACCGCAAAATGGTGTCATGTTTATGCTAGTGTGTGGTAGGGTATAGAATGCATACTAGACTACCATGAGACAGGAAAGTCAACTGGCGATCAAAGGCTTTATGGCCTATAGGGTTCCCAAGGAACCATCGAGGTGACCGATCTACACCGAATGATGCATAACCAATCATAGATGGGTGTCAAGTTTACACTGATGCGCATTAGGGTGCAAAAGTCTTACAGGACTACCATGACATGGGGAAAGGGCACTAAAAGGCCCTCCTTCTAGTGCCGGAAAACTATAGCCACCGAAAATGTCAATGGGTGGAAAACACCGAGGGGTCATCGGTCGGTGATAGTCTCAACCCTATATCTGCAAAAGGGTCGTGCTGGATAAAATGGAAACGAGGCACCATGAATGGTCTGGTTGATCAGAAAGGGACTTAGTCGGTGTCTATATAACCTTTTGCAACATGTAATTTGAAAATGAGGCTGATAACGCAAAGTAATGTTTAAATGTAAAAGAGACAAAAAAATGTAAAATGCAATGGTAAATAGAAGACAAAGTAAAATGTAGTTAGAAAAATGCACTGCTTCAAAGCTTACAAACTTGCTCTGTCAAAATGGATATAGTCGGTTACACAACGCTGAGAAATGCAGAGATCCCGAAGGTAACCAAGATGTGTAGAGCAAGACGACTATGCACTTCAATGTGGGCTTAGAAGTTAACAATGCAAAGTACTACCAAGGTGGTAGAATAGGGCAGAACCAAAGGCCAACTATTTATAATGTCAAAATAGAAAGCTTACAATGCTCAAGGTTACAATGCCAGCCCTTTTGTTTGTTAGCCAACAAAATTGTTAGATGACCAGAATGCCAAAAAAGTGTCAAAGTGTCCAAAATTCATAAAAATTCCTTTGAACGTTGCTCGCTGGGGTATTTATAGGACCAAGGGCACGCGAAAGGAATGGTTTGGATGCCACGTTACTTGGGCCCACGTTGACTTGTCTGTGCTGCACGTGCCTACATGACTATTGGACATGCATGACCATTGTAATTATGATCCTGCCATGCTGTAATTGCGAGCCTGCCATGCCATAATTGCACCGTCAGTGTCTAGAGATGTGTGCCAATGGTGCAATTAGGTGAAGTGCATTGATGTCACACAACCACCCATCATGCTTTGCTATGCTTTGTAGCGTAGCATGTTCGACGTAGCGTAGCATCTTGTCACGTGTTTCGCTACATGTGTGTTGCATGTTTGCTACGCTATGCTATGCTATGTAGCGTAGCGTAGTGGCTAGCCTTAGTCCTAAAAACTTTGCCAATCTACAAACTTTGCCTACTGCAAAACTTGCGAACTTGCTGATCCTACCCTTTGAGTTAGCTTCTGTCACCTCCATAGAATTGCTATGACACGCTACACCATGTAGCTCAGTGTAGCGTAGCAGCAAACATGGTCCGCCGCTTTCTAACAGAAGGAGACATTGCCGAAGGACTTGAAGTTGGGAGAGGGGACCAACCATATAGCTTTTTCCACATTGTGCTATGCCATATAGCATAGCGTGGCACTTTGCTTCCGCAAACGTCTTTCGAAGTTTGCCATGCTACGTAGCGTAGCGTAGCATAGCCAAACTTCTTAACTTAGAAAACTTGCTGGAACGTTTTACGTGTTCTAAGCATCGCCAATAGTTCCACGTGTCGCTCCTAAGTGCATGGTTGGTTAGGTGAACTGTTTAGGTGGGCAGGCTAGAGAATTTGTTTAGCCTGTTGACACCTAGGGTAGAAAACTTGCCGAATTGAACAGTTTGAGAATCAGATCATCCATCTCCTGAAGAGCTGCCGTGACGTTGTGCAAGCTGCAAAGGCCTGGTGAAGCAAGCATGCCTTTCGATTTTGAGGTGTTTCAGTTTTACTCTTTCAAAGTTAGAACTATTTCTGGATGCCTGCAGTAGAAGTCATAAAGTGAATGGATCTTTATTCAAGCATTGTGTACTTGAGCACACCTTGTATCTGGAAATAAAGATGAACTTTGTGATAAACCTTGCAACGTTCAAAATAGCTTAACTATTGCATTTAATGTTATTTACTATTATTTGATTCTCTCATTAGTTAATCAATGTTATTTCCATAGAATTATTAATTATCAACAAATTAGCACACTCGGCATGACCACTTCGAGCATACGTGGAACACTTGATAAACCAGTAATGATTAGCATTTCATAATCCTAGTAGTGTTACATTGGTTCATGATATGTCTGGAGATTTGGTAGGGATGTTGGTGTTAGGATTTAATTAAACATTAGAGTTACAAAATCCCATTAGTTAACTAAATATTTTCGTTTCACTCACTTAGAAGACCAAGATAGAAAATATAAAAAAAATAAAAAACCATATACCTCGAGTTTACTTAACCATACAATTGTGCCTTACAAGTAAGCTTGGGAAGAAAATGACTACATAACTCATCCTTGTTCTATGTAGGTACATAAGCACTTAATCCTTAGAGTTTAATTGGATCATGCATGAATGTTCATATTCGTATGGTTGGGCATAGGGGTACCTTGCCACTCATCATTAGCACCGTTGCCAAGGATTTCTTTGTTTGTGTGCTGATTAGAACTTAGGAAATCCTTCCATCATTGGAATGAACCCTTAAGATTAACTATCCTACAATCATCAAAAAAGGGTACTCCACTAAGTAATCAATCATGTCTCATTCTTCTTATGAGAGTTCTTCACTAACTAGGTCTGATACCATGAACAATTAGAGATAGGGTGTACAAGATGATCCGCCAGTGCCCCAACAGTTTTACGTCATATACACTCATCCCAATGAGTATGTACTAGAATTTACCTTTATCCTCCATCAGGATGAATAGTTGTGATGGCATGATTTAGAAGGTAACATAGTGTTACCTCCCAATCACTCAATCTCGGGCATGCTTCTTCATGCTCTCACATGAATTGGTATGCAACACTTACAGTCAAAGTACGTTGTGCATGAGCAAGATTTGAGATATTATCGACCCATAGAGGCACAACACCATAGGGAAAGTGATCTTAGGATGTCCCATATGTCCTAGGTAAAAACAATGGTGGTGAACTTGTCTTGGGAGGTTTTCCACGAAATGATGTTCCTCTATTTGACTTTAGTTAAAGAGTTGGGTATTAGAATCTTCACTCAACTATTCATAACCCAAGTTCTGGTACTAATGGACACAAAGGGTTTGGAAAAGGAACACGAACACATGACAATGATGGAAATCATGATCGTAATCATGACCAAGGTCACAACCACCAAAGAGAAGGTGGTAGATGTCAACATGGTGTCAATCCTTCTTCCTCTTCACCTTCACCATCTTCTTCCTCTTCTTCTTTGGGATCTAAACATAGTCACAAAGGGTGAGACCATGAGGACAATGGTAGGCGAAATAGAAATCACCAACAAAATAGTAGAGAAAGGGGGTGAGAGCATTCCAAAGAGACACATCATGAAAGAATTGAGAGTAGGGAAAAACATAGGCATCATAGACTCCATAGGAAACATGTTCATGATGAACCCCTACTCACCATATAAATTATGTTCAATATAGAAAAGGTTGTTAGGATTCCAAAAAAGCACTAGAAAGATAGTAGGATCAAAATACTAGACATGAATAACATCCCACGATTTGAAGGGGTATACAATTGTGATCCTCAAAACCATTTATAAGCATTCCATGATGCATGTGCCTTGCAAAATATAGAAAATGAGTGGCAAAAGATAAAGTTGTTTCCATGGACACTGATCAAGGAATCAAAAAGCTATTACTAGTCCTTAGAATTGAAATCCATTCATCGATGGAGTACCATGTTGGAGCTATTTAACAATAAGTATCAAATGTACTCTCAAGTTTCCAACCTGCGTAAGCAAATCCAAGGATGCAAAGAAGAAGGAAATGAACCCTTGGATGCTACCATTGGCTAATATTATTCATTATTACATCATTTCCCTAGCCATGGTTACTCACAAAAGGAAAAACTATGCCATCTTGTAGATGGGCTTAGGTATGAAACGTGAAGAACCCTTGGGACTTATGCCCAAGGAAGACTATTCGAGCTTAGAGCTAATCAAATACAAAGATTGTTGGAGAAAGTTTCCAAGGAGGAAAATGAGTTAAGAAAAAGAGAAAGTGTGAAAGAGTACAATAGAGATCCTTCCCTCGAAAATAAGAAAATTAGATTTTGCAAAGATGAAGAAGAGTCATCACTTGATAAGATGGTGAATAGAAATACTTTGCCCATTCAAAAATTTGCATCAGAAGTATCAGCAAAGGTGGATCAAATGTGGGACTCCTTAGACAATAAATTTCAAACAATCCTAGAAATAGTAGAGGAGTCTAGAGAACAAAGTAGTGATCGAGAGAGAAGGAAAAAGAAAGAATCTAAGTATGCACATAACAAGGGTAAGGGTAAGGTTTCCGTTATTGAAGAGGTTGAGGATTTAGACATAGATAATAATGGTGGATGTGAGATTTTCCAATATGACCATCTTAAGAGATGTTTCCCAGTAGTGTCACATTTTCAAGAGTCTAGGGTGTATGTATTAAACCGATGATTAAATAGATGACAATCACCTAGAAGGTTATCTTATCCTCAAGGTAACCCAAGGTAGTTCCACCAACCCTTGACATATTATTTGAGTGGAGAAACACCATAACCAAATGAATAATATCAACAATGGTAACACCCACATTCATGGGAAATGCCACTACCACGTCAACAATACCCTTACCGTCAACCTGACTCATACGGGTATTATATTCAGCAGCAGATCTCTCCACATGACTCTACCAGTCATAACACTCTTCAACCTTACTACAAAGCCCCTGAGTACTATAGAACTTCTTCTTCTTTTAGGGGTGATGCTCCACATATGCACTACCCTTCTCATCTATCTGCATGTCTTCCACCATCAACTCCATTACCACCTACTCCAACTATGCAAGGCGAGCTTCCTACCTAGCTGCAGTAGCATAATGCTACAAGGGTTATTAATCTTCAACCTACTATTGGTTTAGACAAATGATCAAAGAGGATACCTTTCTTTAGAACCAATAGTCCAACCAAGTCCTTACAACCACAAGTGACTAATTATCAAAATGCCTCATCATTGATTGAATCTTTGTAGCTTCCGGGAACCAAAAGCTGCACTCAACACCCACTGTCATGTTAACTCATGCCATCACTGATTGGATTAAAGTTGGCCATCTTCCTAGGAAATTCTCTAATCCTAGAAGTCCTTATTTATTTGCAAATTTCTGGAAATGAACCTTGTAAAGCTCTTTTGGATTCAAGTTTTGGTGTTAATTTGACCTCTCAGGAAATGCATAAAGCTTGGAACCTACCTATGCTAAAGAAGAGTAACATTCATTTAGAGTTTTCCGACCAGTCCATCACTGTTCTATTGGAATTAGTGGAGGACATTGTTACCACTATTTATGGGTGGTTGTACTCAACCAATTCCTAGTGATCTAAGTCAACAACTAAAAACGGGACTTTCCAATCATAATGGGAAGAGCATGGCTAAGTGCGATTGATGTGAGCCTAGGAATACATTATCTTTCCCTAGAGATATCACAGGAAAATGCATTTGGGAAGATCAAAAAGAAGAAAGTTCCATGCATTGCATATAGTGACACAGGGTGCAACTGCATGTAGAAGTCTTGGTTTATACAATTCTCAACATTGCTCGCATGAAACTAGTGTGCACACGTATCTAACATACAAAGATGCCTATATACAGTAGCCATAAGATAGGAAGGCACCCATTGGCTGATAGCTAACCTAGAGAGCAATTCAACTTTATGCATGGAACCAACTGAGAGCTTGACTTTTTCCTATATTGATAGCATAGATGCATTAGAGCAAGTCCATCACCAACTTCCAAGTACTGAAATCAAAGATATCAATTGGTGGAAGTTGGAAATCCCTAACGAGTTTAAGTAAGAGCCCCTTGAATTAAAACTATTGCCTACCAGTATAGAGTATGCATTTCTCAAGAATGGAAAATTGGTAATCACTAATGCTAAGCTTGCTCCTCAACAAAAAGAAGGACTACTGAAGATGGTAAACAAATGGTCAAAATCCTTTACTTAGTCATATCTCAAATTAACCAGAATAGATCCTAGGATATGCTAACATAGAATTTACACTAACCCATCTATGAAACCTCGACAACAACCGCAAAGATGACTAAACCCAAAGCTTAAGCAAGTAGTTAAGGAAGATATTGAACAACTTTTGAAGGTTGGGTTTATCTACCCCATTACTAATAGCGAATGGGTTAGTCCATTAGTCATTGTGCCTAAAAAAGATGGTAAATGGAGGGTGTGTATAGACTTTAGGCTATTAAACATGGCAACATTTAAAGATCATTTCCCATTGCCATTCATTGACCAAGTCTTAGATACCATTGTAGGGCATTGTTATTATAGTTTTCTTGATGGTTATAGTGGGTAAAATCATATCCAAATAGCACCAAAAGACCAAGCCAAAACTACATTCACAAGTCCTTAGGGGACATTTGCATATTGGCAGATGCCATTTGTCTTGTGCAATGCTCCAACAACATTTCAACATTTGGTTCTCAGTATATTTCAGCAACAAATAGGGAATGGTGTGGAGGTTTTTATGGATGATTTCTCCACCTATGGAGCAAACTTTGAATAAGCATTGGACCGATTAGAGCAAGTGCTAAAATGATCTATTGAAACCAACCTAAGGCTCAATTGGTAGAAAAGACACTTAATGGTCCAAGATGGCATTGTATTAGGGCATAAAATTTCACAAACAGGGATAGAGGTAGATCCTAAAAAAATTAAAGTCATCCAAGGAATCACTCATCAACCTAAAACTGTAAAAGATGTCTGATCATTCCTTGGACATACTAGCTATTATAGACATTTCATTGAGAAATTTTTGAAGATTGCAAAACCATTGGTAGAATTAACGAAAAAGGATGTACCCTTCGAATGGATCCAAGAATGTGAGTTAGCTCTCCAAATCTTGAAGTAGAGGCTCATAGAAACACCCATTCTACAAGCTCCTAACTAGTCCAGACCATTTTATATAATGATTGACACATCCAATTTTGCTATAGGAGCTATACTTACATAATTAGATGACCAAGAATGTCCCTATTACATTCATTCTGAAAATCAAAGTATTTTCGGTGTAGAACTCAACTATACCATAATAGAAAAAGAGTTAATGGTTATGGTGTTTGCACTAGAGAAATTTAGGCACTATGTATTAGGCTATAAGGTATTTGTACATACAGATCATAGTGTGATTTGGTTCCTTATGAATAAACCAATGGTGAGCCCTCACATCATACGATGGCTTGTGATCTTGTAAGAGTTTGATCTCATGGTAGTAGATCGTAATGGCACCGAGAACGTTGTTGGCAATCATTTATCTCAGTTGCAATGGGACAATAAACAAGATGAATATCCAATTTCTAATTGCTTCCTTGATGAATTCCTATTTTTAGGTGTAATAAACAATCAATCACCCATAGATACAAATTGGTATAGTAGCATTCTTACTTATCTTCTCACACACGAAACACCACAAGGGTTGGACATTCGAAAGAAATAATAGTTTCTCCACCAAGTCAAAAATTTCATGAAAATCAATAGACACCTTTACAAGGTGTGCTTTGATGGCTTGGTCTAATGGTATGTTCCTAATGCAAATCAATTACGAGTTCTCTAAGATGCTCATGAGGTTCCTTGTGGGGGTCATTACACTGGGAGATGAACAACCATTAAAATCTTACTTGCAGGATATTATTGACCTACATTATTTTGGGACATCCATCATTTTGTCCAATTTTATGAGCACTGCTAATGGGATAGGGAATGAGTGCTAGAATGAAGGCTCCACAACAATGGATTCAACCATTAGAACCCTTCGACATATGGGGTATTGATTTTATGGGGCCTATTACACCAATGTCTAATGGAAAAGCATACATTGTTGTTGCTGTTGATTATTTTACAAAATGAGTAGAAGAAGCTACCGTTACTAATCGTACATCATCTACCCTTGCATGATTTTTTCAACAAAAAATTGTAAATAGGTTTCGCAAACCTCGTGCACTTATTTCTGATAATGGTACACATTTTACAAGTGAGACCTTTCGAAAGTTGATGCAACACTTAGAAGTTGAGCATAAACTGACTACACCATATCATCCTCAAGCAAATGATCAAGCTAAAGTCACCAATAGGGAAATCACAAAACTCTTGACATGAACCATTAGCAAATATAGGCAAGACTAGAGCACCAAACTAAATGATGCTCTTTGGGCCTACCTCTTCACATGGAAACTCCTTATACGCTATTCTCCCTATGAGTTAGTGTACAATAAACTTCCAACACTTCCTATCCAAACTGAACTTCATATAATATCTACAACATGTGACCTTAACCTTGACCTTAGTCTAGCATAGAAAGAATGGTTAATGAATCTTAACTTGCTAGATGAAAGCCAATTAGCTACCCTGTCATCCAATGAACTGCACAATGCCTTCAACAAACAATGTCATAACCAAAGAATTAGAAAAGTCAAATACCAACCAGGAAATAGGGTTCTTTATTGGAATTCCACACATGTGCCATAATGAACTAAATTTTAAACATTGTGGGAAGGACCTTATATCAATCATGACAAGTTTCCTTCAAGGGCCATGATGATCTATAAACCTAGAAGCTTGGATAAGAAATTATTGGTCAACATCCAACAAAGCAAACCTTTCCAGGAGCCCAAAATGGCTAGTATTAACACTACCTTTGTTGATGAATAGCCCTGATCATTATTTTGGATCTCCTTCTTCCAACTCAATTGTAGGGGAGATGGCCACCAATGCTAATTATTATCATCCCTTAGTTTCTTTTGCTTTTTTGTTGTTTTACATATTTTTCATATTTACTTGTTTTTGTTTTACACCATCATTAACATTTTTTATTTTATTTCTCTGTTACATTTTTTTTGATTTATTCTCACTCATCACATAATAAGTGCTCATGATGGTGGGTTGTACTATAATGGTGTTGATTACTAATGTTTGGTTTTTACCTTTGACTTTTAATGTTGACACTAAGATATGGTTTCTTTTGACAAAATAGGCAATGAGTCCATGTCATCCATTCATCCATTCAAGTCTATGATCTTCCTTTGTTTTGAAACTGTACTATCCCTTTTTCTCATCAAACCTATTAATAAATTTGTGGCTTGGTAATCTTCAAACCAAGGAAAGATTCAAATGAATTGAAAAGGGTGTGACTTCAAGGCAATTTGATGCATTTTTCCTAGCTATTCTCTTGGGTACTTGGATGTTTTTCATAGGTTTTCTACCATTCCACTATTAACTAATATCAAGAAGTTGAATGAATCAAATAAGTATTTGCATGGTGTGGTTCTCACTATAAAAAAAACTGGTGCAAATTCAAAGCACACTCCTTAGAAATAATAAAGGAACATGGGCTACAAGCACTGGTTATGGTACTGGAAAGACATGTTATCCATGCCTAAAGGTTCCCTCTATCTAAGGCCCTTTCTCACTTCGTACTTCTCTATTCTTCTCTTTTTGGGATGATGGTTACTCTATGGAAGCATTCTTGTTGCTTCAGGATGATGGGTTGGTCAATTATGTTGATGCGAGGTCATTGGATGTGGTTAGTTTTAATTTGGATTTGGACTAAATTTTATTAAATTACCTTAACCACATAATATACAAGGGACTTTACACAACCTTGATTTTGGGATTCCATTCCATTCTCTCTTCTCAGTACTGATTTTATGATTAGTCTATATATTGGTCGACGCACTGCTATTCTTTGGTAAACTTTTGTGGGTGAATTCTTAACTATTGTCTCCATATGTCATTCCTAGAGCCTATGGACTCTTTGGTTTGTGGGTTTATTACGACATAAAGGGCATGGGCTTGCTTTGGGGAGGACCCACTGACATTCCTTTTTGGTGTAATTGTTAAGTTCTTTCCCTTAAACATATTTTGCAATCAATTATTTCTCATTTCACCCCATCCATGACATCCATTTTCATTTTTCTCTCCCCTGGTATGAATTTTTTATTGGCTTCATCGTTGTTATTACTCTTATCTTCCTCTTCCTTTAATTTTCCATCCTATTGCTACTAGAGGTTCACTCTTAGTGATGGGGTTTCCATTTCATTACTTATCTCACCCCTACACCTTGGGTAGTTCTTAGTTACAAACCTCTAACACAGTATCTACCATACCCACAACCTAGTTAATGTGCTTCATATGTAGGCAAGGTATCAACTACATTATATCTTATCTATCTTTGCTAATTCGTGATTGTGTCATGTGTGCAGATGGCAATCATATGAAAAATGGATTGGGATAGGTGGAAGCACTTAGGATGGACTAGAGCAAGAACATTTATGCAAAGAACAAGCTTAGTCATGTGGCCATGGATGAACAACAATGTGCACATTTTTTAACATTAGTAGCAACGTGTCTCATTTTCTTTTCTCTCTCTATTCAAGTTGTTAAATGAGGATCTAGATGTCATCTCTATACAATGTTCACCACAATTCTTATGAACACCAATGTTGTAATATGTTTGTCGATCCATTCACTAGGCACTTTGAGTCTATCATTCCATGTCATTGTCAGTGTCATTCAATCAATAATCACATACCTTTCCAATATTTTGTAAGGAACTTGAGGATGATTTTTCATTCCGTCGTGGGGGTATGATGAGTCCCAATATCATGTATCTGATATTGAATACACAATATCAGATCGAATACCCAACATCGAACACTCAATGTTAGAGCCTATCTCATTGCTTATAAATAAGAGACAGGGTTGCTTGGATTTGGAAGTAATTTTTCTAGTCCCTTAGCCAAAGTCTTGCAGTTTTTCTCTTCCAAAGTTAGAATTATTTCCGGGTGCCTATAGTAGAAGTCATAAAGTGAACAATTTTTTATTTAAGCATTATGTACATGAGCACACCTTGTGTCTAGAAATAAAGACGAACGTTGTGATAAACTTTACAATATTTAGAATAGCTTAACTATTGCATTTAATGTTATTTATTGTTATTTGATGCTCTCATTAGTTAATTAATGTTATTTTCATAGAATTATTAATTATCAATGAATTAGCACACTTGGCACGACCACTTTGAGCATAGATGGAACACTTGATAACCCAATAATGATTAGCATTTGGTAATCCCAGTAGTGTTACACTAGTTTAGGATGTGTCCAGAGAGTGGGTACAGATGCTAGTGTTAGGATTTGATTAAACATTAGAGTTACAAAAGCCCATTAATTAACTAAATCTTTTCATTTCACACACTTAGGAGACCATGATAGAAAATATAAAGAAAACATAAAAAATCATATACCTTGAGTTTAGTTAACCATACAATTGTGCCTTACAAGTAAGCTTGGGAAGACAACGATTGCATAACTCTTCCTTGTTCTATGTAGGTGCATAAGCACTTAATCCTTATATTTCAACCAAATCATGTGTGAATGCTTGTATTCATATGGTTGGGTGTAGGGTACCTTGTCACTCATTAGTAATCCTAGTAGCAATTACATCAACCTAGAATGTGTACAGAAAACCAAGAAGATATGCTTATCACCATAGAATAAAATAGATTTACTATTCCATTGTACTTAGGACACTTAAATCCAAACAATGGTAGTTCATGATATACCTCACTCAAAGTTAAACAATCTATTTTGCACCTCGCTGACTCTAAGTGGAAAGATAATGATCACAAACTTAACTTCAACTTGCTAGTATACTTACATTGTCCATCTGTAGATTATGATCTAGTCATGCATTGAACACTTGTGACTTTTATGGTTGAGTGTTGGAATACCCCACCACTCATCACATTCTCATGATTTTCATGCTCCATAAAAAATCCTCTTTCAAAAAAATGATAAAAAGAAAAAGAAAAATACAAAAAATGATGAAAAATTAAGATATGATTAAAAAGAGAAAATAAAAGAAAAGGTATTACTAAAATAATAATGAAAAAAAAAGATGATGAAAAGAGTAATGTAACTTAAAGCTTATTAGTCCAAGAAAATTGGTATTTTTAGCATCCCAAACTAGTTTTATAATTTCTCACATCAAAATCAAATTAGTGGTTGAATAAATGCCTATGAAAAATTTTCCCATAATTAACCCATTGCATAATTACTTGATTTTCCAGAATGTCATACTCCAAGACAATTGCTTGCTTATCCTTACCCATGACCACAAAGATATAGAAGTCTCTCTTTAAGTGAACTTTGGTGATGTCAATTGTTGCTTCCACCTAAAATTCAAAATCATTTATTTAAAGAATCAACCTCATAATCCTTGTTCCAAGCCTTGACCCTATTTGAACCTTGGAATTTTCCTTTGTTTGATCATGACATTGTGATCCCTATCAAGATGTGGGACTGCTTAGTACAACCAAAGGGATCAATGAGAGGATTTTGGCAAAGCAAACTTCATGTAGCCTATTATGCATACATGCACAAATGGATAAAAATCAAACAAGAATCTTAACTTTTGAATCTCACCAATGGTTGGATTATAGAATAATCAAGGCTATATGACATTAGAAATGGTAGGGGTGACCTTGCGCTTGGAAGGTAGACTTTGAGGTCAATCCCCATTGTATGGATGAGTAGTGATAAAAGGATGTTATAATAGATCTCTCATGGGATGTAGGACATGCTCATGTGCTTCATGACCTAATTGAATGGTTGGTTAGTAATGTGTTGATGTTGCACTTTCATCCTTTTCTCTATCTCATTCATTATTCATTCTTCATATTTTTCATTTCATTTCATATCCATTGTTATGTATGACAAGAAGTTAATTTGGTGAAGCAAAGGATGAGATCTAGTCATTCAAGGGGACAAACTAGTTTTGGATGCTAATGTCTCACTAGTTATTAGAAATCCATGGATGTCTCATCAACAAATTTTACAAAAGTAATAAAGGCAAGTATCTACTATGGGGAGGATTCACTTGTGAATCCTTAATGGATTGACATTTTAATCTAGTAAGGAAAGCTTAGCTCTTAGTGATGGTGGTTGTTGCATTACATAAGGCACTCGATTGGTATTTCACTTGTGTAAGTGTTGACTCTATTATGCTTTAAGATTTGACTATGAAAAACTCTCTTGAGTTGATCTTAATTATGATTGTATTCCATTATTTTTGCTACTTTAATAATTTTCCTATTTTTCTAACTCCTCTTTTCTATCTTTTGACTTATGGAAATGCATACATCATTTGTCTTCATTTCCATGATTGTGGATGTCACTAAAGGTAAGTTTATAATGCTTTTGTTTTCTTTCTTCTTAGATGCTTTACTAAGTCAATTCATGGTAATTTGGATGTAGTATTGCACTTGTGCGAGGCTCTGGAAGTGAAGGAAGATAAGTTTGAGTCTCAGTTTGAGAAATTTTGCATTTTTTCAAGTTTGGAAGGATGTGCTAATGCACCCCCTACATCAGTGCTAGCACACCCTCCCTGCATCAATGTGCTACTATAAATGGGAGGACCTTCCAAACATATTTTTGTACTTTACCTTTTTCATTATTGCTTTCCTTTACTTACAATTTGACCACAAACAAGAGAAATTTTGCTGACATTTGACCACAACAATTGGATTAATGATATTTTTACATGCACTCTTTTTGGTTTTTCTTGTTCTTCGTGTTCTAGTTATGGTTCAAGGCTAGTGTCTTGTAACTCAATCGTGGGCAAGAGACACTAATTCATGTATATCTTTAATGCATTTGGTAGTTATTTAAATATTTCTATGTTATTTATACCTGTCCATTTGTGCCATGATTCAACAGTTGTAATAATGTTTTTTAATTATTTTTAAAAGTTGTATTTATCATTTTTTTCATGTGCAATTTTTGAAATGGTAGCATGATGCCTAGGAAACTCACTTGATTTTTAACATTTTTACACAACTCATCATGTTAGGGTGATTGCAATGCAAGCTTCACAAAAAAAGAAGGGCTTAGGTTGAATAATATTAGACCTCTATCCATAGATCCTTGCACAAATAACCAATTCTCAATTAGGAAGAAGAAGAAAAACTTATATCTCATAGTTCAAAATCTACAACTATTTCTCTATAATGACCTTCACCTGGAAGAAAATTGGGAGGCAAGTAGTCACATTCTCAATCCTTTGATCAAATGCATGTGTGGTAACAAGTAATTGGACAAGTGCCAAAGGAGCTAGCAAAAAAGGATGATGATGATATGATATTCAAGAAGGCATGGATGCACATGATGTTCAACAATGACTGATCAATGAAGAGAAGAATTATCATCAATTCCTTGAGCTCAATCCTCCTAAGCTCAACAAGTCACTATAGTAGATAGGCTTCTATGAGTGTATCACCTAGTCCTTCACTTTGTAGTAGCATGAGTTAGAGGAACTCTACCAAAACCTTGTAGCAGACGACGCTATGCCTTTCTTTGATGGATTTTCTATGTCTATTTCTACATGGGTAATCTTTAGGACCACAAAGTTCCCAAATGAACTAGTGAATAAATAGTGGTCATTGTAACAACGGAAAACGTCGGCAGCTGGAAATACTGACCGAGATTCCGTGTACAGAGCTTTAGCCACGGATCCGCGCGAGGGCTATGCTGGAAAAACGAATCTGCGACACCCTGAACGGTCTTGTCGATCAGACAGGGACTTACTAATTAGTAAACTGATAAAAATTTCGTAGGAGAGATCCGATTCGAGAAATCGTAAGCGAAGGGAAAACGATGTAAATGAATTGCAATGATAATAATGCTAAATACGATTAAATGAGGTTGACATGAGAGAAGCACATAGCTCCAAGATCTACGCTTTGACTTGAAAAGATGTAAATTTTGTATGGGAAGTCACACTGGGGAATCCCCGATTGCTGGATGTGAAACGAGCACAAAACAACAAGCAAAACGGTTTAAACAGAAGTTAGATCTACCTCGCGGGCTAATGCCAAGATGCAAGGAAGGCCAAGCTTTGACTTCTACCGATCAATTGTTTCTGACCAATAGAGTCTCTCCGGCAGAACGATTAATCCTATCACCGGTGCTTTAAAGTGAACTATGCTCTGTTTCTGTTTCTCCTGTAAGGTGATGCTATCAACAAATGCCAAGGCGCTGCTCTCTGTATCTCTGCTCCAAAGTGCTAAGTGCTCTAGTGCTCAGAAAAATGCTTCTGCTTCTCTGATTTTTCCAACCCTTGTGTCTTCGTCAACCGCGGTATTTATAGGCTACAGCGCTCCGTGAAAAAAGGCGCAACCCTGATGACATGTATCCTGCATGTTTCGGGTGCTATTGACTTGACCATTTTAAGTCAAACTGTGACTACGCACAACACGCTCGTCTGCGTGCTGTGCGTGTGAAGGCCAGGCATATGTTGAGTGTGTTTCAATTGCTTTCAGGCTATATTACACTCATTCGCGTTGTGTTGCGTGTATGAGCGTAATCTGATACAAAAGCAATGGGCTCAAAAATTTCTTACGCTTACTACGCAGCCGTGCGTAACAAAGCGTAAAAATGGCTAACTTACGCTCACTACGCAGCTGCGCGTAACAAAGCGTAAAAAAAATGGCTAATTTACGCTCACTACGCAGCTACGCGTAACAAAGAGAAAAAATGCTTGATTTGATGATGAAATACGCAATGATACGCACCGCCGCGTAACGAGCGTGAAGAAAAGTTATTCACGCGCCACGAGAAAATAAATGTCGAACTGTTGTGTTTTTCCTGAACTCCGCTTTCGACCATTCTGGAGCTTATTACGCTCATTACGATGCCGTGCATAATGGAGCGTAAACTTGTCCTTCGAACAAAGCCGATGCGCGCTCTTACTTGAATTGCGAATCTTTGCCTGAGGCCGACTCGTAATTTTCACAGTATTTCAATGGCCCCTCTTTGTTGATGGTTGGAGGGCTTACCCGAGAGATGTCAACAAAGAATGTGAAACACCGAACCGGTAGAAGTAAGAACAGCGTCAATCCATGGCTATTCAAGTGTTTCCCTGTCACCGTGGAAGAGCAAAGCCGGCAGGTATGGGAGATAGATGGATATAACTGGAAATAGGCTCGGGGAGGACGCAAAATGAGTTATGATGGTAGGGGTATGAAATGCTCTCATACGCACAGAAACGTACGTTCGTTTATGTCAACAGGAATGCTTTCAGACGAGTGTAGCGCGTCAATCTGAGATTTCTCTGTTACAAATGGTAGTATGAATGCGTGCAGAACGAGCGTTGCGCATCACTTCTGCGATGTCTCTGCTAGCGTGAATGCGGGGAATGAATATTTGCGTATGTGGGTTTTGCATATGGGAACCGGGTGGTGGGGATGAAGGAAACAAGAGTAAAGGGTAGGATTGTGAAAGGTGTAAGTGTGAAGAGCTAAGTGGCCGGGAAAACCTGGGCAGCCATTTCAAGACGCTGTTGTACTTCACCGCTCGGATGGACGCACCTTTGGACGACATCCTCCGACGCAAGTAACCTGCAACCACAAAAGAAGACAGCGGGCGCCATTGCTCAGGCAGACAGGAGGCGAGGTTGTTGAAACGAGCACCGTTTGATGTGAGACAGAGCGATGGGACTTGTAAAGAAGCAGCCGGAGCTTGTGGGTGGAGCCACCGATCCTGACGATTGGCCCAGCATATCTTCGCCAAAAGGCATCAGACACAATGCAGTTGACCGGTTGTGCAAGGAACTAGCTAGATGGATTTGCGAAGCCAGCGTCTGATGGCAATGATTGGCGGAGATCGCCGGAGTCGTCGTCGACGAGGATTTCGTCGGGGCTCCAGCTGGCGAGACTAAACTCACAAAGGTACCACCACATTAGTGGGCGCAGCAACGGCATCTCTGAGGGATCAGTAAGATGTCTCTCAGCTTATCCGAGGAATCAGTAGGATGCCAATGGGGTGGTGACGCTGGGCCTATCTCAGCATCCCACCCCGTCTGATGTGCAACTGTGCAAAAATGATAACGCTTGCTTGAGTATGGTAGAGGCCTGTAAGTCCCAGTTTTAAGTCCTGGTAGACTGTCGTTACTGGTTTTAAGTCCCAGCGGACCATGGTCCCAGTTTAAAGTCTGGGCAGACCAAGAAGTGCTAGTTTTACGTCGTAGCGGACGGTGGTATGTCTCATTTATGGTCTCAGCAGACCGTGCTGTGGATGCCAGTTTCGCGTCATGGCCCAAGGACAGCGCTGTGCTGGTTTTACGTCTCAGCGGACGGCTACTTACCTGTGCCAGTTTAGCGTCGTGGAGGACGCGTGCAAACGGTGCCAGTTTTCTATCTTGGCGGACCTGTACAACATTGCCAGTTTTTCGTCGTAGCAGACGGTTACAATTTGCCAGTTTAGCGTCATGGCGGACGCGTGCAAGGCATGCCAGTTTAGCGTCATAGCGGACAGTCAGTGCCAGTTTAACGTCATAGCGGACGCTTGGTGCCAGTTTTATGTCGTAGCGGACGAGTACTGCCATACCTGTTGTCGACACCATAGATGCTGCTAGATGTAATACCGCTTCAAGTATACATGATTTACAGGGTTTGCTAGTTCGTTGCCATTAACGTCTGCTAATTTGAACGCTCCGTTATTGTACACGTCAATCACCAAGAAAGGGCCTTCCCAGTTTGCAGAGAACTTGCCTACTGGTTCACGCACAGCCTTGAGAACAAGATCTCCTTTCTTGATCGGGCGCTGTTGAAGGTTGTGGCGATGTTTCTGGCGTTGTTTATCCTGATATTTTTCAATTGTGTCAAGAGCTTGTATCCGCTTCTCTTCCGCTGAATCCAGATCTGCGATTCGAGACTCGGTGTGTTGAGCCTCATTTATAACCGCGGAGAGGACCATTCTCAAAGAAGGGATTTGCAACTCGAGAGGCAGCACTGCTTCAGACCCGTACACCAGGCTATAGGGCATACTACCCGTAGCTGTCCTACACGTAGTACGATATGCCCATAGCACATAGAGGATCTATTCGTGCCACAGCCTTTTGTTGCTGTCAAGCATTTTTTTGAGCAGATTGATGATTACTTTGTTCATTGCTTCAGCTTGACCATTCGCTTACAGGTAATAAGGAGAAGAAAAAGATTGTCTAATGTTTAGGTTATCACAGAAGGATTTGGTTTCCGTGCTACTAAACTATGGCCCGTTGTCAGTCACAATAGTCATCGGGAGACCAAATCTGGTTACTATGTTGTCTAAGATAAAATGGCAAACTTGTTGGGACGTGATTTTCCGCAGGGGAATAGCTTCTACCCACTTCGTAAAATACTCAGTAGCGATAATAATAAAGCTATGCCCTGCAGAAGATTTTGGCGCGATGGGACCTATGATGTCTAGTCCCCATCGTTGAAATGGCCATGTTATCTGCGTCGTATGCAATTCTGTGGGTGACACGTGTATAAGATTTGCGTGACGCTGACACGTGTCACAGGTTTTAACCTTTGTCAGGCAATCTTTTTCCATGCGTGGCCATTAGTATCCTAGGCATCGTATTTTTAGGGCCATAGCCCGTGGTGCTACGTGGCCACCGCACAGTCCTTCGTGAACTTCACCGATTATGTGTTGTGCTTGGTCTTTTTCTACGCAAGTAAGCAACACGCCATCAAAGGAGCGTCTACAGAGAGTGCTGTCTCCGATGATGACGTATTGCCTAGCCCGCTTACGGATTCCGTCTTTCTGTGCGCGTGTTAATGCAGATGGTAACTCACCCTATAAAAGATAAACTTTAATGTCATCGTACCATTCAGGCGCTCTCCTCGAGAAGAGAGGAGATTTGCGCCGCCTGGATGATAGGGTCTGCGCAGTCTGTAATCAATGCGGGACAGGTGTTAAATAGGTGTGAAGGCACGTGTAAAGCCAGGGTCGCCAGTGCGTCGGCCAGCATGTTGTCAGTGCGCGGGATGTGTTGGGCATCGAAGGTCGCAAATCGCCTCAGAAGATCTTTAGCCTGGTCGCAGTAAGGCTACAAATGTACAGCCTTGCAGGCGTAGACTCCAGTGATTTGATTTATGACAAGCAACGAATCACCCCTAACTTCCAGGTGTTGAACATCGAGTTCACCGGCAGTTAGTAGTCCCCTGAGGAGCCCCTCGTACTCTGCTACATTGTTCGTACAAGGGAAGGTCAAGCGATAAGCGTGTAGACGCACATCCTCAGGCGATAGCTTAAGAACAGTGGCAACACTGCCGCCTCTAGTAGTGGAAGCTCCGTCGAAATATAACATTGCTTCGAGGCCTGTTGAGACAGGGCTTAGACTATGTATATTTTCGTTCGGGAACTCTGGCTCTATGGTTGCTTGATTGTTAATCGGTGAAGTTATTAACTGGTCAGCTATGGCTTGGCCTTTCATGGATGATTGGCCAATATAGTGCAGATCAAATTCTGCCGTGATAGCCTTCCAGCGAGCTATTTTGCTACTCTCGTATAAGCTATGCGTAATGGCTCTAAGAATGTTATTTTTACATATGACGTTAACTTGACTGCGAAAAAGATAATGCCTACATTTCTTAAGCGTAAAAACTAATGCTAAGCAATTACGCTCGACGTCGTT